>CASBWL010000070.1:0-26000 GCA_949130495.1 Sambucus nigra
CACTAAGATGTTATCCCCAGAAATAATTTCACCAAGATTAATGATGTTAAGGGTCTGAGGTCATTCGAGTATGATGTCTTACCTCAGACCTTGTCACCAAATCCTGATGTTATAGGGTCTGAGGTCATCACTAAGATGTTATCCCCGCAAATAATTTCACAAAATTAATGATGTTATGGGTCTGAGGTCATCCCAGTATGATCTCTGACCTTAGACCTTATCAACAAATCCTGATGTTATGAGGTCTCAGGTCATCTACTAAGATGTCATCCCCATAAATAATTTCACCAAAATTAATGATGTTAAGGGTGTGAGGTCATCTGAGTATGATGTCTGACCTCAGACCTTATCACCAAATCCTGATGTTATTGGGTCTGAGGTCATCACTATGATGTTATCCCCAGAAATAATTTCACCCAAATTAATGATGTTAAGGGTCTGAGGTCATCCGAGTATGATGTCTGACCTCAGACCTTGTCATCAAATCCTGATGTTATAGGGTCTGAGGTCATCACTAAGATGTTATCCCCATAAATAATTTCACCAAAATTAATGATGTTAAGAGTCCGAGGTCATCCGAGTATGATGTCTGACCTCTAACCTTGTCACAAAATCCTGACGTTATTGGGTCTGAGGTCATCACTAAAATGTTATCCCCATAAATAATTTCATCAAATTAATGATGTTAAGGGTCTGAGGTCATCCGAGAATGATGTCTGACCTCAAACCTTGTCACCAAATCCTGACGTTATAAGCTCTGAGGTCATCAACTAAGATGTTATTCCCATAAATATTTTCACCAAAATTAATGATGTTAAGGGTCTGAGGTCATCTGAGTATGATGTCTGACCTCAGACCTTGTCACCAAATCCTGATGTTATAAGGTCTAATGTCATCAACTAAGATGTAATCCCCATAAATAATTGAACCAAAATTAATGATGTTAAGGTTCTGGGGTCATCTGAGTATTATGTCTGACCTCAGACCTTGTCACCAAATCTTGATGTTTTAAGGTCTGAGGTCATCAACTAAGATGTTATGCCCATAAATAATTTCAACAAAATTAATGATGTTAAGGGTCTGAGGTCATCCGAGTATGATGTCTGACCTTAGACCTTGTCACCAAATCCTAATGTTATAAGGTCTGAGGTCATCACTAAGATTTTATCCCCATAAATAATTTCACCAAAATTAACGATGTTAAGGGTATGAGGTCATCCGTGTATGAAGTCTGACCTCAAACCTAATCACCAAATCCTGATGTTATAGGGTCTGAGGTCATCACTAAGATGTTATCCTCAGAAATAATTTCACCAAAATTAAGGATGTTAAGGGCCGGAGGTCATTCGAGTATGATGTCTAACCTCAGATATTGTCACCAAATCCTAATGTCATGAGGTCTCAGGTCATCTACTAATATGTTATTCCCATAAATAATTTCACCAAAATTAATGATGTTAAGGGTCTGAGGTCATCCGAGTATGATGTCTGACCTCAGACATTGTCACCATATCCGGATGTTATAATGTCTGAGGTCATCAAATAAGATTTTATCCCCATAAATAATTTCTCGAAATTAATGATGTAAAGGGTCTGATGTCATCCGGGTATGATGTCTGACCTCTAACCTTGTCATCAAATCCTGATGTTATAAGGTCTGAGGTCATTAACAAAGATGTTATTCCCATAAATAATTTCAACAAAATTAATGATGTTAAGGGTCTGAGGTCATCCGAGTATGATGTCTGACCTCAGACCTTGTCATCAAATCCTGGTGTTATAGGGTCTGAGATCATCACAAAGATGTTATCCCCATAAATAATTTCACCAAAATTAATGATGTTAAGGGTCCGAGGTCATCCGAGTATGATGTCTGACCTCTAACCTTGTCACAAAATCCTGACGTTATTGGGTCTGAGGTCATCACTAAAATGTCATCCCCATAAATAATTTCATCAAATTAATGATGTTAAGGGTCTGAGGTCATCCGAGAATGATGTCTGACCTCTAACCTTGTCACCAAATCCTGATGTTATAAGCTCTAAGGTCATCAACTAAGATGTTATTCCCATAAATATTTTCACCAAAATTAATGATGTTAAGGGTCTGAGGTCATCTGAGTATGATGTCTGACCTCAGACCTTGTCACCAAATCCTGATGTTATAGGGTCTGAGGTCATCACTAATATGTTATCCCCATAAATAATTTCACCAAAATTAATGATGTTAAGGGTCTGAGGTCATCCGAGTATGATGTCTGACCTCTAACCTTGTCACAAAATCTTGATGTTTTAAGGTCTGAGGTCATCAACTAAGATGTTATGCCCATAAATAATTTCAACAAAATTAATGATGTTAAGGGTCTGAGGTCATCCGAGTATGATGTCTGACCTTAGACCTTGTCACCAAATCCTAATGTTATAAGGTCTAAGGTCATCACTAAGATTTTATCCCCATAAATAATGTCACCAAAATTAATGATGTTAAGGGTATGAGGTCATCCGTGTATGAAGTCTGACCTCAAACCTAATCACCAAATCCTGATGTTATAGGGTCTGAGGTCATCACTAAGATGTTATCCCCAGAAATAATTTCACCATAATTAATGATATTAAGGGTCGGAGGTCATTCGAGTATGATGTCTAACCTCAGATCTTGTCACCAAATCCTAATGTTATGAGGTCTCAGGTCATCTACTAAGATGTCATCCCCATAAATAATTTCACCAAAATTAATGATGTTAAGGGTCTGAGGTCATCTGAGTATGATGTCTGACCTCAGACCTTGTCACCAAATCCTGATGTTATAGGGTCTGAGGTCATCACTAAGATGTTATCCCCATAAATAATTTCACCAAAATTAATGATGTTAAGGGTCTGAGGTCATCTGAGTATGATGTCTGACCTCTAACCTTGTCACAAAATCCTGATGTTATTGGGTTTGAGGTCATCACTAAAATGTTATCCCCATAAATAATTTCTTCAAATTAATGATGTTATGGGTCTGAGGTCATCCGAGTATGATGTCTGACCTTAGACCTTGTCACCAAATCCAGATGTTATAAGGTCTGAGGTCATCAACTAAGATGTTATTCCCATTAATAATTTCACCAAAATTAATGATGTTAAGGGTCTGAGGTCATCTGAGTATGATGTCTGACCTCGGACCTAGTCACCAAATCCAGATGTTATAAGGTCTGATGTCATCAACTAAGATGTAATCCCCATAAATAATTGGACAAAAATTTATGATGTTAAGGTTCTGGGGTCATCCGAGTATTATGTCTGACCTCAGACCTTGTCACCAAATCTTGATGTTTTAAGGTCTGAGGTCATCAACTAAGATGTTATGCCCATAAATAATTTTAACAAAATTAATGATGTTAAGGGTCTGAGGTCATCCGAGTATGATGTCTGACCTTAGATCTTGTCACCAAATCCTAATTTTATAAGGTCTGAGGTCATCACTAAGATGTTATCCTCATAAATAATTTCACCAAAATTAATGATGTTAAGGGTCTGAGGTCATTTGAGTATGATGTCTAACCTCAGACCTAGTCACCAAATCCTGATGTTATAGGGTCTGAGGTCATCACTAAAATGTTATCCCAGTAAATAATTTCACAAAATTAATGATGTTAAGGGTCTGAGGTCAAACCAGTATGATGTCTGACCTCAGACCTTATCAACAAATCCTGATGTTATGAGGTCTCAGGTCATCTACTAAGATGTCATCCCCATAAATAATTTCACCAAAGTTAATGATGTTAAGGGTCTGAGGTCATTTGAGTATGATGTCAGACCTCAGACCTTGTCACCAAATCCTGATGTTATAGGGTCTGAGGTCATCACTAAGATGTTATCCCCATAAATAATTTCACCAAAATTAATGATATTAAGGGCCTGATGTCAGCCGAGTATGATATCTGACCTCAGATGATGTCAGCAAATTCGGATGTGACAAGGTCTGAGGTCATTAACAAAGATGTTATTCACATAAATAATTTTAACAAAATTAATGATGTTAAGGGTCTGAGGTCATCCGAGTATGATGTCTGAACTCTAACCTTGTCACAAAATCCTGATGTTATAGGGTCTGAGGTCATCACTAAAATGTTATCCCCATAAATAATTTCATCAAATTAATGATGTTAAGGGTCTGAGGTCATCCGAGTATCATGTCTGACCTCAGACCTTGTCACCTAATCCTGATGTTATAAGGTCTGAGGTCATCAACTAAGATGTAATTCCCGTAAATAATTTCACCAAAATTAATGATGTTAAGGGTCTGAGGTCATCTGAGTATGATGTCTGACCTCGGACCTTGTCACCAAATCCTGATGTTATAAGGTCTGATGTCATCAACTAAGATGTAATCCCCATAAATAATTTCTCCAAAATTAATGATATTCAGGTTCTGGGTTCATCCGAGTATTATGTCTGACCTCAGACCTTGTCATCAAATCTTGATGTTTTAAGGTCTGAGGTCAACAATTAAGATGTTATGCCCATAAATAATTTCAACAAAATTAATGATGTTAAGGTTCTGAGGTCATCCGAGTATGATGTCTGACCTTAGACCTTATCATCAAATCCTAATGTTATAAGGTCTGAGGTCATCACTAAGATTTTATCCCCATAAATAATTTCCCCTAAATTAATGATGTTAAGGGTCTGAGGTCATCCGTGTATGAAGTCTGACCTAAAACCTTATCAACAAATCCTGATGTTATAGGGTCTGAGGTCATCACTAAGATGTTATCCACAGAAATAATTTCACCAAAATTAATGATGTTAAGGGTCTGAGGTCATTCGAGTATGATGTCTAACCTCAGACCTTGTCACCAAATCCTGATGTTATAAGGTCTGAGGTCATCACTAAGATGTTATCCCCATAAATAATTTCACAAAATTAAGGATGTTAAGGGTCTGAGGTCATCCCAGTATGATGTCTGACCTCAGACCTTATCAACAAATCCTGATGTTATGAGGTCTCAGGTCATCTACTAAGATGTCATCCCCATAAATAATTTCACAAAAATTAATGATGTTAAGGATCTGAGGTCATCTGAGTATGATGTCTGACCTCGGACCTTGTCACCAAATCCTGATGTTATAAGGTCTGAGGTCATCAACTAAGATGTTATTCCCATAAATAATTTCACCAAAATTAATGATGTTAAGGGTCTGAGGTCATCTGAGTATGATGTCTGACCTCTAACCTTGTCACAAAATCCTGATGTTATTGGGTTTGAGGTCATCACTAAAATGTTATCCCCATAAATAATTTCTTCAAATTAATGATGTTATGGGTCTGAGGTCATCCGAGTATGATGTCTGACCTTAGACCTTGTCACCAAATCCAGATGTTATAAGGTCTGAGGTCATCAACTAAGATGTTATTCCCATTAATAATTTCACCAAAATTAATGATGTTAAGGGTCTGAGGTCATCTGAGTATGATGTCTGACCTCGGACCTAGTCACCAAATCCAGATGTTATAAGGTCTGATGTCATCAACTAAGATGTAATCCCCATAAATAATTGGACAAAAATTTATGATGTTAAGGTTCTGGGGTCATCCGAGTATTATGTCTGACCTCAGACCTTGTCACCAAATCTTGATGTTTTAAGGTCTGAGGTCATCAACTAAGATGTTATGCCCATAAATAATTTTAACAAAATTAATGATGTTAAGGGTCTGAGGTCATCCGAGTATGATGTCTGACCTTAGATCTTGTCACCAAATCCTAATTTTATAAGGTCTGAGGTCATCACTAAGATGTTATCCTCATAAATAATTTCACCAAAATTAATGATGTTAAGGGTCTGAGGTCATTTGAGTATGATGTCTAACCTCAGACCTAGTCACCAAATCCTGATGTTATAGGGTCTGAGGTCATCACTAAAATGTTATCCCAGTAAATAATTTCACAAAATTAATGATGTTAAGGGTCTGAGGTCAAACCAGTATGATGTCTGACCTCAGACCTTATCAACAAATCCTGATGTTATGAGGTCTCAGGTCATCTACTAAGATGTCATCCCCATAAATAATTTCACCAAAGTTAATGATGTTAAGGGTCTGAGGTCATTTGAGTATGATGTCAGACCTCAGACCTTGTCACCAAATCCTGATGTTATAGGGTCTGAGGTCATCACTAAGATGTTATCCCCATAAATAATTTCACCAAAATTAATGATATTAAGGGCCTGATGTCAGCCGAGTATGATATCTGACCTCAGATGATGTCAGCAAATTCGGATGTGACAAGGTCTGAGGTCATTAACAAAGATGTTATTCACATAAATAATTTTAACAAAATTAATGATGTTAAGGGTCTGAGGTCATCCGAGTATGATGTCTGAACTCTAACCTTGTCACAAAATCCTGATGTTATAGGGTCTGAGGTCATCACTAAAATGTTATCCCCATAAATAATTTCATCAAATTAATGATGTTAAGGGTCTGAGGTCATCCGAGTATCATGTCTGACCTCAGACCTTGTCACCTAATCCTGATGTTATAAGGTCTGAGGTCATCAACTAAGATGTAATTCCCGTAAATAATTTCACCAAAATTAATGATGTTAAGGGTCTGAGGTCATCTGAGTATGATGTCTGACCTCGGACCTTGTCACCAAATCCTGATGTTATAAGGTCTGATGTCATCAACTAAGATGTAATCCCCATAAATAATTTCTCCAAAATTAATGATATTCAGGTTCTGGGTTCATCCGAGTATTATGTCTGACCTCAGACCTTGTCATCAAATCTTGATGTTTTAAGGTCTGAGGTCAACAATTAAGATGTTATGCCCATAAATAATTTCAACAAAATTAATGATGTTAAGGTTCTGAGGTCATCCGAGTATGATGTCTGACCTTAGACCTTATCATCAAATCCTAATGTTATAAGGTCTGAGGTCATCACTAAGATTTTATCCCCATAAATAATTTCCCCTAAATTAATGATGTTAAGGGTCTGAGGTCATCCGTGTATGAAGTCTGACCTAAAACCTTATCAACAAATCCTGATGTTATAGGGTCTGAGGTCATCACTAAGATGTTATCCACAGAAATAATTTCACCAAAATTAATGATGTTAAGGGTCTGAGGTCATTCGAGTATGATGTCTAACCTCAGACCTTGTCACCAAATCCTGATGTTATAAGGTCTGAGGTCATCACTAAGATGTTATCCCCATAAATAATTTCACAAAATTAAGGATGTTAAGGGTCTGAGGTCATCCCAGTATGATGTCTGACCTCAGACCTTATCAACAAATCCTGATGTTATGAGGTCTCAGGTCATCTACTAAGATGTCATCCCCATAAATAATTTCACAAAAATTAATGATGTTAAGGATCTGAGGTCATCTGAGTATGATGTCTGACCTCGGACCTTGTCACCAAATCCTGATGTTATAAGGTCTGAGGTCATCAACTAAGATGTTATTCCCATAAATAATTTCACCAAAATTAATGATGTTAAGGGTCTGAGGTCATCTGAGTATGATGTCTGACCTCGGACCTTGTCACCAAATCCTGATGTTATAAGGTCTGATGTCATCAACTAAGATGTAATCCCCATAAATAATTGCACCAAAATTAATGATGTTAAGGTTCTGGGGTCATCCGAGTATTATGTCTGACCTCAGACCTTGTCACCAAATCTTGATGTTTTAAGGTCTGAGGTCAACAACTAAGATGTTATGCCCATAAATAATTTCAACAAAATTAATGATGTTAAGGGTCTGAGGTCATCCGAGTTTAATCGCTGACCTTAGACCTTGCCACCAAATCCTAATGTTATAAGGTCTGAGGTCATCACTAAGATTTTATCCCCATAAATAATTTCACCAAAATTAATGATGTTAAGGGTCTGTGGTCATCCGTGTATGAAGTCTGACCTCAAACCTTATCTCCAAATCCTGATGTTATAGGGTCTGAGGTCATCACTAAGATTTTATCCCCAGAAATAATTTCACCAAAATTAATGATGTTAAGGGTCTGAGGTCATTCGAGTATGATGTCTAACCTCAGACCTTGTCACCAAATCCTGATGTTATAGGGTCTCAGGTCATCAGTAAGAGGTTATCCCCATAAATAATTTCAGAAAACTAATGATGTTATGGGTCTGAGGTCATCCCAGTATGATGTCTGACCTCAGACCTTATCAACAAATCCTGATGTTGTCGGGTCTCAGGTCATCTACTAAGATGTCATCCCCATAAATAATTTCACCAAAATTTATGATGTTAAGGGTTTGAGGTCATCTGAGTATGATATCTGACTTCAGACCTTGTCACCAAATCCTGATGTTATAGGGTCTGAGGTCATCACTAAGATGTTATCCCCATAAATAATTTCACCAAAATCAATGATATTAAGGGTCTGAGGTCATCCGAGTATGATGTATGACCTCAGACCATGTCAGCAAATCCGGATGTGACAAGGCCTGAGGTCATTAACAAAGATGTTATTCCCATAAATAATTTCAACAAAATTAATGATGTTAAGGGTTTGAGGTCAACCGAGTATGATGTCTGACCTCAGACCTTGTCATCAAATCCTGATGTTATAGGGTCTGAGTTTGTCACTAAGATGTTATCCCCATAAATAATTTCACCAAAATTAATGATGTTAAGGGTCTGAGGTCATCTGAGTATGATGTCCGACCTCAGACCTTGTCACCAAATCCTGATGTTATAAGGTCTAATTTCATCAACTAAGATGTAATCCCCATAAATAATTGCACCAAAATTAATTATGTTAAGGTTCTGGGGTCATCCGAGTATTATGTCTGACCACAGACCTTGTCACCAAATCTTGATGTTTTAAGGTCTGAGGTCATCAACTAAGATGTTATGCCCATAAATAATTTCAACAAAATTAATGATGTTAAGGGTCTGAGGTCATCCGAGTATGATGTCTGACCTTGGACCTTGTCACCAAATCCAAATGTTATAAGGTCTGAGGTAATCACTAAGATTTTTTCCCCATAAATAATTTCACAAAATTAATGATGTTAAGGGTCTGAGGTCATCCCAGTATGATGTCTAACCTCAGACCTTATAAATAAATCCTAATGTTATGAGGTCAAAGGTCATCTACTATGATGTCATCCCCATAAATAATTTCACCAAAATTAATGATGTTAAGGGTGTGAGGTCATCTGAGTATGATGTCAGACCTCAGACCTTGTCACCAAATCCTGATGTTATATGGTCTGAGGTCATCACTAAGATGTTATCCCCATAAATAATTTCACCAAAATTAATGATGTTAAGGGTCTGAGGTCATCCGAGTATGATGTCTGACCTCTAACCTTGTCACAAAATCCTGATGTTATAGGGTCTGAGGTCATCACTAAAATGTTATCCCCATAAATAATTTCATCAAATTAATGATGTTAAGGGTCTGAGGTCATCTGAGTATGATGTCTGACCTCTAACCTTGTCACAAAATCCTGATGTTATAGGGTCTGAGGTCATCACTAAAATGTTATCCCCATAAATAATTTCATCAAATTAATGATGTTAAGGTTCAGAGGTCATCCGAGTATGATGGATGACCTCAGACCTTGTCACCAACTCCTGATGTTATAAGGTCTGAGGTCATCAACTAAGATGTTATTCCCATAAATAATTTCACCAAAATTAATGATGTTAAGGGTCTGAGGTCATCTGAGTATGATGTCTGACCTCGGACCTTGTCACCAAATCCTGATGTTATAAGGTCTGATGTCATTAACTAAGATGTAATCCCCATAAATAATTGCACCAAAATTAATGATGTTAAGGTTCTGGAGTCATCCGAGTATTATGTCTGACCTCAGACCTTGTCACCAAATCTTGATGTTTTAAGGTCTGAGGTCATCAACTAAGATGTTATGCCCATAAATAATTTCAACAAAATTAATGATGTTATGGGTCTGAAGTCATCCGAGTATGATGTCTGACCTTAGACCTTGTCACCAAATCCAAATGTTATAAGGTCTGAGGTCATCACTAAGATTTTATCCCCATAAATAATTTCACAAAATTAATGATGTTAATGGTGTGAGGTCATCCCAGTATGATATTTGACCTCAGACCTTATCAACAAATCCTGATGTTATGAGGTCTCAGGTCATCTACAATGATGTCATCCCCATAAATAATTTCACCAAAATTAATGATGTTAAGGGTCTGAGGTCATCTGAGTATGATGTCTGACCTCAGACCTTGTCACCAAATCCTGATGTTATAGGGTCTGAGGTCATCACTAAGATGTTATCCCCATAAATAATTTCACCAAAATTAATGATGCTAAGGGTCTGAGGTCATCCGAGTATGATGTCTGACCTCTAACCATGTCACAAAATCCTGATGTTATAGGGTCTGAGGTCATCACTCAAATGTTATCCCCATAAATAATTTCATCAAGTTAATGATGTTAAGGGTCTGAGGTCATCCGAGTATGATGGCTGACCTCAGACCTTGTCACCAACTCCTGATGTTATAAGGTCTGAGGTCATCAACTAAGATGTTATTCCCATAAATAATTTCACCAAAATTAATGATGTTAAGGGTCTGAGGTGATCTGAGTATGATGTCTGACCTCGGACCTTGTCACCAAATCCTGATGTTATAAGGTCTGATGTCATCAACTAAGATGTAATCCCCATAAATAATTGCACCAAAATTAATGATGTTAAGGTTTTGGAGTCATCCGAGTATTATGTCTAACCTCAGACCTTGTCACCAAATCTTGATGTTTTAAGGTCTGAGGTTATCAACTAAGATGTTATGCCCATAAATAATTTCAACAAAATTAATGATGTTAAGGGTCTGAGGTCATCCGAGTATGATGTCTGACCTTAGACCTTGTCACCAAATCCAAATGTTATAGGGTCTCAGGTCATCACTAAGATTTTATCCCAATAAATAATTTCACAAAATTAATGATGTTAAGGGTCTGAGGTCATCTGAGTATGATGTCTGACCTCGGACCTTGTCACCAAATCCTGATGTTATAAGGTCTGATGTCATCAACTAAGATGTAATCCCCATAAATAATTGCACCAAAATTAATGATGTTAAGGTTCTGGGGTCATCCGAGTATTATGTCTGACCTCAGACCTTCTCACCAAATCTTGATGTTTTAAGGTCTGAGGTCATCAACTAAGATGTTATGCCCATAAATAATTTCACCAAAATTAATGATGTTAAGGGTCTGAGGTCATCTGAGTATGATGTCTGACCTCAGACCTTGTCACCAAATCCTAATGTTATAGGGTCTGAGGTCATCACTAAGATGTTATCCCCATAAATAATTTCACCAAAATTAATGATGTTAAGGGTCTGAGGTCATCCTAGTATGATGTCTGACCTCTAACCTTGTCACAAAATCCTGATGTTATAGGGTCTGAGGTCATCACTAAAATGTTATCCCCATAAATAATTTCATCAAGTTAATGATGTTAAGGGTCTGAGGTCATCCAAGTATGATGGCTGACCTCAGACCTTGTCACCAACTCCTGATGTTATAAGGTCTGAGGTCATCACTAAGATGTTATCCCCATAAATAATTTCACAAAATTAATGATGCTAAGGGTCTGAGGTCATCCCAGTATGATGTCTAACCTCAGACCTTATCAACAAATCCTGATGTTATCAGGTCTCAGGTCATCTACTAAGATGTCATCCCCATAAATAATTTCACCAAAATTAATGATGTTAAGGGTCTGAGGTCATCTGAGTATGATGTCTGACCTCAGACCTTGTCACCAAATCCTGATGTTATAGGGTCTCAGGTCATCACTAAGATGTTATCCCTATAAATAATTTCACCAAAATTAATGATATTAAGGGTCTGAGGTCATCCGAGTATGATATCTGACCCCAGATCATGTCAGCAAATCCGGATGTGACAAGGTTTGAGGTCATTAACAAAGATGTTATTCCCATAAATAATTTCAACAAAATTAATGATGTTAAGGGTCTGAGGTCATCCGAGTATGATGTCTGGCCTCAGACCTTGTCATCAAATCCTGATGTTATAGGGTCTGAGGTCATCACTAAGATGTTATCCCCATAAATAATTTCACCAAAATTAATGATGTTAAGGGTCTGAGGTCATCCGAGTATGATGTCTGGCCTCAGACCTTGTCATCAAATCCTGATGTTATAGGGTCTGAGGTCATCACTAAGATGTTATCCCCATAATTAATTTCACCAAAATTAATGATGTTAATGGTCTGAGGTCATCCCAGTATGATGTTTGACCTCAGACCTTATCAACAAATCCTGATGTTATGAGGTCTCAGGTCATCTACAATGATGTCATCCCCATAAATAATTTCACCAAAATTAATGATGTTAAGGGTCTGAGGTCATCTGAGTATGATGTCTGACCTCAGACCTTGTCACCAAATCCTGATGTTATAGGGTCTGAGTTCATCACTAAGATGTTATCCCCATAAATAATTTCACCAAAATTAATGATGTTAAGGGTCTGAGGTCATCCGAGTATGATGTCTGACCTCTAACCTTGTCACAAAATCCTGATGTTATAGGGTCTGAGGTCATCACTCAAATGTTATCCCCATAAATAATTTCATCAAGTTAATGATGTTAAGGGTCTGAGGTCATCCGAGTATGATGGCTGACCTCAGACCTTGTCACCAACTCCTGATGTTATAAGGTCTGAGGTCATCAACTAAGATGTTATTCCCATAAATAATTTCACCAAAATTAATGATGTTAAGGGTCTGAGGTCATCTGAGTATGATGTCTGACCTCGGACCTTGTCACCAAATCCTTATGTTATAAGGTCTGATGTCATCAACTAAGATGTAATCCCCATAAATAATTGCACCAAAATTAATGATGTTAAGCTTCTGGGGTCATCTGAGTATTATGTCTGACCTCAGACCTTGTCACCAAATCTTGATGTTTTAAGGTCTGAGGTCATCAACTAAGATGCTATGCCCATAAATAATTTCAACAAAATTAATGATGTTAAGGGTCTGAGGTCATCCGAGTATGATGTCTGACCTTAGACCTTGTCACCAAATCCAAATGTTATAAGGTATGAGGTCATCACTAAGATTTTATCCCCATAAATAATTTCACAAAATTAATGATGTTAAGGGTCTGAGGTCATCCCAGTATGATGTCTGACCTCAGACCTTATCAATAAATCCTGATGTTATGAGGTCTCAGGTCATCTACTATGATGTCATCCCCATAAATAATTTCACCAAAATTAATGATGTTAAGGGTCTGAGGTCATCTGAGTATGATGTCTGACCTCAGACCTTGTCACCAAATCCTGATGTTATAGGGTCTGAGGTCATCATAAGATGTTATCCCCATAAATAATATCACAAAATTAATGATGTTAACGGTCTGAGGTCATCCCAGTATGATGTCTGACCTCAGACCTTATCAATAAATCCTGATGTTATAGGGTCTCAGGTCATCTACTAAGATGTCATCCCCATAAATAATTTTACCAAAATTAATGATGTTAAGGGTCTGAGGTCATCTGAGTATGATGTCTGACCTCTAACCTTGTCACAAAATCCTGATGTTATAGGGTCTGAGGTCATCACTAAGATGTTATCCCCATAAAAAATTTCACCAAAATTAATGATATTAAGGGTCTAAGGTCATCCGAGTATGATATCTGACCTCAGATCATGTCAGCAAATCCGAATGTGACAAGGTTTGAGGTCATTAACAAAGATGTTATTCCCATAAATAATTTCAACAAAATTAATGATGTTAAGGGTCTGAGGTCATCCGAGTATGATGTCTGACCTGAAACCTTATCATCAAATCCTGATGTTATAGGGTCTGAGGTCATCACTAAGATGTTATCCCCATAAATAATTTCACCAAAATTATTTATGTTAAGGGTCTGAGGTCATCCGAGTATGATGTCTGACCTCTAACCTTGTCACAAAATCCTGATGTTATAGGGTCTGAGGTCATCACTAAAATGTTATCCCCATAAATAATTTCAATAAAATTAACGATGTTAAGGGTCTGAGGTCATCTGAGTATGATGTCTGACCTCAGACCTTGTCACCAAATCCTGATGTTATAAGGTCTGATGTCATCAACTAAGATGTAATCCCCATAAATAATTGCACCAAAATTAATGATGTTAAGGTTCTGGAGTCATCCGAGTATTATGTCTGACCTCAGACCTTGTCACCAAATCTAGATGTTTTAAGGTCTGAGGTCATCAACTAAGATGTTATGCCCATAAATAATTTCAACAAAATTAATGATGTTAAGGGTCTGAGGTCATCCGAGTATGATGTCTGACCTCAGACCTTGTCACCAAATCCTAATGTTATAAGGTCTGAGGTCATCACTAAGATTTTATCCCCATAAATAATTTCACCAAAATTAATGATGTTAATATCTGAGGTCATCCCAGTATGATGTTTGACCTCAGACCTTATCAACAAATCCTGATGTTATGAGGTCTCAGGTCATCTACAATGATGTCATCCCCATAAATAATTTCACCAAAATTAATGATGTTAAGGGTCTGAGGTCATCTGAGTATGATGTCTGACCTCAGACCTTGTCACCAAATCCTAATGTTATAGGGTCTGAGGTCATCACTAAGATGTTATCCCCATAAATAATTTCACCAAAATTAATGATGTTAAGGGTCTGAGGTCATCCGAGTATGATGTCTGACCTCTAACCTTGTCACAAAATCCTGATGTTATAGGGTCTGAGGTCATCACTAAAATGTTATCCCCATAAATAATTTCATCAAGTTAATGATGTTAAGGGTCTGAGGTCATCCAAGTATGATGGCTGACCTCAGACCTTGTCACCAACTCCTGATGTTATAAGGTCTGAGGTCATCACTAAGATGTTATCCCCATAAATAATTTCACAAAATTAATGATGCTAAGGGTCTGAGGTCATCCCAGTATGATGTCTGACCTCAGACCTTATCAACAAATCCTGATGTTATCAGGTCTCAGGTCATCTACTAAGATGTCATCCCCATAAATAATTTCACCAAAATTAATGATGTTAAGGGTCTGAGGTCATCTGAGTATGATGTCTGACCTCAGACCTTGTCACCAAATCCTGATGTTATAGGGTCTCAGGTCATCACTAAGATGTTATCCCTATAAATAATTTCACCAAAATTAATGATATTAAGGGTCTGAGGACATCCGAGTATGATATCTGACCTCAGATCATGTCAGCAAATCCGGATGTGACAAGGTTTGAGGTCATTAACAAAGATGTTATTCCCATCAATAATTTCAACAAAATTAATGATGTTAAGGGTCTGAGGTCATCCGAGTATGATGTCTGACCTCAGACCTTGTCATCAAATCCTGATGTTATAGGGTCTGAGGTCATCACTATGATGTTATCCCCATAAATAATTTCACCAAAATTAATGATGTTAAGGGTCTGAGGTCATCCGAGTATGATGTCTGACCTCTAACCTTGTCACAAAATCCAGATGTTATAGGGTCTGAGGTCATCACTAAAATGTTATCCCCATAAATAATTTCATCAAATTAATTATGTTAAGGGTCTGAGGTCATCCGAGTATCATATCTGACCTCAGACCTTGTCACCAAATCCTGATGTTATAAGGTCTGAGGTCATCAACTAAGATGTTATTCCCATAAATAATTTCACCAAAATTAATGATGTTAAGGGTCTGAGGTCATCTGAGTATGATGTCTGACCTCGGACCTTGTCACCAATTCCTTATGTTATAAGGTCTGATGTCATCAACTAAGATGTAATCCCCATAAATAATGCACCAAAATTAATGATGTTAAGCTTCTGGGGTCATCTGAGTATTATGTCTGACCTCAGACCTTGTCACCAAATCTTGATGTTTTAAGGTCTGAGGTCATCAACTAAGATGCTATGCCCATAAATAATTTCAACAAAATTAATGATGTTAAGGGTCTGAGGTCATCCGAGTATGATGTCTGACCTTAGACCTTGTCACCAAATCCAAATGTTATAAGGTATGAGGTCATCACTAAGATTTTATCCCCATAAATAATTTCATAAAATTAATGATGTTAAGGGTCTGAGGTCATCCCAGTATGATGTTTGACCTCAGACCTTATCAACAAATCCTGATGTTATGAGGTCTCAGGTCATCTACTATGATGTCATCCCCATAAATAATTTCACCAAAATTAATGATGTTAAGGGTCTGAGGTCATCTGAGTATGATGTCTGACCTCAGACCTTGTCACCAAATCCTGATGTTATAGGGTCTGAGGTCATCATAAGATGTTATCCCCATAAATAATATCACAAAATTAATGATGTTAACGGTCTGAGGTCATCCCAGTATGATGTCTGACCTCAGACCTTATCAATAAATCCTGATGTTATAGGGTCTCAGGTCATCTACTAAGATGTCATCCCCATAAATAATTTTACCAAAATTAATGATGTTAAGGGTCTGAGGTCATCTGAGTATGATGTCTGACCTCTAACCTTGTCACAAAATCCTGATGTTATAGGGTCTGAGGTCATCACTAAGATGTTATCCCCATAAAAAATTTCACCAAAATTAATGATATTAAGGGTCTAAGGTCATCCGAGTATGATATCTGACCTCAGATCATGTCAGCAAATCCGAATGTGACAAGGTTTGAGGTCATTAACAAAGATGTTATTCCCATAAATAATTTCAACAAAATTAATGATGTTAAGGGTCTGAGGTCATCCGAGTATGATGTCTGACCTCAAACCTTATCATCAAATCCTGATGTTATAGGGTCTGAGGTCGTCACTAAGATGTTATCCCCATAAATAATTTCACCAAAATTATTTATGTTAAGGGTCTGAGGTCATCCGAGTATGATGTCTGACCTCTAACCTTGTCACAAAATCCTGATGTTATAGGGTCTGAGGTCATCACTAAAATGTTATCCCCATAAATAATTTCACCAAAATTAATGATGTTAAGGGTCTGAGGTCATCTGAGTATGATGTCTGACCTCAGACCTTGTCACCAAATCCTGATGTTATAAGGTCTGATGTCATCAACTAAGATGTAATCCCCATAAATAATTGCACCAAAATTAATGATGTTAAGGTTCTGGAGTCATCCGAGTATTATGTCTGACCTCAGACCTTGTCACCAAATCTTGATGTTTTAAGGTCTGAGGTCATCAACTAAGATGTTATGCCCATAAATAATTTCAACAAAATTAATGATGTTAAGGGTCTGAGGTCATCCGAGTATGATGTCTGACCTCAGACCTTGTCACCAAATCCTAATGTTATAAGGTCTGAGGTCATCACTAAGATTTTATCCCCATAAATAATTTCACCAAAATTAATGATGTTAATGGTCTGAGGTCATCCCAGTATGATGTTTGACCTCAGACCTTATCAACAAATCCTGATGTTATGAGGTCTCAGGTCATCTACAATGATGTCATCCCCATAAATAATTTCACCGAAATTAATGATGTTAAGGGTCTGAGGTCATCTGAGTATGATGTCTGACCTCAGACCTTGTCACCAAATCCTAATGTTATAGGGTCTGAGGTCATCACTAAGATGTTATCCCCATAAATAATTTCACCAAAATTAATGATGTTAAGGGTCTGAGGTCATCCGAGTATGATGTCTGACCTCTAACCTTGTCACAAAATCCTGATGTTATAGGGTCTGAGGTCATCACTAAAATGTTATCCCCATAAATAATTTCATCAAGTTAATGATGTTAAGGGTCTGAGGTCATCCAAGTATGATGGCTGACCTCAGACCTTGTCACCAACTCCTGATGTTATAAGGTCTGAGGTCATCAACTAAGATGTTATTCCCATAAATAATTTCACCAAAATTAATGAAGTTAAGGGTCTGAGGTCATCTGAGTATGATGTCTGACCTCGGACCTTATCACCAAATCCTGATGTTATAAGGTCTGATGTCATCAACTAAGATGTAATCGTCATAAATAATTGCAGCAAAATTAATGATGTTAAGGTTCTGGAGTCATCCGAGTATTATGTCTGACCTCAGACCTTGTCACCAAATCTTGATGTTTTAAGGTCTGAGGTCATCAACTAAGATGTTATGCCCATAAATAATTTCAACAAAATTAATGATGTTAAGGGTCTGAGGTCATCCGAGTATCATATCTGACCTCAGACCTTGTCACCAAATCCTGATGTTATAAGGTCTGAGGTCATCAAGTAAGATGTTATTCCCATAAATAATTTCACCAAAATTAATGATGTTAAGGGTCTGAGGTCATCTGAGTATGATGTCTGACCTCGGACCTTGTCACCAAATCCTTATGTTATAAGGTCTGATGTCATAAACTATGATGTAATCCCCATAAATAATTGCACCAAAATTAATGATGTTAAGCTTCTGGAGTCATCTGAGTATTATGTCTAACCTCAGACCTTGTCACCAAATCTTGATATTTTAAGGTCTGAGGTCATCAACTAAGATGTTATGCCCATAAATAATTTCAACAAAATTAATGATGTTAAGGGTCTGAGGTCATCCGAGTATGATGTCTGACCTTAGACCTTGTCACCCAATCCAAATGTTATAACGTATTAGGTCATCACTAAGATTTTATCCCCATAAATAATTTCACAAAATTAATGATGTTAAGGGTCTGAGGTCATCCCAGTATGATGTCTGACCTCAGACCTTATCAATAAATCCTGATGTTATAGGGTCTCAGGTCATCTACTACGATGTCATCCCCATAAATAATTTCACCAAAATTAATGATGTTAAGGGTCCGAGGTCATCTGAGTATGATGTCTGACCTCTAACCTTGTCACAAAATCCTGATGTTATAGGGTCTGAGGTCATCACTAAGATGTTATCCCCATAAAAAATTTCACCAAAATTAATGATATTAAGGGTCTAAGGTCATCCGAGTATGATATCTGACCTCAGATCATGTCAGCAAATCCGAATGTGACAAGGTCTGAGGTCATTAACAAAGATGTTATTCCCATAAATAATTTCAACAAAATTTATGATGTTAAGGGTCTGAGGTCATCCGAGTATGATGTCTGACCTCAAACCTTGTCATCAAATCCTGATGTTATAGGGTCTGAGGTCATCACTAAGATGTTATCCCCATAAATAATTTCAGCAAAATTAATGATGTTAAGGGTCTGAGGTCATCCGAGTATGATGTCTGACCTCTAACCTTGTCATAAAATCCTGATGTTATAGGGTCTGAGGTCATCACTAAAATGTTATCCCCATAAATAATTTCATCAAATTAATGATGTTAAGGGTCTGAGGTCATCCGAGTATCATGTCTGACCTCAGACCTTATCAACAAATCCTGATGTTTTAAGGTCTGAGGTCATAAACTAAGATGTTATTCCCATAAATAATTTCACCAAAATTAATGATGTTAAGGGTCTGAGATCATCTGAGTATGATGTCTAACCTCGGACCTTGTCACCAAATCCTAATGTTATTAGGTCTGATGTCATCAACTAAGATGTAATCCCGATAAATAATTGCACCAAAATTAATGATGTTAAGGTTCTGGAGTCATCCGAGGATTATGTCTGACCTCAGACCTTGTCACCAAATCTTGATGTTTTAAGGTCTGAGGTCATCAACTATGATGTTATGCCCATAAATAATTTCAACAAAATTAATGATGTTAAGGGTCTGAGGTCATCCGAGTATGATGTCTGACCTTAGACTTTGTCACCAAATCCAAATGTTATAAGGTCTGAGGTCATCACTAAGATTTTATCCCCCTAAATAATTTCACAAAATTAATGATGTTAATGGTCTGAGGTCATCCCAGTATGATGTTTGACCTCAGACCTTATCAACAAATCCTGATGTTACGAGGTCTCAGGTCATCTACAATGATGTCATCCCCATAAATAATTTCACCAAAATTAATGATGTTAAGGGTCTGAGGTCATCTGAGTATGATGTCTAACCTGAGACCTTGTCACCAAATCCTGATGTTATAGGGTCTGAGGTCATCACTAAGATGTTATCCCCATAAATAATTTCACCAAAATTAATGACGTTAAGGGTCTGAGGTCATCCGAGTATGATGTCTGACCTCTAACCTTGTCACAAAATCCTGATGTTATAGGGTCTGAGGTCATCACTAAAATGTTATCCCCATAAATAATTTCATCAAGTTAATGATGTTAAGGGTCTGAGGTCATTCGAGTATGATGGCTGACCTCAGACCTTGTCACCAACTCCTGATGTTATAAGGTCTGAGGTCATTAACTAAGATGTTATTCGCATAAATAATTTCACCAAAATTAATGATGTTAAGGGTTTGAGGTCATCTGAGTATGATGTCTGACCTCGGACCTTGTCACCAAATCCTGATGTTATAAGGTCTGATGTCATCAACTAAGATGTAATCCCCATAAATAATTGCACCAAAATTAATGATGTTAAGGTTCTGGAGTCATCCGAGTATTATGTCTGACCTCAGACCTTGTCACCAAATCTTGATGTTTTAAGGTCTGAGGTCATCAACTAAGATGTTATGCCCATAAATAATTTCAACAAAATTAATGATGTTAAGGGTCTGAGGTCATCCGAGTATGATGTCTGACCTCAGACCTTGTCACCAAATCCAAATGTTATAGGGTCTGAGGTCATCACTAAGATTTTATCCCCATAAATAATTTCACAAAATTAATGATGTTAAGGGTCTGAGGTCATCTGAGTATGATGTCTGACCTCGGACCTTGTCACCAAATCCTGATATTATAAGGTCTGATGTCATCAACTAAGATGTAATCCCCATAAATAATTGCACCAAAATTAATGATGTTAAGGTTCTGGGGTCATCCGAGTATTATGTCTGACCTCAGACCTTGTCACCAAATCTTGATGTTTTAAGGTCTGAGGTCATCAACTAAGATGTTATGCCCATAAATAATTTCAACAAAATTATTGATGTTAAGGGTCTGAGGTCATCCGAGTATGATGTCTGACCTTAGACCTTGTCACCAAATCCAAATGTTATAAGGTATGAGGTCATCACTAAGATTTTATCCCCATAAATAATTTCACAAAATTAATGATGTTAAGGGTCCGAGGTCATCCCAGTATGATGTCTGACCTCAGACCTAATCAACAAATCCTGATGTTATGAGGTCTCAGGTCATCTACTATGATGTCATCCCCATAAATAATTTCACCAAAATTAATGATGTTAAGGGTCTGAGGTCATCTGAGTATGATGTCTGACCTCAGACCTTGTCACCAAATCCTGATGTTATAGGGTCTGAGGTCATCACTAAGATGTAATCCCCATAAATAATTTCACAAAATTAATGATGTTAAGGGTCTGAGGTCATCCCAGTATGATGTCTGACCTCAGACCTTATCAATAAATCCTGATGTTATAGGGTCTCAGGTCATCTACTAAGATGTCATCCCCATAAATAATTTCACCAAAATTAATGATGTTAAGGGTCCGAGGTCATCTGAGTATGATGTCTGACCTCTAACCTTGTCACAAAATCCTGATGTTATAGGGTCTGAGGTCATCACTAAGATGTTATCCCCATAAAAAATTACACCAAAATTAATGATATTAAGGGTCTAAGGTCATCCGAGTATGATATCTCACCTCAGATCATGTCAGCAAATCTGAATGTGACAAGGTTTGAGGTCATTAACAAAGATGTTATTCCCATAAATAATTTCAACAAAATTAATGATGTTAAGGGTCTGAGGTCATCCGAGTATGATGTCTGACCTCAAACCTTATCATCAAATCCTGATGTTATAGGGTCTGAGGTCATCACTAAGATGTTATCCCCATAAATAATTTCACCAAAATTATTTATGTTAAGGGTCTGAGGTCATCCGAGTATGATGTCTGACCTCTAACCTTGTCACAAAATCCTGATGTTATATGGTCTGAGGTCATCACTAAAATGTTATCCCCATAAATAATTTCACCAAAATTAATGATGTTAAGGGTCTGAGGTCATCTGAGTATGATGTCTGACCTCGGACCTTGTCACCAAATCCTGATGTTATAAGGTCTGATGTCATCAACTAAGATGTAATCCCCATAAATAATTGCACCAAAATTAATGATGTTAAGGTTCTGGAGTCATCCGAGTATTATGTCTGACCTCAGACCTTGTCACCAAATCTTGATGTTTTAAGGTCTGAGGTCATCAACTAAGATGTTATGCCCATAAATAATTTCAACAAAATTAATGATGTTAAGGGTCTGAGGTCATCCGAGTATGATGTCTGACCTCAGACCTTGTCACCAAATCCTAATGTTATAAGGTCTGAGGTCATCACTAAGATTTTATCCCCATAAATAATTTCACCAAAATTAATGATGTTAATGGTCTGAGGTCATCCCAGTATGATGTTTGACCTCAGACCTTATCAACAAATCCTGATGTTATGAGGTCTCAGGTCATCTACAATGATGTCATCCCCATAAATAATTTCACCAAAATTAATGATGTTAAGGGTCTGAGGTCATCTGAGTATGATGTCTGACCTCAGACCTTGTCACCAAATCCTGATGTTATAGGGTCTGAGTTCATCACTAAGATGTTATCCCCATAAATAATTTCACCAAAATTAATGATGTTAAGGGTCTGAGGTCATCCGAGTATGATGTCTGACCTCTAACCTTGTCACAAAATCCTGATGTTATAGGGTCTGAGGTCATCACTAAAATGTTATCCCCATAAATAATTTCATCAAGTTAATGATGTTAAGGGTCTGAGGTCATCCAAGTATGATGGCTGACCTCAGACCTTGTCACCAACTCCTGATGTTATAAGGTCTGAGGTCATCAACTAAGATGTTATTCCCATAAATAATTTCACCAAAATTAATGATGTTAAGGGTCTGAGGTCATCTGAGTATGATGTCTGACCTCGGACCTTATCACCAAATCCTGATGTTATAAGGTCTGATGTCATCAACTAAGATGTAATCGTCATAAATAATTGCACCAAAATTAATGATGTTAAGGTTCTGGAGTCATCCGAGTATTATGTCTGACCTCAGACCTTGTCACCAAATCTTGATGTTTTAAGGTCTGAGGTCATCAACTAAGATGTTATGACCATAAATAATTTCAACAAAATTAATGATGTTAAGGGTCTGAGGTCATCCGAGTATCATATCTGACCTCAGACCTTGTCACCAAATCCTGATGTTATAAGGTCTGAGGTCATCAACTAAGATGTTATTCCCATAAATAATTTCACCAAAATTAATGATGTTAAGGGTCTGAGGTCATCTGAGTATGATGTCTGACCTCGGACCTTGTCACCAAATCCTTATGTTATAAGGTCTGATGTCATAAACTATGATGTAATCCCCATAAATAATTGCACCAAAATTAATGATGTTAAGCTTCTGGAGTCATCTGAGTATTATGTCTAACCTCAGACCTTGTCACCAAATCTTGATGTTTTAAGGTCTGAGGTCATCAACTAAGATGTTATGCCCATAAATAATTTCAACAAAATTAATGATGTTAAGGGTCTGAGGTCATCCGAGTATGATGTCTGACCTTAGACCTTGTCACCAAATCCAAATGTTATAACGTATGAGGTCATCACTAAGATTTTATCCCCATAAATAATTTCACAAAATTAATGATGTTAAGGGTCTGAGGTCATCCCAGTATGATGTCTGACCTCAGACCTTATCAACAAATCCTGATGTTATGAGGTCTCAGGTCATCTACTATGATGTCATCCCCATAAATAATTTCACCAAAATTAATGATGTTAAGGGTCTGAGGTCATCTGAGTATGATGTCTGACCTCAGACCTTGTCACCAAATCCTGATGTTATAGGGTCTGAGGTCATCACTAAGATGTTATCCCCATAAATAATTTCACAAAATTAATGATGTTAAGGGTCTGAGGTCATCCCAGTATGATGTCTGACCTCAGACCTTATCAATAAATCCTGATGTTATAGGGTCTCAGGTCATCTACTAAGATGTCATCCCCATAAATAATTTCACCAAAATTAATGATGTTAAGGGTCCGAGGTCATCTGAGTATGATATCTGACCTCTAACCTTGTCACAAAATCCTGATGTTATAGGGTCTGAGGTCATCACTAAGATGTTATCCCCATAAAAAATTTCACCAAAATTAATGATATTAAGGGTCTAAGGTCATCCGAGTATGATATCTGACCTCAGATCATGTCAGCAAATCCGAATGTGACAAGGTCTGAGGTCATTAACAAAGATGTTATTCCCATAAATAATTTCAACAAAATTAATGATGTTAAGGGTCTGAGGTCATCCGAGTATGATGTCTGACCTCAAACCTTGTCATCAAATTCTGATGTTATAGGGTCTGAGGTCATCACTAAGATGTTATCCCCATAAATAATTTCACCAAAATTAATGATGTTAAGGGTCTGAGGTCATCCGAGTATGATGTCTGACCTCTAACCTTGTCACAAAATCCGGATGTTATAGGGTCTGAGGTCATCACTAAAATGTTATCCCCATAAATAATTTCATCAAATTAATGATGTTAAGGGTCTGAGGTCATCCGAGTATCATGTCTGACCTCAGACCTTATCAACAATTCCTGATGTTTTAAGGTCTGAGGTCATAAACTAAGATGTTATTCCCATAAATAATTTCACCAAAATTAATGATGTTAAGGGTCTGAGGTCATCTGAGTATGATGTCTGACCTCGGACCTTGTCACCAAATCCTGATGTTATAAGGTCTGATGTCATCAACTAAGATGTAATCCCCATAAATAATTGCACCAAAATTAATGATGTTAAGGTTCTGGGGTCATCCGAGTATGATGTCTGACCTCAAACCTTGTCATCAAATCCTGATGTTATAGGGTCTGAGGTCATCACTAAGATGTTATCCCCATAAAAAATTTCAGCAAAATTAATGATGTTAAGGGTCTGAGGTCATCCGAGTATGATGTCTGACCTCTAACCTTGTCACAAAATCCTGATGTTATAGGGTCTGAGGTCATCACTAAAACGTTATCCCCATAAATAATTTCATCAAATTAATGATGTTAAGGGTCTGAGGTCATCCGAGTATCATGTCTGACCTCAGACCTTATCAACAAATCCTGATGTTTTAAGGTCTGAGGTCATAAACTAAGATGTTATTCCCATAAATAATTTCACCAAAATTAATGATGTTAAGGGTCTGAGGTCATCTGAGTATGATGTCTGACCTCGGACCTTGTCACCAAATCCTAATGTTATTAGGTCTGATGTCATCAACTAAGATGTAATCCCGATAAATAATTGCACCAAAATTAATGATGTTAAGGTTCTGGAGTCATCCGAGGATTATGTCTGACCTCAGACCTTGTCACCAAATCTTGATGTTTTAAGGTCTGAGGTCATCAACTAAGATGTTATGCCCATAAATAATTTCAACAAAATTAATGATGTTAAGGGTCTGAGGTCATCCGAGTATGATGTCTGACCTTAGACCTTGTCACCAAATCCAAATGTTATAAGGTCTGAGGTCATCACTAAGATTTTATCCCCCTAAATAATTTCACAAAATTAATGATGTTAATGGTCTGAGGTCATCCCAGTATGATGTTTGACCTCAGACCTTATCAACAAATCCTGATGTTATGAGGTCTCAGGTCATCTACAATGATGTCATCCCCATAAATAATTTCACCAAAATTAATGATGTTAAGGGTCTGAGGTCATCTGAGTATGATGTCTAACCTCAGACCTTGTCACCAAATCCTGATGTTATAGGGTCTGAGGTCATCACTAAGATGTTAACCCCATAAATAAATTCACCAAAATTAATGATGTTAAGGGTCTGAGGTCATCCGAGTATGATGTCTGACCTCTAACCTTGTCACAAAATCCTGATGTTATAGGGTCTGAGGTCATCACTAAAATGTTATCCCCATAAATAATTTCATCAAGTTAATGATGTTAAGGGTCTCAGGTCATCCGAGTATGATGGCTGACCTC
>CASBWL010000071.1:5000-7500 GCA_949130495.1 Sambucus nigra
GAGGTTGTATCCTTATCGTGTCGGGACTTTTGTGGGTGCCAACCTGCATCTTGGGTTGGGCATCCCAGGTTGGCGCCACTATTTCTTTCGACATTGGGTTGCCTTGCCATGATACCCAATCGGGTTCCAACTTGCATGGGCATTCAGGCAACATTTGGGCACATTTTCGACGTGCGCTCAAAACGGTCGACCGACGTGCCGTGTCGGTCGGCCGACAGCATGTTTCGCTTTTGGCGACCCCTTGTATCGGGCATATCTAGGGACGTTGCCTTGTTTCTAGGCATCATTCAAATGACTTTCAGGCAACATCTGTGCACAGTTCCGTTCTGCACTGAAAACGGTCAGCCGGTGTGCCACGCCGGTCGGTCGACTTTTGGTGACCCATTCTCTATCGGACATTTCTAGGAACATTTGGCCATTGGGTACCTTGCCTAGGTGTTCCATGTTTGCTCGAATGACTTTCATCAGGCAACATTTGGGCACCGTTTTCATTATGCGCTGGAAACGGTCGACCGACGTGCCGTGTCGGTCGGCCGACGATCGGGCGACTTTCGGTGACCCCTAGTATCGGGCATATCTAGGGACCTCAGTTACTTGCGGACGTTGCCTTGTATGTAGTCATCATTGGAATGACTTTCAGGCAACATTTGGACAACGTTTTCGTTCTGCCCTGGAAACGGTCGACCGACGTTTTTTGTCGGTCGGCCGACGGTCGGGCAGCTCTTGGCGACCCTTTTTTCGGGACTTTTTTGGGTCATCGGGGCTTAGTGTGTTTTGGGTGTTTTTATGCATCGGTCATGCGTCGGTAGCGGTCATCGGGTCATGCTAAAAAATTCGAACCTCTGCTGCTCTGGACTCACCCCCCCTCATATAACATCTTAACGAAATTTTCAAAGTGGTAGCAGTAGACATCAACTGCAATAAGATGAGTACTCGGGTATTCCCTTTGCCAAAGTTTGAGGGCGTCCATGGGAAGTCATAATATGTTGTTGGGAAGGTCTGGGAAGCTTGCCTAGGCATTTGGAAAAACTTTGAAAAAAAATGTCGGTCGACCGGATTTTTTCGTCGGTCGACCGAACGCGCGAGTTCCTTACCGGGTGCTGCCGGGCTGTGATCGAGGTTTCCCGTGCGCGCGAGGTTCCTTACCGGGTTCTCTCGGTATCGTGATCGAGTTTTTCGTCGGTTGACCGACGCGCGAGGTTCCTTACCTGGTTTTCCAGGTAGCGTGACCGAGTTTTCTCGGTAGCCCGAGGTTCCTCTCCGGGTTTTCCCGGTAGCGTGACCGAGTTTTCTCGGTAGCCTGAGGTTCCTCTCCGGGTTTTCCCGTAGCGTGATCGAGTTTTCTCGGTAGCGTGAGGTTCCTTCCCGGTAACTGTTTTTCGTCGGTCGACCGACATTGTCCTGCTATTTTTGGTCGGCCGACAGACTTTGCCCATTTTGGGCCGACATTGCCTTGGTTCTATGCATCACCCTAAATACTTGTTGGGTGGTTTGGGTATTACCTTGGCAACATGGGTCGAGTTTTCTCGTGCACGCGAGGTTCCTTCCTCGGATGGATTTCCTTGTTGGGCGCCGGTCGACCGACTGTATCGTCGGCTGAACGACATTGCCTTGCATCGGGCGACCGACTTTTGCCCATTTTTGGGCATCACCCAAATGGACTTTACCTTATTTCTAGGCATCATCCGACCGACATTGCTTGTTTTCTAGGCATAACTCGACCGACCTTGCTTGTTCTTCTGGGCATCGTCCGACCGAAAAATTCCTTGTTTCTAGGCATCACCCGAGAGCACGAGGTTCACTCGCAGGAGCGCGCCTAGTTGTCTCGTGCGGGTGACGTTCCTTACTTGAATGTATTTCCTTGTTGGGCGTCGGTCGACCGACATTGCCTTGCATCGGCGGACCGACTTTGCCCATTTTTGGGTATCACCTTGTTTGCTAGGGCATTCGCCTTGTTGGGTATCACTTTGCCCATTTCGAGGCATCACCTTGCCGACATTGTCTTGTTTCCAGGCATCACCAGACCGACAGTTGCCTTGTTCCCGGCATCACCCTGTCGACATTGCCTTGCTGCTAGGTCGACCGATTTTTTTTCGTCGGTTGACCGATCGCGCGAGGTTCCTTACCGGGTGCTGTCGGGCAGTGATCGAGGTTTCTCGTCCGCGCGAGGTTACTTACCTGGTTTTTCCCGATAGTGTGACCGAGTTTTTCTCGTGCGCATTAGTTCTCTCCGGTAGCATGACCGAGTTTTCTCGGTAGCGTCAGGTTCCTTCCCGGTACTGGGCTTCGGTCGACCGACGTCGGCCGACCGACATTGCCTCGCTATTTTTCCGTCGGCCGACCGACTTTGCCTGGTTTTATGCATCACCCTAAATAATTGTTGGGGTGGTTTGGGTATTACCTTGGCAACATGGGTCGAGTTTTCTCGGTAGCGTGAGGTTCCTTACCGGTACTGGGCGTCGGTCGATCGACGTCGGTCGACCGACATTGCCTCGTTTTT
>CASBWL010000071.1:15000-17500 GCA_949130495.1 Sambucus nigra
TCCTCTAATCGAGACATGCGCGCAGAACAAAGTACCTCTACATGCCACGTTCTTCGTTCACTAGAACACAAGGGATTACAAGGTGGGAGGATGGACAGGCAAGCGAGGAGCAACACTTGCCTGATGCCCATGCATCATTCTGAGGGACATGACAAGGGAGATCGCCCGGTCATTTCTACCCCAGAGTGATTAGAACATGTAATCTCAGATCACATGAACGTATCTCACCCCAAAGCAATTAGAACGTTAAATCTCCCCCATCCTTTCGGGGGGATGCCAGGACATCGCATCTCCCCACGAGGGTAATCACACAGTCGGATAACCATCCCATCTTCGTGATTCCGAAGCTTCACGAAGATCGAATGCAAATCCCACTGTGTGATTTCCCCCGTATTCCTGGGAACGCCTAGGCGCTCGTTCCCCGACCCTTCCCGAAGGAAGGGGAGGTTGGCTAGGAACATCACCCCCCTCTATATAACATCTTAACAAAAATTCCAAAGTGGTAGCAGTAGACATGAACTGCGATAAGTTCGAAAAATTTCCTTGCACTGGGAAAGGTCACCCAACGTCAGGCATCGCGTGAGGTTGTATGCCTGTTTTCCAAGCATTACCTCGACGACATTGTCTTGGTTCACTGGTATCGGTGGGCATCACGTGAGGTTCGGTTATTTTTCGGCATCACCCGACCGAAATTGCCTGGTTTATGCACGACCTGACCGACTTTGCCTATATATTTTGGGAGTCACCTGGACGTGCATGGGAATAGATCGACCAATTTCTTGGGTCGCTTAGGCATCACCTTTAATGTATTTCATTGTTGCTAGGCATCGCGTGAGGTTGTATCCTTATCGTGTCGGGACTTTTGTGGGTGCCAACCTGCATCTTGGGTTGGGCATCCCAGGTTGGCGCCACTATTTCTTTCGACATTGGGTTGCCTTGCCATGATACCCAATCGGGTTCCAACTTGCATGGGCATTCAGGCAACATTTGGGCACATTTTCGACGTGCGCTCAAAACGGTCGACCGACGTGCCGTGTCGGTCGGCCGACAGCATGTTTCGCTTTTGGCGACCCCTTGTATCGGGCATATCTAGGGACGTTGCCTTGTTTCTAGGCATCATTCAAATGACTTTCAGGCAACATCTGTGCACAGTTCCGTTCTGCACTGAAAACGGTCAGCCGGTGTGCCACGCCGGTCGGTCGACTTTTGGTGACCCATTCTCTATCGGACATTTCTAGGAACATTTGGCCATTGGGTACCTTGCCTAGGTGTTCCATGTTTGCTCGAATGACTTTCATCAGGCAACATTTGGGCACCGTTTTCATTATGCGCTGGAAACGGTCGACCGACGTGCCGTGTCGGTCGGCCGACGATCGGGCGACTTTCGGTGACCCCTAGTATCGGGCATATCTAGGGACCTCAGTTACTTGCGGACGTTGCCTTGTATGTAGTCATCATTGGAATGACTTTCAGGCAACATTTGGACAACGTTTTCGTTCTGCCCTGGAAACGGTCGACCGACGTTTTTTGTCGGTCGGCCGACGGTCGGGCAGCTCTTGGCGACCCTTTTTTCGGGACTTTTTTGGGTCATCGGGGCTTAGTGGACTTGTTTTGGGGTGTTTTTATGCATCGGTCATGCGTCGGTAGCGGTCATCGGTCATGCTAAAAAATTCGAACCTCTGCTGCTCTGGACTCACCCCCCCTCATATAACATCTTAACGAAATTTTCAAAGTGGTAGCAGTAGACATCAACTGCAATAAGATGAGTACTCGGGTATTCCCTTTGCCAAAGTTTGAGGGCGTCCATGGGAAGTCATAATATGTTGTTGGGAAGGTCTGGGAAGCTTGCCTAGGCATTTGGAAAAACTTTGAAAAAAAATGTCGGTCGACCGATTTTTTCGTCGGTCGACCGACGCGCGAGGTTCCTTACCGGGTGCTGCCGGGCTGTGATCGAGGTTTCCCGTGCGCGCGAGGTTCCTTACCGGGTTCTCTCGGTATCGTGATCGAGTTTTTCGTCGGTTGACCGACGCGCGAGGTTCCTTACCTGGTTTTCCAGGTAGCGTGACCGAGTTTTCTCGGTAGCCCGAGGTTCCTCTCCGGGTTTTCCCGGTAGCGTGACCGAGTTTTCTCGGTAGCCTGAGGTTCCTCTCCGGGTTTTCCCGGTAGCGTGACCGAGTTTTCTCGGTAGCGTGAGGTTCCTTCCCGGTACTGTTTTTCGTCGGTCGACCGACATTGTCCTGCTATTTTTGGTCGGCCGACCGACTTTGCCCATTTTGGGCCGACATTGCCTTGGTTCTATGCATCACCCTAAATACTTGTTGGGTGGTTTGGGTATTACCTTGGCAACATGGGTCGAGTTTTCTCGTGCACGCGAGGTTCCTTCCTCGGATGGATTTCCTTGTTGGGCGCCGGTCGACCGACTGTATCGTCGGCTGAACGACATTGCCTTGCATCGGGCGACCGACTTTGCCCATTTTTGGGCATCACCCAAATGACTTTA
>CASBWL010000072.1:0-77816 GCA_949130495.1 Sambucus nigra
CAAAATTTGCCTACAAGATATTTGTCAATGTACAACACCTCCTATGCATAACATGTTGGCAAATTTTGCTTTGCTAATGGGTGAGTAATATTTGCCAACAAATTTGCTAACTTCTTAAACGCTTTTAATATTTAAAAAACAATTTAAAAAATGTTTTAAATAATTAAAAAAAATGTTATGAATATTTTAAAAATTGTTTTAAATAGTTAAAAAAAACTGTTTTAAATTAAAATCTGTTTTAATGTAAAAACTGTTTTTTATAAAAAACCGTTTTAATGTAAAAAACTGTTTTAATGTAAAATATTGTTTTAATGTAAAAACTGTTTTAATGTAAAAAATTAAAAATTGTTTGATGTGGAAAACTGTTTTAATATAAAAAATTGTTTTAATGTAAAAAATGTTTTTTCGTAAAAACTGTTTTAATGTAAAAATTGTTTTAATGTAAAAAATTAAAAACTGTTTTAATGTAAAAAATTAAAAACTGTTTTTAATAAATAGTTTTGGGGTACAAAACTTTTTTTATATATAGTTTGTTACTTTTTTAATAAATAAAAATGGGAAGTAAAAAGAAAGAAAAAAAACGGTTTTTTTATTAAATAAAACTTGTGACGAAAAAAAACAACATATTTTTTTATTATTATATATGATAATATGGACGAAAATGTGTTATTAAAATGTTTTGCCTAAAAAACTTGTTTTACCTCATTTGGTGTTTGATAGCATAATGTGAGAAAAAAATATCTGTTTAGGCAAAATTTGCCCTGGTAAATTTTGCTATGCCAACACTTTTGTCCAATATGTATCAAACGGACCCTAATAGATTGTTGTCAATTCTTACTAGCTGACATTGTCAAGTAAATGAGCATATTAACGCACTTCATTAAATGGTGGGTGTAATTTTACTTATCTTTAACTTAAAGATACCAAAACCCGTTCGGTTAAATGGTGGCTGACCTGATGTTTTAAACTATAAATATCGATTAGAATGATTGTTGTACTGCTCGAAATCAACGACCCCGTTGGATTCAGAGATGAATTTTTTACGTGGGTGAATATTGTAAAATAGTAAAAATATTTTCACATATTCAAAATTGTATTGTTCAGTGTTTTTGACCAAAATCACATAATACACATTCATATATTTTCACTTACTTTTTCACTAGAGCTATAGGATCACTTGACTAATAACACCCAATACTTCTTATTTAACCTTTAATCTTTTTTTTTTTGTTTGCTTTCAAAACGTTCCAAATGAGCCTAAATCTTGAAAAAAAAAAATTAAATACTAAAACACTAGAAAAAAAGCTAAAATATAAAACCTAAAAACCAAAAACACTCGGACTTTTGGCTAAAAAATTATCATTACAATAAATAATGAATTTTTTGAAATATAACAAAATAAGAGAAACTAAATGGAAAATGTAGTGATCTCGTGGGGGATTAAACATTCATTGTTGGTGTCATGTTTATTTATTTATTTACGGCATGCACACGTATAAGATTAAGGAGATGACTTAATTGTAAAATAGTACTAACGGTAAATGCATACAACGCGTCAATTCTTCAGGCCTCACATATATAGAGCAAACTTTTAAGATTAAATTTTGCGAACTGTAGTTCTGTTGTGGTACTAATACTGCTCTGTGAAAAGGAGAAGATAAAAAGGGACAACCAGAGAAGCTCCAACAAGTACAGACATCAGGAAAAAACAAACTCAAGTTATGGTTGCATTTATGTTCTTTTAATGCTTTCACTAACCAGTATTTATAAACAGTAAATACTGTACCCCCACCCTCTCTCTCTCTCTTAAACACACGTGCATGTGTTTGCACACTGATTGTGAAGAATCGTTTTCCATGTTAAAATTGTTTTTCGGGTATTTTCAGAAATACTGGTTGCAGACAAGGACGTAGCCAGAAATTATTGTTCGTGGGGGCTAATTTAGCGGTGATGACCGGGGGTTCGGGGGCGGGAGCCCCCGAGCCGAATTTTTTGAGGATGTTTTTGAGTATTTGACAAAAATAACGTTATTTATTTAATCTAATGAAAAGAGAAATAAATATTTAAGCCAATATTTCGGCCCAAATTTAACTGATTTGACAAAAAAAATTAGGTTCATTAATATCCTAAAAAAAATGAGTGATGCCTATGGGTACCAAACAAATCCCCCAAATAGTATTAATGAGTTGTGCTCTGACGGGACCCATGCCTATTTGGGGGAATTGTTTGGGACACAAAGCATTCCCCCCCCCCCCCCCCCCCCCCCCCCCCCCCCCCCAAAAAAAAAATAGGTTCATTAATATCCCAAAAAAATTGATGGTATAAAATTAATACAACCACAAACCCCATTCAAATTAGTTTACATAAATTAAATAAATTAATTTTCGCAACTGTTAACACTTATTAATTTCAACATTAAATTTCAGCCCTAAATTTTAGTCCTAAATTTCAACAATGAATCATAGAATAAATTTCAGCAATTATTATGGAGAATTTAAGCATTTAAATTTCAGCAACTGTTAACACACATAAATTCCAGCAATTAATAATAGAGTTAATTTAAGCCATTAATAGAGAAGAGTTATTACCTGCTTGTAAATTTCAGCAATTTATATGTATTCTCTAGTTGCTCTCTTGTTTGTAAAGTTTGTTGGAAGAATCATTTGGGAGAGAGAGGCATGGAATGAGATATGAGAGAGGAAGAATGAAGTTAGATGAAGAATGAAGAAGCGACTGAGTGCTGTGTCAAATAGGTTTAACTTTTAAAGTGTAAGATATTTCAGTTTTTACCCCAAATTTTATACACAAATCAATTTTTACCCCTAAAAAGTTTGTTACTAAAAAAATTATTTTTTAAAAAAAAAAAAACGTGGGGGCTCAAGCCCCCATAGGCCCCCCCTTCCCTCCGTCCAACTTGCAGTGGAATCTTAACCTGCTAATATCTCAAAGCGTAATTTTGGAATTAACCGAAAAGTTAGATCCTCAATTTTTGTTTTTTAATACAGAATGAAGATGGATTATAATTGTTCAGGTGGGAGAATATATAAATTTAGTTATTTTTTTAAGTGTCCCAATTATCACCCCTCTATCTATATCACATGAAAAAAGCTTTGGGTCGCATAATAAACAAGGCGCCATGCGGAGTTTGAGCACAAAAAAGTTGGAAAACTATTTTTTATTTTTCATTCTCACTCTTTGCTTTATATCTTTGACAATTAATCATTAAGATGGAAAGCTAGAGTGGAAAACTCTTTTTCAACTTAAGTAATTCTCAAAAACATATATTTTATGATTTTCAGATTAGCTTAAGTTGATTTTTTTTTTTCATGAATTTTCATTCTTATTCTCATTTAGAGGGTACTATGCCAAATTATAACACAAAATATAAAAAATGAAAATTGAAAATTATTTTTCACAACTAAACGGCCCCTAAGTTTTTGCCAGGAGGATGCATTAGGTTCATCTGACATTTGTGACTCTCTCCCCAGTATATTTTAAACTTTTTTGTGACTCTTTTCGAAAATGAAAATAGACCTCCAAAGGGTAAAAAAATAAAAACTCTCAACTTCGAAAGTAAAATTGGACAAATAAATAGAGGTTAAAAGAACTACCTTTTGTAAACATAATCAAAAGAATACGTAATTTACCATTTTATATGGATCCATAAATCTAACACATGAATATTCAATTATATATATTATTTGTTCTTTAATTATACAAAATGTTATGTATAATATATTTAATGTTAAGATCTTAGATTAACATGATTATCACATATAATCATTATGCGAAACATAAAACGATATTATAATCACATACCTCCATCATGTCAACAGTTGATCTCAACAACGTCAAATCGCGCTGATCTTCAAATTACGGCTTCATCTTGTCTTTGGTAAAACCATGTTCCAGTTTCAGCACATTCCAACGGTTAGATCTTAGTCGATGGTCAAAACACTATTATGAAATTAACTTTCATTGAGAATTTAGATTTATCTCTCTTATCCTATAATTTTATTATGTTGTCTTTTAGTGTGTCTCAGTGATAGAAAATCAGTGACTTATTTATAGACGAAGACACGATCTAAATCTCCAACAGTCATTTAATCTCAAGGGCCCATTAAAGCAGATATCAAAGAGTCCTTTTGACTCTTAGTATTTAGAGTATTCTTTCGTTAATCAAAGTGACTCTTGATATTAATATAATTATGGAACACATTATGAAGAATTATTATTTTAAATAATTCAAACATTCTCCCACTTGATCCATAATTATCATAAGGGGGCTATAATCTTTGAGTCGTCCTTAAATGATTTTTTATAAACATCTTAATCAAACAAACCATTAACACAAATCATGGCACTCACATACTAATTCAAAAGTATGATCGCTTCCATGTGCCACAATATTAACAACTCATTCAATAAGGTCTATAAATTAGGTTATTCAATAATAGTCCAATAATGTCTTATATAAAAGACTATTTCTGTCACATTCATTAATTCATATGCATGTAAACTTATATTGCAAGACAAAAATTGAAATGTTCAGAATACACTTTAATTGATATCAAGTATAGTGTCAAAAACTAAGGCCCAAACAGTCCACAACACTTATACTTAATTGGCTACACCCAAAACCTATATCTTAAGTATGCTTCATAAATATCCTTTAGTTATAGCCTATTTATTAGTGGATATGTTATTTTAACACTTGTACTAATGTGTTCAACTAACACTTATTGTTTCTGAGTGTCTTCATTCACATATACATATCATATCCTAATGTGCCTATATTTTTCAAAATACTTATCAGTTATTCATAACGAAGATTGTAGCGGCATTATCATAATATTTTAGTAACTTGGTAATAGTATCGACAACTCCAAGTCCCGAAATAAATTTTCGCAGTCATAATCTATAAACTATAGTTTCAAAGCATACTACATATAATATTTTATTATTCCCACTCTTTCATAATATTGGCAACTTGGCCAAAACAAACATACTTAATTAAGAGAGGACAATTATCATAAGTGTGAGCATATAATATTTTAGATATCTCATTACTTCATACTCTTAAAATATTTTATTCTCTAATTTATCATTCATTATTAAGAGAAATACAAGATATATATAAATTTACTCCCACTGATTTTAAGCTATATATAGCAATAAAAATGCATAAAGTATTCTTAAAATATGATTGATGGGAAACTGACATAAGTTTATACAGTGATTTCTCAACATATACAGTTCTTTTCATAAAATATCATAAGTTTTCACACTAAATGTAACTCTTACTCAAAAGGAGTTACTAAAGCCATACAAATTTCACATTATAAGAGGGAAAACATTTATTTACACCCCTTTCTCTAATAATAATGAAAACTCTGACCACAAGTAATAGTTTTATGTCGTTGATTATCATCGGGGTCGTGTTTTAGTCTTAAAGACGCATTTATACTAGACGCTAATGTGTAGATTTAGTAATTCAACGCAATCCGAAACTTTGTTTTGGTCAATTAATGGCATTACAATTTTTAAAACTTGTGAACATAGAATTCAGACATATTCTTACTCCTCTATTAAATTTGCATTCTTGTGATAAAATTCATAACTATTCAGAAATAGCAAACTCATTTAAGAGCTTCTTAGAATTATTCATATCCACCAACCTAAAGAAAAATTACTTTAGATGTTAAGGGAATGACAAGAGTGTCTTAACTTCTTTTATAACGACATTAAGTGATTTGATAATCGCACTAATTTCATCCTTTTTATAAATAATTTGACATTTGATATTTTCGATTTCAAAATTAATTAGTGTACCCTCTTGAAAGTATAGACATAATTCTAAATTTCATACATGTACTAGACATTCCCAATCATGCGAGCATGCCAAATTGGGTAAGTAGAGTGGAATTTATATAATACACATCTAACCATATATATTCATTTTTGTGTGAATAACTCTTGCAGCGATATCGACTTGTTGCGGTTGACTTGTTGTTATATAACGACATGATCTATGTAAGCCACTATCTAAGGACTATAATCTCCCACTTGAGCCAAATAGATTGTTATGAAATTGTAAAACATTAAGAACTCAAATGTGTGTGTCAAGATTCATAAGTGACAACCCAAAGATAATTTAGATCATTAAATCATCAAAGTAAGTCTAGATTTAAAAGAGTCTGATATTCAATTATGCCACAAGATTGAAAAACTACTTTGAAGTTCAACATTATGATATATGATCAGATTCACTTTTCTTGTAAAAGTTTTATCAAAAATATAATTGTACAACCCACTAATGAGAACACCATAATTAAAAAAATATATTCTCATATAAACTTAAAGATCTTTTGCATACTCAAGAAAAATATCTCACATTAAAATTGGAAAAAAATATTTTGAAAGGTAATTAATGGATTTTTGAAATGATTCTAAAATAACACAAGAAAAAGAATAAAACAACTTATGATTTGTTTTATGGTTTGTCTTGTAAGCATACTCATATCGATTTAGAACTAATTTTCGTAGCACTCTTGTTTTTAAAAATAAAACTAATTATTTCATTCATATTGAATGATACATTATAATTTACACAATATAGCTGAAAATATGTATGCTACATAATAGGTACTCATATATTAATCTCTAACATTATGAGATTTTGAATAACCTTTATGCTTAATTCGTTTAATAATTCTTCAAATTTTTAAAAGAGTTTCACACACTAATGAATTAATAGTGGGTTCCTCAAGTAAAATTGAATTAAAATGATTTATCATTTTTAAGTGAAACTAAGCTACTTTATTTTATTCTAAAATGTCAGTCTCGAGAACATTAAAACTAATAAAATATGCAATTTTAGAGAAATAAAATGATATACAGTTAACGAGATAAACAACTCACTACATTAATGTTATGTGATGACAACACGTACATTAATAACATTTTATAAATGCAGGCTTTCTTTCATAATAACTTTGAATATTTATATATGAGTTTATTGGGTACTATGTCATGTAATTTAGATGGACATGTTATTTAGTATAACCTTTCACCGCCTAATTGCATAATTTCTTATTATTTATTTTAGTTATCAAAATCAATTTCCTTTGGAAATTATCTTACTTATGAACTAAATTAAATATACACCATTAATGTTCTTTACACATATAAGCATAATGAGTTATTACTACCACTTTTATCTTTAAATTTAATATTTGCAAGCATTCTAGTTGGGTCACTTTGGTAACTACCAAACTATTAATTATATAAATATTACATTATTTAATAGATTGTATAATAATTTCAACAAGCATTAATATTTTCAAAAGGCATAAATGGGCAGTGTACTTATAAATTAAGAAAGGTTATGAACTTTTTGGAGCAACCAATGCAAACCTTAATAAACAAACATATTACCACTTAATATTAACTTTACCATTGCAACCAAACTCTTTGGAGTAACCAAATCACAATGGCTCAATCATAATGAAATCATTAATAATTCGAACACTCAAAATCATATCCGGACTCTTTAAAGAAAAAAAAAATATAGTATTTGAATGTTATCACAAAATTCATTATTTACCGTTTATTAGATTAGACCACTTTGGTGGAATCGTAACCTAATCGTGATATAAATATTGAGATGAAAACCTTAAGGCATGCCAAAACATAGTATTTGAATGTTATCACCAGATGTAACATTTGAAGTTTATTATATTAGATTAGACCACTTTGGTGGAATCATAGTCTAATTGTTATATAAATATTGAGAGAGAAACTTTAAAGCATCCTTATAAGATTCTATTACTCGTACTCGAAATAATTATTAACGCAAAAATTCTCCATCTACGAGGACCAATCAGAAAAGGACACATGTCATCCTACGTGGCAATATTCGACATCCGAGGAGAGTTGGTCGGCACCCGAGGAGTATTAGTCGGCACCCGAGGAGAATTGGTCAGTATCCGAGGAAAATTAGTTGGCACCCAATGAGTATTAGTCGGCACCCGAGGAGAGTTGCTCGGCACCCGAGGAGAGTTAGTCGACACCCGAGGAGAGTTGGTCGGCATACCAACCAGGAAGATAAAAGGATAACTATGCATTTAATGTGCATTAAGGAAGATGGCAGCGCATTTAATGAGCCTTAATGTACATTTATACTGTATTAATAGATGACAACACATAGCATACCAAGCAATTCAACAATTAGATTCGTTGAATGTAGACATAAATGTCTACATACAATGAATCTCTTTATCTCCCATCACTATAAATACATGTATTCCCTTAGCCAAAAGGAAAAGATTCGGGAGAGATCCGACAACGATGAGAGACCATACACAAGATACACCCTTTTTCTCCCTCTCTCTACCACATTGTGCTATTGTAAATCCCTGGGAATAAAATAACAGTGGACGTAGGCTTTATTCATAGCCGAACCACTTTAAAAATCTTTGTCTCTTATGTGCTTGATTGGATTGCTTTCATCTATTTATCTGCAATCATAAAAATGGGATTCGGTCCAGTTTTTTGCATCAACAGATTGGCGCCGTCTGTGGGAACGTGTTACAAGCATTGTTCTCCATCAAAAGCTAAGTTTTTATTTTCTTTACGTACAATCAATTATATATTCTACATACATCTTTTGATTCAATCATGATTTTTATGTTTATATACATAAATTAATTGTCCAATTTTTATCTGCAAAATATTGCATATCATGATTTTAAAATCATAACTGTTAGAATAATTCTTATTTAGAAATCTGAAAAATAATGGATTTCATAAATCATAACTGTTTGCTTGATTCTCAAGTTTCTATATCATGGAATCAATATTTTAAATGATTACATATACCAATATATATGACGGTGGTAAGATTTGATAATTTTCATTATAAATTTTGTAAGATCTTTGATGTCTATTCAAATGCCCATCATATTTTTAATCAGAGAATGTGAAAAGGTTAAAGACAATAAAAAGTTTTCTCATGGAAATCATGACCCAGATCTATTTTCTCTCTCTTCAAGTTTGAGTCTCTTTGCATTCATTTTTATAAACTATATACTTAATTTGGTTCATCTTTCATCTATGTCAATAAAGTTCCATTGACTGATTTTTGATATAAATTTGGTAATAACTTCGATCCTTCAACATATTTTTATCTCTCCAAATAGGGAATAGGAAATGATCAATATAAAAAATAATTTTCTCTCACCTGAAAAATCATTACCCACCTCTTGTAAAAAAAAAAATCAGGACCATATCAAGACTCTGGGTACAAATTTGATATGTTGGCTCCTCGTTCATAACATCACAGGGTTTCTTTGTCGAAATCACACGATATAGTGGATTAGATAATTATTCATTTAATTAACATTATTAATGCTTAAATTTTACATCGAATGTTATTTTTTTGATCTAAGGATTCGAGATATTCTGGTCAGCCATCCATATTGTTAGTCGGCATCATCTTGGGCCATCTTTTATTAAAGGGAAGCTTAACCAGACCATTTTTGTTTGTCGGAGATAAGATGTGAAGATCCATCAGCAACGTTGAAATAATTTTATCCAATTACGAGGTATCTTATTATTGGTCGGAGATTCATATTGTAGCTCGGTGGAACCAATTGCAGGTCGGCGATCATCTACTTCTTGATCGGCGACATCTCAGTCTTGTTCGGAGGGTTCAATTTACTGGTTGGCAACTATCCAACCATCCACTTTTTGGTCGGTGACATCTAATGTTGTTCGGTGCTGTCAATGCACCATTTTTGTTGATCGGCGAAATTGCTCAGCTGGTCGGGGACCATTTGCTTCTTGGTCGGCACCATATATTCTATAACTTGAGATATCCTTAAATGTTGGTCGGCAACATCCATGCCGTTTGTCGACAGCACTAGAATCTTGGGGTATTAAAAAATGCGAAGGACCCCAGATATTTCTTTAAACACGAGTTCAGCTCGGGGACAAACAGGGGTTTAAGTCTTTTTAACTTGTGATCAGCCCAAAAATATTTTTAAAACCAAGTGATAAATAATTTTCAAACAACAACTTATACCTGATTAGTTGTTGGAGATTAAATAACTTTACAAAAAACTCTACGTCTTATTTATGATGCATATTTGATAAAAAAATTTCCATCTCACACACATTTGGCACAAAAATATTATATTTTGAAATTTTTATGCTGATACACATCACATATTGTTTGGCTGAATAATTATTCTCATGATAATAATTATTTTCTCTAGTTTCGACAGGTGCTCGGGAAGCTTATTAAAATTTCATAGGGACGAGATTCAATCCCGATGAAAGCTCTCGTAAACCTCTAGAAAGTAGTATTGCTCGACATCAGGAAATTTTGCCTCGACATATCAGCCAACATATATTATTTCATTTTTTGAAATTAATATTTTTTTCATATATTATTGAATGATTAAATTATTCTCATGACTAATCAATTCAGCCTACACAAATGGTAGAGCAAGATATTAATTTTTACAGGTACAAGACTCAACGCCGACGAATGCTCGGAAGCAATCTGGAAACTATTATCATTGCTCAGCATTATGAAATTTCACCTCAGCATGGAACTATATATTTTATTATTGCTCTAATTTATGCTCAAGCACGAATTATTCTATATATCCGTTCGGATTCATATTCTATATTCATCTCTTCATGGAGCTCGGCGAAATACTTATTATCATATTCAGCTCCGAGGAAAAGCTACAACAGTTATTATATTTCACCCCCAACGGATAGTTGGTCGGGGCAATTCTTATTTATATTCAAGCCCAGATATCGGCTCAAGCACAAATTATTCTATATATCCATTGGGATTCATATTCTATATTCATGGAACTCGGCGAGATACTTATTATCATATTCAACTCCGAGGAGAACTATAACATTTATTATATGTCACCCCCAACGGATAGTTGGTCGGGGTAATTCTTATTTATATGCAGGCCCAGCAAAGTTCTCGGCCATATTCTTATGTTCTGGAAAATATTATTCTTATTCGGCATTATGCAATTGTGCCTTGACACGATACTTATTCAGCTTTGAGGATAATTACAACATTCGTTGTATTTCACCCCCAACGGATAGTTGGTCGGATAATTCTTATTTATATTCAGGCCTGACAACGTTCTCGGCCATATTCTTATGTTCTGGAAGATCTTATTCTTGTTCGGCATTATATAATTCTACCTTGACAGATCAACGAGGCACTTTATTATTTTTAATTATTCTTTATATCTATTTGGATGCATATTCTATTCTTATTTCAGCAAGGAGGTCTCCAACATTTATATTATCTTATTCCCAACAATCTGTTGGTCAGCTCCAAGGATGTCTCCAGCATATATTATCTTATTCCCAACAATCTGTTGGTCTGCTCCAAGGATGTCTCCAGTATATATTATCTTATTCCTAACAATCTGTTGGTCAGCTCCAAGGATGTCTCCAGCATATATTATCTTATTCCCAACAATATGTTGGTCAGCTCCAAGGAGGTCTCCAGCATTATCTTATTCCCAACAATCTGTTGGTCAGCTTCAAGGATGTCTCCAGCATTTATTATATCTTATTCCCAACAATCCGTTGGTCAGCTCCGAGGAAGTCTCTAGCATTTATTATCAATTACCACCAACTCCGGTTGGTCGGGAACCAAATCTAACTCCGGTTGGTAGATAAAATCCAACTCCGGTTGGTAAATAAAATCCAACTCCGGTTGGTAGATAAAATCCAACTCCGGTTGGTAGATAAAATCCAACTCCGGTTGGTCGATAAATCTCTTCCAACTCCGGTTGGTCGGGAACCAAATCCAACTCCGGTTGGTCGATAAATCTCATTCAAAGTTCACATTCCACACTTGGGGGCTTCTATTACAGATATATTACACATTCGGTGGCACATTCTTATAACATCATGCCGTCGAGCATCAAATTCAACTCCACAAACTGACACGGTCGGGGCCCCGACTAATTATCATTCAGGAGTTGTTTTTTCTTGCTCAGGAATTATTTTTGATATTGAAGTTCAGGAGGTATATTGAAGTTCAGGAGGAATTCAGAAGTTCAGGAGGCATATTCAGGAGTTATTATGCACATACTATTGAAGTTCAGAAGTCAAATTTAGCATCTACAACACTGAGATCTTTACTACTACTGTCCCGACCAACATTGAAGAAGAAGTTGTATGAAAATGTTTCGAAGTCCACCACTAGCTTGGTACTAATCAGATTGAAGAGTTGGGTTCAAAAGCTAGTATATTACTCGACAAAGTATTCAGAGGATCATAAATCAGAAGAATCAAGCACGTGAAGTTAGCACTCAGTTGCTCGGCACAGGAGGCAGTTGGTCGGCTAGCAAACCAATCAACATACTTGAAGATTATGACAAGCTACAAGCTGCATACTATGGCATGGTTGCATCCAAATTCCCAAGGGTGATACATAGCACACAGAGTTCCTCAAAAGAAAGATTAGAAACCTTCGATCAGCCTGCATCATATGTCATCCAGGAGATAATGCACTTTATGTTGAACAAATCAAGAAGGAAGATCAAGAATTTCACGAGCACCGAGCAACACTGCAGAATAAATACTCCATCCTTTCAAGTAAACCATCAAGCATGGAGCATTGGGGGCTTCTATTAACGCAAAAATTCTCCATCTACGAGGACCAATCAGAAAAGGACACATGTCATCCTACATGGCAATATTCGACATCCGAGGAGAGTTGGTCGGCACCCGAGGAGTATTAGTCGGCACCCGAGGAGAGTTGGTCAGTACCCGAGGAAAATTAGTTGGCACCCGAGGAGAGTTGATCGGCACCCGAGGAGAGTTAGTCGGCACCCGAGGAGAGTTGGTCGGCATACCAACCAGGAAGATCAAAGGATAACTATGCATTTAATGTGCATTAATGAAGATGGCAGCGCATTTAATGAGCCTTAATGTACATTTATATTGTATTAATAGAAGACAACACATAGCATACCAAGCAATTCAACAATTAGATTCGTTGAATGTAGACATAAATGTTTACATACCATGAATCTCTTTATTGTAATACCCCATATTTTCGTGATATTTATTTTTGGGGATTAATTGAATTAAATGTGTATTAATTGGAAATTAATCCGGATAAAAATATTAACGAGATGTGAGTTAGTATTTGATTATAATGTGTATACTTGGCAATATATGAATATTGGTAATATGGAAATTGTCGCGAGATTGAAATACGGCAATTTGGGAAACTTTGCTGGGACGCGCGTGACAGTCGCGTCAGGAATATAATTATTTGAATTAAAAAGTGAAATTTTTATCACCCGTATGGTCATTTTGAGCGCTCCAACGCGTCCGTAAGGGTCGAAATAGTCAGAAAACACTAGCCGGGGGTTAAGTTTGGGTCACGGGGCATTATTGGGCCATACCGGTAACTTATAGGGGCATTTTGGTAATTTCAGAAATCTGGGAATTAAAACCCACGAAAATTAGAAACAAAAATCTGACTTATTCTTTATCCACTAAACCCACTAACTACACTAAGGGACTTAATGGGCTACGGGAGAAGTTAAGATATAGTCCCAACTTGCCAAAAACCAACCACACCTCCATTGTCATCATCCTTAGAGAAACTTGTAGAGAGAGAGAGAGAGAAGAGAATTCTGCAGAAAGAGAGAGGGAGAACAACTCATCCTTCAAGATTCAACATCAAATTCAGAGAAAGATTAAGGCAAGTGGTTTAATTACAATTGATTCAATGCCATGCTTTTCCATGTTTAGGAATTATCGAATTTATCTTGGAAGATGATATAGACCCATGAATTGGAAGTTTAAAACTATGAACTATGTTAGGGAATGCATGTAGAAACATTCTGGACGAATTATGAACTCAGAATTATGACCCTTGATGATTTAAAAACGGATTTTAGAAGAAGTTTATTAATGTTCTTGAAAGAAATAGAAATCTGGAATTCTTGATGAAGATTTGATCCATACAAAGCCCTTGAATGATGAATTATTGGTTTTAGAACGTTTACGCTGTTGTAGGATGGTTGTATGATGATATTATAACGTTATCTTAGAGTTTCATGCTTGTTAATGGTGTTTTGGGTTGATTTGTAAACTGCAAAACGAAGCAGTCCGTAACCATACCTGTTGCGATCGATCGATCGACATTCATCAGTCGATCGATCGACCACCATCGATCGATCGAAGGTCAAGGTCGATCGATCGAAGGTCAAGGTCGATCGATCGACCTTCCCAGAATGAGTAAAGTTTTTCCCTATTTAAATTTTAATGATGTTAACCCTTGAATAATATTATTGGAGACCATATGAATACCCTTAACCTTAAGGAAGACCAGTAGGCATGGTTATGAAATTTGGACCTTAATTAGAATTCAATTTGAGGAATTATTCTAAACTAATGAAATTCGATAAGTGAGTTAATATTTGGGTTAATAGTGTAAATTTGAATAATTTAATGAAATGAGGTTTGGGGCAGAAGTAAGGACCTTAGGAATAAAGATGTTATATGTGGGAATAATAGGAACTTAATAATCTATTTTAGATAGGTTTTAAGTATAAGAAACTACGACGTGAGACGTGTCGACAGTTTAACTTTTATATTATCGGGAGACGTAAAATATACAAATTTGGAATAATGCTATAAGGATGTAGAGCATACCTTTATTAATACTGAATTATCTAAGATGTGTGAATGCTTAGTATATGATTTTTATATGTATGACATACCTACCATACTTGCTATCACGGGAGGTTACGTTCTCTTAGGGCCTTCTTATCCTTGTGTTGCCCGGATTTAGATTGGTACCTCGAGGACATAGTTCAAGAGAACGACTTATTTGTGAGTTAATAAGCCAGATGACTATGGAGCGTAGGTATGTACCTGACCATGGATATGTTGAATTATGTTCGCGTCCATTTATGTGTGTGGTGTTTATTCCAACAATTCCTGAGAGATTCGAAATTTGTAATCCTTATGTACGTGATGTACCGGGATGGATAGCAGAGTATGTGTGCACCGCAGCTTAGCCTCGGGGTGCTTGTATTGTATATTTATGATGTGAAAATATACGGTTAAATGAAAAGGAATTTACTATGTTAAATTGTGAGTATAGTTATGGTAATGTTATGAAAAGATAAAAGGGGACTTATATCAATAAATGGTTTTGTTAATAATTGGGAATCCGAGAATTAAAGTAGAACTCTCTATTTAATTGTTAAGGTTGGAAATTAAACGTGAACCGAGTAGAAGTGTTAGAAACTCTTTGAAATTAGATAGTTATGAGATAACACATGAATGGGTACAGGAACGTTAGGAGTGCACAGTTAGACGAGAGGTGAGTATTTCATGTGAGAGCACGTCCTAACATGTATCTTGCATTCATTGTTTTAATTATTATTAAAGCACTTGCTGTTTTTAAAATACTCTCCACATTCGGGCTCTGACCCGTTTGCTTTCAAATCTATCTTTTTGTAAAAACCATTTTAGGTGCCCAGCCACAAGGACACCATGCTTAGGATCCTCATTCAGGTGACGAGCTGTAGCGGTTTGTGGAAGTTATAGGACATTGATTATAGACGCTTTATCTATCTTGACTCTATACTCAGTATCAGTTGTAGGGCATGTCGCCCATTTCTTTTAGAGGCATTTCATTTATTTCAGTTATTCAGACTTCGGGCATGTATTTAATTCAGAATTCAGACTTGTCTTATTATTTTCAGTTGTGGGATTGTTGTGAGGAGTTTTCCTCCGGACTTATTACTATTGTTGGTTATTTCATTACTTCGTTATGGTGAATGGACTTATGTTGTTCTTCCATTATCCTTTTATTGCATGCTAATCAGACTTAACTTAAAATTTGGCAACTTACTTTTTAAATACTAGGTGGTTAGTAATCATTTAAATGTTTTCGACAGTGATGCTATTAACTGGATCAACTTGGCATTTTGTATTAATTTAATAAAGGAGTAGCTACCCGGTATTTAATTAGTCGGGGTGTCACAGGTGGTATCAGAGCATCAGGTTCTAGTGTCCTTTAGGATCTGAACGGCTTATTATGTTTCCGCTGAGCTTTCTTTGATGTAGAGCCCTATATTTTAGGACTGTTGTATTCTTTTGTATATGCTACGTTCTTTAGCTATTTTAAGTTTATAACTGCGAACTTATAGACTTTATTCTTATTTCAGAATGCCTCCACGACGTGCACCACGGGTTCCCAGGAATGCAACGCCAGAACCACAGCCCGCACCAGTTCAGGGCACGATGAACGCCGCTGAGGTTGCAACCATAGTAGCCCAAGCGGTAAATGCTGCATTAGCCGTAGTTCAGTAGGCACCACCTCAGGCGCCAGTTGTCGCGCCAGTTCAGCCATATGCATTCCCGTCTTCCTGGGAACGTGTACGTGATGCTTTTCAGAAAGCACATCCACCGGAGTTTGCTGGTAGCTCCGATGTTGTTATTTCGAGTCAATGGAGAAAGGATATTCAGAGGCACTTGCGGATGTATGAGTGCACTGACGTTCAGAGGCAGGTACTAGCTACTTTTAAGCTAGTGGGATTTGCACTACAGTGGTGGGAGTCTATTACCACCGCAGAGGAGAGAGATACTCTCACGATTCAGGAGTTCTAGATGCGATTTGACCGCAAGTACTTTCCGTCTGTTGTTCACCCGAAAATGAGGAGGAAGTTGATGAACCTTCGACAGGAGGGTAAGACTGTGGCCGAGTATGAGGCCGAATTCACCAATTTGCTGAATATTGTCCCAGATGAGATACCAACGGAAGAGAAGAAGATTCAGAAATTCATAGATGGATTGACTTGGAGGATCCGTCAGCATTTATTAGGGAACCTCTCGTTGGCCACTTATTCTGACATGGTTAACGCTGCATTGCTCCATTTCCAGGACCACCGCTTTCACTTGACAGAGGGGAAGCGATCAGGAGAGTCCAGCCATCAGGGCAGGACAGGGGGAAATGGTGCCAGCGGGGCACAGTCAGCTCAGGGTCAGTATAGGCATAATGATCAGGGTTCCCAGCAGGGGGATCATAAGAGGTTCCGATCAGGGGGTTTCAGGAACGGTCAGGGAGGATTCCGGAATGGCCAGCAGGGTCATAACGGACATCAGGGCCAGCAGGGTCAAAATGGTCAACATCAACAGTTTCACCAGGGCCAGCAAGGCCAGGGCAGAAATGGTAACGGCCACCAGGGCCGAGGGCAGCAGGGACAGCGAGGGGAAAACTTCCCGGGGAAGTGTTTCATTTGTGGTAAGATTGGCCACAAACGTCAGGATTGTCCTGATAAGGGCAGGGCCCCGCAGCAGCAGCAGGGTGCTCGACATGAGCCACAGACGCCACTTTTTCCACCTGCTCTCCCAGCTCCAGCCCAGGTGCCAGCACTACCGGCCATTCCAGCAGTTCCTGTGCAGCAGGGGCAGTTACAGTATGGACGTGTCTATAACGTCCACCAGGTAGCAGCTCCACAGGCACCACCCGCGATTGAGGGTATGTTTCCTATCCATGGTACTATGGGTCGGGTTTTGTTTGATACGGGGGCAACGCATTGTTTTATAGCTACACATTTTGCAAAAGCCTTATGGTTGTTAGCCACAGCAGAGAGCACAGTGACGTGTGTAGACTCACCCTTGGGGAGTGGGTCACTTATTTTCTTTATATGCTGGGGAGTGGGGGTAGAGATTGGTAGTTTGGTATTACCTGCAGATATGTTAGTATTAGAGATGACCGAGTATGATGCCATTATTGGTATGGATTGGCTTGTTGCGTACCGAGCCATGATTGACTGTTTCAGTAGGAGTATTATCTTTGCCATTCCCGGGCAGGAGATGTTTTTGGTGGCGATGCCTCGTTCTGAGGGAGGATCGTCCACTCATTTGTACTATATAGAGGAGGAGACCTCTAAGGAGGTGGTGATACCACTCAATTCGATTTTGGTTGTTCGAGAGTTTGCCGATGTATTTCAGGATATACCTGGATTACCCCCCAGTCGTGAGATAGACTTTGTCATAGACTTATTACCAGATACGAGACCTATAGCGCGCGCACCGTACCGTATGGCTCCGGCAGAGATGCGAGAACTACGAGATCAGATTGAGCAGTTGTTGGGTCAGGGGTTTATACGGAGGAGTACTTCGCCGTGGGGTGCCCCTGTATTATTCGTGAAGAAGAGAGATGGTTCACTGAGATTGTGTGTGGACTACCGGGAGTTGAATAAGGTCACGATACGTAATAAGTATCCGTTGCCTCGAATCGATGACTTATTCGACCAGTTGAGAGGAGCTTCTTTCTTCTCTAAGATTGATTTGCGATCGGGATACCATCAGTTGCGTATCAGGGAGGAGGATGTCTCGAAGACTGCGTTCTTATCGAGATATGGTTCTTACGAGTTTCGGGTTATGCCTTTTGGTTTGACCAACGCTCCAGCCGTGTTTATGGACTTGATGAATAGGGTGTTCAGAGATTTCCTAGATCAGTTTGTCATTGTCTTCATTGATGATATTCTGGTTTACTCCCAGACAGAGGAGGAGCATGCCGAGCACTTGAGGCAAGTTTTGCAGACACTGCGTCAGAATGAGTTGTATACGAAATATGAGAAGTGCGGGTTTTGGTTGAAGGAGGTTCAGTTTTTGGGGCATATTATTTCCGACCGGGGAATATCGGTTGATCCGGGGAAGGTATCCGCGGTGAGGGAGTGGGGACAGCCCACGACACCGACTGAGATCCGTAGTTTCTTGGGCTTAGCAGGATACTACAGGAGGTTTATTCGGGGTTTCTCCACGATAGCGGGTCCCATGACACATCTAACTCGTAAAGGTGTGCCGTTCATTTGGAGTGATGCCTGTCAGTTAGCATTCGATGAGTTGAAGGACAAGTTAACCTCAGCACCTGTGTTAGCATTGCCGAGACCGGGAGTTGAGTATCTCGTTTACACCGATGCGTCCTTACAAGGACTTGGAGGTGTACTGCAGCAGGAGAGTCAGGCCATAGCTTATGCTTCCCGTAAGCTTAAGCCTCACGAGAAGAATTACCCTACCCATGACTTGGAGTTAGCGGCAGTGGTATTTGCCCTTCGTATTTGGAGACATTACCTTTTCGGGGAGAAGTTTCGATTGTTCACGGATCACAATTCCCTACAGTACTTATTCACGCAGAAGGAGTTGAATATGCGGCAACGGAGGTGGCTTGAATTCGTGAAAGATTATCAGTTCGATATCCAGTATCACCCGGGGAAGGCTAACGTGGTGGCAGACGCGTTGAGCCGTAGGCCAGTAGATGAGGTGGCAGGGGTGTGGAAGGCCAAGTGGAAGGAGTTGGGACACCAGGATGCAGTAGCCCGATCATTCATGTCTGTGATGACCGTTACACCGCAAATTGTCACGAAGGTGGTAAAGGCACAGGCAAAAGATTCGTTCTGTTAGGAGCAGATAGTTCGATTACTAGCAGAGGGAGCCGAGTCCTATACCGTTAGCTCAGACGGGGGAGTACGCTTTAATGGGAGATTGGTAGTTCCGTAAGGGGAAGAATTGCGGCACGAGGTGATGGCAGAGTCTCACGGCTCACGGTTCGCGGTACATTCTGGAGGGGACAAAATGTATCAAGATATGAGGCGACAATATTGGTGGAGCGGGATGAAGAGAGATATTGCCGTGTTTATTTCAATGCGCCACTTGTCAGCTAGTTAAAGTGGATCATCAGAGACCGGCAGGACTTCTACAGCCATTGGAGGTCCCGATGTGGATGCGGGAGAGCATCTCCATGGACTTTATCACAGGGTTGCCTACGTCACAGAGAGGTCACGACTCCATTTGGGTAATTGTGGACAGGTTGACTAAAGTCGCTCATTTTCTACCCGTAAGGACAGACTACACTGCGGGACAGTATGCCCAGCTCTTTATTGCAGAGATAGTGAGACTTCACGGTGTACCCCTAAATATCGTGTCTGACAGAGACAAGATATTTGTTTCACGGTTTTGGGAAAGTTTTCAGCAGGCCATGGGCACGGAGTTGCGGTTGAGTACAACGTACCACCCGCAGACCGATGGGCAGACCGAGCGTACAAACCAGATGTTGGAGGACATGCTACGTATGAGTATCATTGACTTTGGGGGTGGATGGGAGCAGTATCTTCCACTGGTGGAGTTTGCTTACAACAACTCCTACCAGTTCACCATTGGCATGGCTCCATTTGAGGCATTGTACGGTAGACCTTGTCGTTCCCCAGCATGTTGGTTGGAAGTGGGGGACAAAAAATTACTTGGATCGGAAGTAATTCAGGATACTTCTACGAGGATAGAATTGATTCGGAGTCGCATTCGGGTAGCTGAGGATCGGCAGAAGAGTTATGCTAATGCGAAGAGGTTCTTCAGGGAGTTCCAAGTGGGGGACCAGGTTTTGCTCAGAGTATCTCCTATGAAGGGGATTATGCGTTTCGGGAAGAAAGGGAAGTCGGCACCGAGATATGTGGGATCATTTCCTATTATTGAGCGGATTGGACCGATTGCGTATAGGCTTGGATTACCGGAGCATTTACATCGGATTCACGATGTCTTTCATATTTCCTCGCTTAGAAAATATCTTAGAGACGATTTGGCTCATTCCCACATTGCTTTGGAGGACATCGATCTCCAGCCGGATAGCTCCTACGAGGAGGGGCCGATTGCTATTTTGGACCGAAGTGAGCGGAAACTGCGGTCAAAGATAGTTCCGTTGGTGCGTGTTCAGTGGCGACATCATAATGTCGAGTAATCCACATGGGAGCGCGAGGATGAGATGCGCGAACGTTATCCGGAGTTGTTCTTACCAGGTACTTTCTAGTTCCGAATTTCGGGACGAAATTCAGTTATTAGGGGGGAAGTATGTAATACCCCGTATTTTCGTGATATTTATTTTTGGGGATTAATTGAATTAAATGTGTATTAATTGGAAATTAATCCGGATAAAAATATTAACGAGATGTGAGTTAGTATTTGATTATAATGTGTATACTTGGCAATATATGAATATTGGTAATATGGAAATTGTCGCGAGATTGAAATACGGCAATTTGGGAAACTTTGTTGGGACGCACGTGACAGTCGCGTCAGGAATATAATTGATCCTATGACCGACCAACTGCTCGTCAAGATAAATCCCAAGAAGCCACTTCAACGCGATCAGTTGCTCGAACCAATAGGCCCGAGGAAGGAAATGATGCATGGAAAGGATCTATTCATAGGCTAGAGGATAGATTAGGGGAAATGGCTAAGGCCAAGAACCCTCTACAACGAACCTTTGTTCGAGGAACACCTTTTGTCCAGGATATTGTCGATTTTCCAACACCATCAAAGTTCAAATCACCTGTTGTGACTCCCAAGTATGATGGAAAGACTGACCCTGTCCTTCATATAGAATAATACCAAGCTGCAGCCGACATCTATGCCGTCCCAGATGAGATGAGATGCAGAGCATTCTCGGGAACACTTACCAAATCTGCTCAAATATGGTATAATAATCTTCCTCGGGGTAAGATTTCAACTTTTCTTCAACTGGCCGAGTTATTCATTGGGAATTTCTGCTTTGGAGCAAAGCCAGTTAAACGCGTAGCACATTTGTTAAGTGTTAGACAAAAAGCTGGTGAGAGTATCAGAGATTATATAACTCGTTTTAATAACGAGAAACTCGAAGTCATTGATTATGAGGAGAAGACAGCGATTACCGCTTTGATGAGTGGACTGCTGCCAAACAAGTTGTACTACACTTTGGCCAAAGATCTACTTCGAACCATGTCGGACCTGATGGGAAAAGCGTCCAAGATTATGAATGCCGAGGAGGCTATGTCTGCGAAGAAGAATATGGACGCCAAAGAAACCAAGGTGGAAGGTTTTAAAGCTAAGAAGAAAGAACATAAGAACAATGGTGGTGATAAACAATCCAAAAATAGGTCGTCATGGGGGGTCTTGAGGAAATTTGATAATTACACACCTTTGAAGGCAAATATCAACCACGTCCGGGAAGAAATTAAGAACAGCGAGGAGTTAAACTGGCCAAAGAAAATGAAGGCAGAACCTGACACGAGGAATAGGGAAAAATATTGCGAGTTCCACAAGGATCATGGCCATATGACCAAAAATTGCATAGCTCTTCAAAATGAGATTGAAACACTCATCCGACGAGGAAAGCTAGAAAAGTATGTTGATTGGGGAGGCGAAAGAAGAAACAACGACCGAACTAGAGAGAGGTCTAGATCTCCTCGTCGAGCAGAGGAGAATAAGAAGAGAAACCATGAAGTTGATCCAGAGGATGACCCCGATCTTCCCAAGAAACCAAGGCAGCCAGAACGAGAGGTATTTTCAATACGCTTTGGGTCATTTGATTGTAATGTTATTACAGGAGGAGATGCAGGAGGAGGAGACCTTACTGCAGAAAGAAAAGCTTACCTCGGTGAGGCTCAAGCTTTCTTGTACATTCAGCGAATAAATCTAGCTGAGGAAGATCGCTCGAGAAAGGTGAACAAGGAGAAATTGGTCATCGGTTTTTCAAAAAATGACCTTTCAGGTGTTTTATATCCTCACGATGATCCACTGATGATCAAGATGAGAATGAAGGAGGTAATGATTTCAAGAGTGCTGGTCGACAATGGTAGCTTGGAAGACATTATGTTCTACTTGTGTTTCGATAGTTTAAATCTAATGCTATCTCAACTGGAGCCTTACCATAGACCCCTCATCGGCTTTGCTGGCGAGAAAGTATTTCCACTTGGGACGATCAAGTTGGATATATTCATTGGTACGTGGCCTGCTTGTCGGACAGAAAGAATACGTTTCTTCGTGATGGGCAAGAATGTCCAATCATCATACAATATCATCATGGGAAGAGTAGGATTGAAGAAGTTCGAGGCTATACCATCTACAGTGCATCAGTGCCTAAAATTTCCAACAAACTTTGGAGTAGGAGATGTGAAAGGTGATCAGAAAGTAGCTCGGGAATGCTATTATTCATCCACCGAGCAAGAGGAACTGGAAGAATCAAAGAAAAAGACTACTACCTATAGAGTGGATGAAGGTTCAGATATTGAAACATTGGATCCTCGAGATGAGTCGCAACTCGTGAAGGGTAAAGTGGTGGAAGCTACTGAAAACATCATTCTGGACGACGAGCACCCTGAGCGAACTACTCAAATAGGTTCATCGTTGGAAGCCTCATTAAAACAAGAATTGATAACTTTCCTTAGAAGCAGAAGACAATCTTTTACGTGGAGTCATGAAGATATGCTTGTGATAGACCCAAACTTCTTATGTCACGAGCTCAATGTGAATAAGGAGATCAAGCCTGTGAAGTAGAGAAGAAGAGTATTCAGTCCCGAGAAGAATCAAGCTAAACAGGAGGAAGTCGAGAAGCTCCAGAAAGCTTGTTTCATTGAAGATGTTAAATATCCAGATTGGTTAGCTAATGTGGTGATGGTAAAGAAGAAGAACAATAAGTGGAGGATGTGTGTAGACTTCACCGACCTCAACAAAGCATGCCCAAAGGATCACTTTCCATTGCCTCGAATTGATCAACTGGTGGATGCTACCTCGGGACACGAGTTGCTGAGCTTCATGGATGCTTATTCTGGTTACAATCAGATCAAAATGACACCTGAAGATAAGGAGAGTACTTCTTTTATTACCCCTAGGGGAACTTATTGTTATAATGTTATGCCTTTTGGTTTGAAAATGCAGGTGCGACATATCAGAGGCTGATGAACAAGGTCTTTGCTGAACAAATCAGCGATAATATGGAAGTCTATGTTGACGATATGCTGACAAAAATCAAGAAAGCTGTCGATCATCTAGTTGACTTAAGTCAACTAGATAAATATCAAATGAAGCTGAACCCGACGAAGTGTATATTTGGAGTACGAGAAGGCATGTTCCTCGGGTACATCATCAATCAACGAGGCATTGAAGCAAATCCTGAAAAGATCAAAGCTCTATTAGGGTTGCGACCTCCAACAATGAAGAAGGAAGTACAGAGTCTCAGAGGACGAGTAGCGGCACTCAACAGATTTGTGTCACAAGCAACTGATAGATGTCTCCCATTCTTCAAGACGCTTAGAAAGACTTTTGAGTGGAATGATGAATGTGAGAAGGCTTTTCAAGACTTGAAGAAATACTTGGGAGCACCTCCACTGTTGTCCAGGCCGGTGATGGGAGAAAAATTGTATTTGTACCTTGCAGTGTCCGAGAATGCAGTTAGCTCGGCGTTGATCAGAGTAGAGAATGGAGTACAAAAGACAATTTACTACACAAGTAAGGCCTTCCGAGGAGCAGAGATCAGATATCCAAGGCTAGAGAAATTGGCACTGGCGCTGATTGAGGCGAGTAGGAGAATGAGGCCATACTTCCACGCTCATACTATAGTAGTATATACCGATATGCCATTGAGGCAAGCCCTTCATAAGCCAGAAAAATCAGGGAGATTGATGTACTGGGAAATAGAACTCGGGGAATATGATATAATTTATGAACCCAGATCATCGCTAAAAGGGCAGGCTGTAGCAGATTTTATAGCGGAGTTCACCTATCCTGATACCCACGAGGAGCAAAAGTTGCTCGCTGATCAACATATGGATGTTACAGGATCAACAAACACAAGCTCAGACCAATTCCGATTGGTAAAAGGGCGTGTGGATGTTACAGGATGTGATGCAGAGATAGCTGTGAGGACTTCAGACGAGGAACAAGAGTTGCTCGCTGATCAACCTGTGGATGTTACAGGATCAACAAACACAAGCTCAGACCAATTCCGATTGGTAAAAGGGCGTGTGGATGTTACAGGATGTGATGCAGAGATAGTTGTGAGGACTCCAGACGAGGAATAAGAGTTGCTCGCTGATCAACCTGTGGATGTTACAGGATCGACAAACACTAGCTCAGACCAACTCCGGTTGGTAAAAGGGCAAGTGGATGTTACAGGGTCATTAAATTCGAGCTCAGACCAACTCCGGTTGGTAAAAGGGCAAGAAAAGATGATCGACGAGGAGCGAGAAAAATCCGAGGAGGGTGAAAGGAAGCAGCAAATATTTCACCGAGGAACTTTGACTGATTCGAAATTTGAAGACGAGTTACCTATATGGAGGCTATATGTAGATGGCTCATCTTGCACTGCAGGATGTGGCGCGGGGATAGTTTTGAGCACTCCGGACGAGGTCGACATGGAATACGCCCTGCGTTTCCAATTCAAAGCTTCCAACAATGAGGCTGAATATGAGGCCATGATTGCAGGGCTTAATTTGGCAAAAATTATGGAGGCGCAGCAGGTTGTGATCTTCAGTGACTCTCAATTGATCGTAAACCAAATGATGGGAGTTTACGCAATTAGAGGATAATTAATGATCAGATATCATGCAAAGGCAAAGGAGCTGGTGTCAAAATTTATCGCTATTCAACTGGTCAGAATACCGAGAATGGAGAATGCGAAAGCAGACGCCCTAGCTCGACTAGCATCAGCTACTCGCACCGAGCTACGACGAACAATCCCAATTGAAGTGTTAGCTGGTCGGAGCATAGATGAAGATCTGACGATGAACTTTATCACCCTTGATTTAGGACCATCTTGGATGGATTCCATCAGGGCGTATATCGAGGAGGGAGAATTGCCAAGTGACAAGCTCGCCGCTAAAAAATTGAAGTTTAAAATGATCGATATGTATTAACTAATGGTGTTTTATATAGACGAGGAATTATGGCAGGTTTGCAGAGATGTGTACACCCCTCTGAGGTGAAAAAATTAATTGAAGATATCCACGAAGGGTCTTGTGGAGCACATATAGCAGGTCAGACGCTTTTACAAAGGGTAATGACACAAGGATACTACTGGCCGACGATGAGGGCTGATTGTATAGCCTACGCCAAGAAGTGTGACAAGTGCCAGCACTTTTCCTCCATCCGAAGAACTCCACAAGCATTGTTGACACCCATAACTTCCCCTTGGCCATTTGAAATGTGGGGAATTGACTTGGTTGGGCCACTGCCAACGACCCGAGGAAGGTTCAAGTACCTCGTCGTCGCAGTGGATTATTTTACTAAATGGGTAGAAGCTGAGCCACTCATTGACATGACGTACGAGAAGGTGTACCAATTTGTTTGGAAGAACATAATTTGTCGATATGGTCTACCTCATGCCTTCATCACAGACCATGGAACAAAATTTGATAACGAGGAGTTTGCCGCCTATTATCATCAATCAAATATTTTGAAGGTCCACTCAGCACCAGGCCATCCTCAAAACAATGGACAAACTGAAGTGACAAACAGAACGTTGCTAAATGGCTTAAAGAAAAGATTGGATGATGCAAAAGCCAATTGGATCAACGAGTTACAATCAGTACTTTGGGCTTACCGAACTAGTCCCCGAGTAGCAACTGGAGTATCACCATACATACTGGCGTTTGGAAGTGAAGCTGTCATACCTGTCGAGTTGGGCCTCCCAACACACAGGGTACTGAATTTCAATTCCCCTGTCAGCGACTTAATGAGAAGACTGGATTTAAACATGCTCGAGGAAGTCAGAGAAGAAGAAGCCATCAGAAATGCTGCTTACCAGCAATGAACAACTTTGTTCTACAACAAAAGGGTGAAGAAGTGCGACCTGAAAGAAGCAGACTATGTGCTGAAGAAAGTAATTCAAAAGCACAATAAGCTGGAAGCAAACTGACATGGACCATACCGAGTTACAGAAGTTGTTCGACCAGGAACTTATCGAATAGCAACTTTAGAAGGCGAGGAGTTTAAGAAAGCATGGAACGCAGAGCATCTGCGCAAGTATTATCAGTGATGTATATGTAACACAGTTCCATCAGTATGAATAAAATGAAGATATTCTGCTAAAGTTTCTCCTTTTATTGAGAATTTTTTGGGGAATACTAGTGCTACACACTACTCGGCAAAACTCGGCAAAGCTCAGACTGCTCAGCAAAATATTCCTAAAAATGCCAACTTCGGTTGGTTAGGAAACAAAATATTCCTAAAAATGCCAACCTGTTTGATAGGAAACGAAATATTCCTAAAAATGCCAACCTGTTTGGCTAGGAAACGAAATATTCCTAAAAATGCCAACCTCGGTTGGTTAGGAAACAAAATATTCCTAAAAATGCCAACCTCGGTTGGTTAGGAAACAAAATATTCCTAAAAATGTCAACTTCGGTTGGTTAGGAAACAAAATATTCCTAAAAATGCCAACCTGTTTGGCTAGGAAATGAAATATTCCTAAAAATGCCAACCTGTTTGGCTAGGAAATGAAATATTCCTAAAAATGCCAACCTCGGTTGGTTAGGAAACAAAATATTCCTAAAAATGCCAACTTCGGTTGGTTAGGAAACAAAATATTCCTAAAAATGCCAACCTGTTTGGCTAGGAAACAAAATATTCCTAAAAATGCCAACCTGTTTGGCTAGGAAACAAAATATTCTCGCAAATTCCAACTTATGTTGGTCGGGAGGTACATATATTCTCGAAAATGCCAACTTATGCTGGTCGGGAGGTAAGATTATTCCAGAAAATGTAAAAGTTGTTAACTATGGCTGGTCGGGGATAAAAACCCACCAACCGTAGTTGGTCGACAAAGAAAATTTACCGACCTTGGTTGGTCGGAAACATTTAAGAGAAAAATCTACCAAGTATGGCTGGTCGGGGATAAAAACCCACTAACTGTAGTTGGTCGACAAGCATAATTTAACGACCTTGGTTGGTTGGAAAAATTTTAAACATTTTTTACACTCGTGACTTTATTATTAAGTGATCGAGCAATATTATCGAAACTTGAAATTTTTTAACTATTACTAAGTTGGTCGACAAACAACACAATATTGTTATTTTTTTAACAGATATGCATAAATGTAAAGTGTTAGATATTTACAAGACAATAGCAATTAAGATTTGCAAACAAAAATGAAAGTCTTTCATTGAATTCAAAATAAATTACATTGATAATAAAATTACAAGTACATTGATATTGAAATGTATACTAACTATTACATAAAAAATTCCTATTCTACTGGTCTCTTCCCCTCTGCTTTTGACACAGGTTCCTCGCCAGCAGGCGGATCATTTAAAGACAGAGGAGAATTGATGAAATTAAGATCTTTCAACATCCTTGTATTCATCACGGATGGTCGATCTAAAAGATGCTCGGGATGAGATACCTCGATTTGAGAATGTAAATTTTAGTCACCGAGATACTTTGAAATTAAGCTCCGAGGAATGGCCCGAGCAGGGATCCAATCCATGTCCAAATTGTATGGTGGCACAGGCAAGTCGAGCAACCCGGGATCATGGTAGTCCCACAGATAATGACCTTATTCGAGCTTCAACACACCTAAGGCATTCATCCAGCCTTGCTTGTAGCCCTCATTGTTGGCATTCTGGATACGATCGTCCAAGTGGAATAGCGCTTCATTGTATCCAGCCATCCAAAACTCCCTGGGCTGTTTGTGGAATTGATATGTTAGCCTTTCTAGCTGCTCGTGGAGATTCTTGATGAAAACCTCCTTATTCTCCATGACTGACTTCTGCGCAGAGAGCTATTTTTCCAGGTCCCTAATCTTCTTTGACATATCAGACAACGCCTGGTTCTTCGCCATTAGTTGGAAGGCCTGGTTCTCTAAGGCAGACTGAGTCCTCTATTCCTCGACAAGAACCCGAGATGCTCTTGCTCGTCCACGAGGAGCTCTTGCTCGTCCCCGAGAAGATGTGGAAGGGCCTGACCTCTTCAAGGTGTCCAACTCTTCCCTTAACTTGGCGTTCTCAACCTCTAAGAACGAAAATCCCTCGTCGATCACTAGGATCAAGGCACTAGAAGTGGAAGCTGCAGACTTCAATTGTGACAGCTCCTTTTGCAGGTTGTTGTTTTCCTTTTCCAGCAACTCAGCAATCTGTCTCCATCCTTCGACTTCACCTCTCAAGGTTCTCTCTCTTACATCGTACCCAGCAAAAAGCTTCTCGTAGCCCTTGTCGGCAATAATTTGCTGGTACTTCTTCTCGTACCCCTCATGCAACAAATTAGTGGATTCTTTGTATTGAAGCTGAAGGTCTTCGAGGGTGCTTTAAAGATCCTTGATCATTTTATAATAAGCAACGTTATTGGCTACAGCCCGATCAAGCAGACACTTCAGATATTGATATGCTTCCACTGCCTGTTCTGAAGCATCCTGGCTGAGGATGTCGACAACTTGTGCAGCACTCAGGCCTGTGTGACCAGCCTTAAAGTACTCATTGCATTATTGCAGCAACTTTGTAACATGGGCAGATAGCAATTCCATCCTGACCAGAAACTAGCAGAGAAAGAAGAGCAATCATCAATAAGAAGAATAAGTAGAGTATGAATAGAAAATAGACAACAATATGCAAAAAGTTCAAGTTTTATTAGATCATAGTTCAGAGTTAAATATTCTGAGTTACATTTGATAAAGAGAAAGAAAATAAAAAGAAACCCGAACAACACTACACCTTTTCCTTATCTCCCAAAACCTTCTCGGGAGGCTGGGATGAAGAGGTAGGTTGCTCGGAGGGAAGAGATAGTTGCTCGGGGAGAGTATGCAGTTGCTCGGAGGAAGAAACGACTTGCTGATTTTCCTCAGCAGCAGGTTGGATGGCTAGGGCAAGATCTCCCATCACCATCGAAGACTCTTCGGAGGTAGCTTCGTCCTCTTCTAAGTCTTCTGGAGTTGGAGGGGGACCAGGGATATGTCTCTGGAAGATCTCGGAAGACTCGTCGACCTTCATTTCCTGAAGGGCAGCAACCCATCCATCCCTAAAGTATTTGAGACTGCCATAGTCCACTTGCGACACCATGGCAGCCAACCCCTTGTTCCACCCCTTGTCCCAGCCAGAGCTGAAGGACTTCTTCACATCAGCTTTCCTCTTCAGCTTGTCCGAGGAAAGTTTCTCAGACAGCAGGTTCTCAACAGCCTTCAATTTATTTTCTGCTTCCTCCTTTTGTCGACCTACTTCTTGAAGCTGGCCCAACCTTTCCTCAGCAACCGTGAGCTTATCTTCAAGCTCTCCAGCAGCTTTGAGCTTCTCTTCGAGCTCTTTATTTGCCTTCTCCAAGGTATTCTTTTTCTTCTCTAACTCTTTGGAGGCTTCAATAGCTTGAGCTTTATCCTCCTCGGTGGAAGCAAGCTTCTTCTCCCAGACAGCCTTATCAGTGGCATATGTCTGGCGAGAATCTGCCAGAGATTTTGTAGATTCCTTCAGAGCTCCTTCCATACTGGACGAGGAGCATGAAGCTTTAATTGCTTCATCCTTCTTTAAAATTATATTGAAGCAGCTCGTCAACTGTGAAAGTAAAAAGAAAGCAAGTCAGAAACAGAAACGACAAAGGAAATATGAAAAATTCAAACTAAAGAGACTTACAGAAGCAAGGTGACGAGCAACTAGCGAGGTGACCATATCCCGAGTAAGGTTTTCTTCAGTACCTTGGACCTCAGGAATGATCCATGACTTTACCGAGCTCATGGCAGAGCTCGGGGGAATAAAAGTGGGAACTCCAGCCCCAACAACTGGGGGCTGAGTAATGGTGTCAGCCAAATTGATCGAGGAGCTCTTCTTCAGCCTCCTCGGGGGAACAGGTACGAATTCAACCAAGGAAGAACCCTTGGTCGGTGATATCACAATCACCTCTCCAGGAGCAGCAGAGCTGCTTGGAGCCACTGCGGGCTTCTCGGTAACTTTAGCAGGAGCAGCTGGAGGAGCTGCATCAGTCTTCTTTGTCCCCTCCCTTGGGACGTCGATCTTACTCCTTTTGGCCTCTCCAGAACCAGAGGCAGTTTTCTCAAACAGGGTAGGAGGTCTTCTCTTCTTCATCCTTTCACTTAAAGGAATATGGGATTCAGGCGATGAGATGGTGGAAGCTGGTACTGGATCTTATTCACTTATCACTGGACGAGCAGTGAAAGAAGTGGTGTAGCTCTTGTACTGGAGCAGATACGAAGCCGATCTAATGTGCTCGTCAGCAACACTTTGATGCAGACTCCAGATAAGTTTCAAATGACATCTGCATCTTTTGGGCACTTCCTCTTGTTATCAACTGCAAAAAAAAAACATTGTTATCAGTGGCACATTTTATCAAACACAAAAGAAACATGATTTCAAAATAAATAAAATGAAAATAACCTATCCCATTTCCATAAGGAGGGCATCTGGGCCCCTGGTAAACCTCATCTCCAGTTAATGGAGGGTGTTGCCAATTTTTTATGACAACCCCGTGTTCAAAATAATCCATATTGGCATCAGGGAGATTGACTACTAAGGCTCTATTTAAAAATCTAGTTTTTAAATAAAAAATATTATCATTAACTGCCCATCTATAGCAGTACATGATTTCTGGAATTCCTATTCGAGTTCCATGGATTTGATTTAACCTATGCACCCCATTAACTATTCTCCATGTGCTGGGGGCTATTCATGCAGGAAGAACGTCAAAGTACTGACAGAATTCCAGACACAAGGGATTTGGTGGAAAATAAAATCCACACTCAGCAAAAAAGATACTGGGGAACCAATGTCCCTCAGCCAAATGGAAGTAATTAGCAGGCTCAGAAAGATCTTCCAAAACAACCCATGAGGGAATGGAGAAATCAGAACGAAACTTCTCAAGAGACTCAATAGGGTAAACCATTGTGAATAAAGAAATGAAGAAGAAGGAAGAAGATCTTAGAGGAAAAGAATGGATCTACTGACAACGAACGACGAAAAAGATGAACGCACAAGAGAGTAGGAAGAGACGACGTAAAACTCGAAGATAAAAATTTGAAAAGGTAGAAGACGATGGGAGTGTCTGTGAAGTTTAAATACCTTGCCTTGGGAAATGGTGAAGTAATGATTACAAAAATGATGATTACGTTACTGGCGGCTAAAAAGATGAAAAGTGGCACGGGAATCAAAGCGGACAACAGCGGCTAAAAAGATAAAAAGTGACACGGGAATCGAAGCACGCAGAAAAGTCCAAAAAAGCATGATTCTACGAATTGGGAAGGAGAAATAAATACAAGGGAAACGCTCCTAAAAATCAGGAAGACTATTTAAAACTACCATATTCCGAGAAAGAATGTTCCATACTCCTCAAATTTTGAACTATGAAACATTGGGGGCTTTTGTCGATACCAAATTTAATCTGCTGACATGGACCAATCATATGAAGACACGTGGATATCTACATGGCAACAACAAACACTTCCGAGGAACCCACGCGCTCCGAGGAACAAGACTACAACGAGGAAGACTAGTTCCCCGAGGAACTCACACGCTCCGAGGAACAATGCCTCTCCGAGGAACTCTTGAGTATCGAGAAGCTTAGGCGGTTCAAGCAACTCGGGCGGTCCGAGCTGCATCTCGAACAAAGCATTAATAACTGGATAACCAACAGTTCAACTGATTTATTAAATGCTTATCATTCAGACGCACACACAAAAAGGGCATTAAATGTATTACCCTTTCACATGTATATCATTTAATGTATTACCCTTTCACATTACAGCCTCAGGGCTATAAATACATTGTACAATCCTCATTGTAAAGGACCCCGAATCCAAACTCTGGAATCGAGAGAAAAATTTCTTGATAGAACTTGTAATCGATAATTCCCAAACACTCAGCAATAAAACAACAGTGGACGTAGGCCATTCTTATAAGGCTGAACCACTTTAAAATTCTTTGTCTCATTTATTTATCTGTGATTGAATTATTAGAGTGATCTAATTTTGTACATCAACAACGGTATTCGGATCATTATCGGCTTCTCACGGGTCGACAAAATCAATTCTTGATCAGCAACACCACTAAGTCCAGGGAATTTACCCAAATTACAGCAATCTGGTACTCTCCTATTCCATGTTGGTCGGTAAAACATCTCGGATCATCTACATTGGTCGACAATCATGCCTGACTAATTTTTATTGGTTCACCGGACCAGTTTCATTGGTCGACAGGAATTTTATAGGTCAGCAATTACTGGTCGACATCAGCTCAGGACCACCCTAGCTGGTCGGTGATCATGTGTGAAGAAAACCGAAATACCTTCACCGGATTTAACAATTTGTGGTCCGCACCCTCTATATGAGTTCGACGATTCTACACCGATTGTATTTTCTCAAATTTCCTCCGACCAACAATTTTCTTCATCAAGCAGCCGAAATGGGTCCAATCTTCATGGTCAGCATTTATATACTACAAATAAGTACGTTGGCAGCAACACAGTGATCGACGACCAACCTTTTTCATCATAAATCCTTTGAACATTTCTTCAAGAAAAAGGGATTTAATTCTTGGGACCAACATGCTCAAAATGCTAGAGTTTTATTCATTTTATATTGGTACAGGTTGGTCGGCGTTATGACTACAGTACCACCTACTGGTCGGCGATATCCAAGACCTTGATCGGCGAAAATAAAATCATGTGATGTTAACAACTGGGGGCACCCAAGACATTTCTTTGAACACGAGTCCAGCTTGGGGGCAAGATGGGCTTTAATTTTTTAACTTGTGATTTATTACACAAAGTATCTACATTTTACAACCCCACCTATTTTTTTTTTTAAATCAATAAATAATTTCTAAAACCCAAATTTTATTTAATAATTGTTTAAGTTTAAATCATTTTGAAAAAATCAAACCTCATATTTGATAAAAATCTACTCATTCGGCATAGATCTCATCATTTCATGTTTTGAAATTTTTTACTGACCAATGTTAGATCATATACACATAACATTCTTCAGCTGAATAAATTATTCTCATGATGTCTATGTTGATGTAAAAAATTAGATTATATCTAATTATTTAATCACAGATAAAATAAATAAGAAGTTTTAAAGTGGTTCAGCCTTATAAGAATGGCCTACGTCCACTGTTTCTGTTATTGATGACTATTTGGGAATTCTCGATTACAAGTTTAATCAAGAAATTCCGGTCCCCTTACAATGAGGGTAATACAATGTATTTATAGCCCTAAGGCTGTAATGTGAAAGGGTAATACATTCAATACTGTACATGTGAAAGGGTAATACATTCAATGCCCCTTAAGTGTATACATCTGAATGATAAGCATTTAATGAACAGTCAAACTGTTGGTTATCCTGCTATTAATGCTTTGTTCGAGGTGCAGCTCGAATCACCTAAGATGCTCGTACCACCTAAGCTGCTCGGTACTCAAAAGTTGATCGGTACTCAGAAGTTCCTCGTAGAGTTCTTGTTGGTCGGAGCGTCTGAGTTCCTCGGGGAAGCAGTGTTCCTCGTTGTAGTATGGTTCCTCGGAGCGTCTGAGTTTCTCGTAAGTGTTTGTTTTTGCCACGTAGATTGCCACGTGTCTTCACTCAATTGGGCCATGTCAGCAGACTAAGTTTGGTATCAATAGAAGCCCCCAATGTTTCATAGTTCAAAATTTGAGGAGTGTGGAACATTCTTTCTTGAAATATGGTAGTTTAAAATGGTCCTCCTGATTTTTAGGAGTGTTTCCTTTGTATTTATTTTTCCTTCCGAATTCGTAGAATCAGGCTTTTTTGAATTTTTATAACCGCCTGATCTTCGCGTACTTTTTGTCCTTCTAGCCGCCGGTAGCGTAATCGTTTCTTTTTGTAATCATTAACTTTACCGTTTCCCAAGATAAGGTATTTAAGCATCACAGACAATCCCATTGTCTTCTACTTTTTCAAATTTGTATCTTCGAGTTTTCCATTGTCTTACTCTCTTGTGCGTTCATCCTTTTCATCGTTCGTTGTCAACAGATCCACTCTTTTTCTGTAAGATCTTCTTCCTTCTTCTTCATTTCCTTTATTCATCATGGTTTACCATGTTGAATCTCTTGATAAATTTCGTTCTGATTTTTCTATTCCTTCATGGGTTGTTCTAAAGGAACTTTCTGAACCTTCCGATTATTTCCGTTTGGCTGAGGGACATTGGTTCCCCAGTCTCTTTATTGCTGAATGTGGCTTTTCTTTTCCGCCAAATCCTTTATGTCTAGAATTCTGTCAATATTTTGACGTTGTTCCTGCAAGAATAGCCCCCAATACATGGAGAATAGTTAATGGGGTTCATAGACTAAATCAAATTCATGGAACTCGCATAGAAATTCCAGAAATCATGTTTTGTTATAACTTCTGAATGATAATTAGTCGGGGCCCCGACCGTGTGAGTTTGTGGAGTTGAATTTGATGCTCGACTGCATGATGTTATAAGAATGTGCCACCGAATGAACAAATATATCTGTAATAGAAGCCCCCAAGTGTGGAATGTGAACTTTGAATGCTTTCTCGGCCTTGAAGTATGTTATTTGATAAATTTTCTTATTTTGCATAGACAATAACATTTTCTCCAGCTGATGTCTACTGTTCAACCAACCGGAGTTGATGGAGATTGATTCCCGACCAACTTTGGCACTTTTTGGAAAATATTTTTCTTCCTATCCAAACTTAGTTGGCATTTTTAGGAATACATAGTTTTACTTCCCGTAGGAATACATTTACTTCCTAACCAACATAAGTTGGCATTTTTAGGAATACATAGTTTTACTTACCGTAGGAATACATTTACTTCCTAACCAACATAAGTTGGCCTTTTTAGGAATACATAGTTTTACTTCTCGTAGGAATACATTTACTTCCTAACCAACATAAGTTGGCATTTTTAGGAATACATTGTTTTACTTCCCGTATGAATACATAGTTTTACTTCCCGTAGGAATACATTTACTTCCTAACCAACATAAGTTGGAATTTTTAGGAATACATAGTGTTAACGCAAAAATTCTCCATCTACGAGGACCAATCAGAAAAGGACACATGTCATCCTACGTGGCAATATTCGACACCCGAGGAGAGTTGGTCGGCACCCGAGGAGTGTTAGTCGGCACCCGAGGAGAGTTGGTCGGCACCCGAGGAGTGTTAGTCGGCACCCGAGGAGAGTTGGTCGGCACCCGAGGAGTGTTATTCGGCACCAGAGGAGAGTTGGTCGGCATATCAACCAGGAAGATCAAAGGATAACTATGCATTTAATGTGCATTAATGAAGATGGCAGCGCATTTAATGAGCCTTAATGTACATTTATACAGTATTAATAGATGACAACACATAGCATACCAAGCAATTAAACAATTATATTCGTTGAATGTAGACATAAATGTCTACATACAATGAATCTCTTTATCTCCCATCACTATAAATACATGTATCCCCTTAGCCAAAAGGGAGGAGATCGAGGAGATCCGACAACGATGAGAGATCCGGGAAGAGATCAAAGAGAACCTATAAACCCCATACACAAGATACACATCCTTTCTCTCTCTACACCCTATGGTGCTATTGTAAACCCCTGGGAAGAAAATAACAGTGGACGTAGGATTTATTCATAGCCGAACCACTTTAAAAATATTTGTCTCTTATGTGCTTTATTGGATTGCTTTCATCTATTTATCTGTGATCATAAAAATGGGATTCGGTCCAGTTTTTTGCATCAACAGATCGGCGTCGTCTGTGGGAACGTGTTACAAGCATTGTTCTCCATCAAAAGCTAAGTTTTTTATTTTCTCTATGTATAATCAATTATATATTATACATACATCTTTTGATTCAATCATGATTTTTATGTTTATATACATAAATTAATTGTCCAATTTTTATCTGCAAAATATTGCATATCATGATTTTAAAATCATAATTGCTAGATTAATTCTTATTTAGAAATCTGAAAAATAATGGATTTCATAAATCATAACTTTTTGCTTGATTCACAAGTTTCAATTTTATATCATGAAATAAATATTTTAAATGATTACATATACCAATATATATGACGGTGGTAAGATTTGATAATTTTCATTATAAATTTTGTAAGATCTTTGATGTCTATTCAAATTCCCATCATATTTTTAATCAGAGAATGTGAAAAGGTTAAAGACAATAAAAAGTTTTCTCATGGAAATCATGACCCAGATCTATTTTCTCTCTCTTCAAGTTTGAGTTACTTTGCATTCATTTTTATGAACTATATACTTAATTTGGTTCATCTTCCATCTATGTCAATAAAGTCTCATTGACTGATTTTTTATATAAATTTGGTAATAATTTCGATCATTCACCATATTTTTATCTATGCAAATGGGGAATAGGAAGGGATCAATATAAAAAATAATTTTATGTAACCAAAAAAAATCATTACCCACCTCTTGTAAAAGAGGATCAGTAAAACAATCATGACCATATCAAGATTCTGGGTACAAATTTGATATGTTGGCCCCTCGTTCATCACATCACAGGGTTTCTTTGTCGAAATCACACGATCTAGTGGATTAGATAATTATTCATTTAATTAACATTCTTAATGCTTAAATTTTACATCGAATATTATTTTTTTGATCTATTGGTTCGAGATATTTTGGGACATAGCAATCTCATGAAAAATTATTCACCGCGACTCATATGGCTGTCCGGAATCGTCCACTTACAACCCCTATTTATGGTCAGCCATACATATTGTTGGTCGGCATCATCTTGGGCCATATTTTATTAAGGAGAAGCTTAACCAGACCATTTTTGTTTGTCGGAGATAAGATGTGAAGATCCATCAGCAACGTTGAAATAATTTTATCCAACTACGAGGTATCTTATTATTGGTCGGAGCCACGTATTGTAGCTCGGTGGAACCAATTGCAGGTCGACAATCATCTACTTCTTGATCGGTGACATCTCAGTCTTGTTCGGAGGGTTCAATTTACTGGTCAGCAACTATCCAACCATCCACTTTTTGGTCGGTGACATCTAATGTTGTTCGGTGCTATCAATGCACCATTTTTATTGATCGGAGAAATTGCTCAGCTGTTCGGGGACCATTTGCTTCTTGGTCGACACCATATATTATATAACTTGAGATATCCTTAAATGTTGGTCGGCAACATCCATGCCGTTTGTCGGCAGCAGTAGAATCTTGGGGTATTAAAAAATGCGAAGCACCCCAGATATTTCTTTAAACATGAGTTCAGCTCGGGGACAAACAGGGGGCTTAAGTCTTTTTTAACTTGTGATCACCCCAAAAAAAATATTTTTAAAGCCAAGTGATAAATAATTTTCAAACATCAACTTATACCTGATTAGTTGTTGGAGATTAAATAACTTTACAAAAAACTCTAAGTCTTATTTACGGCGCATATCTAATAAAAATTTGTCCATCTCACACACATTTAGCACAAAACATATTATTTCATATTTTGAAATTTTTATTGCCTTATGCTGATACACATCACATATTGTTTGGCTGAATAATTATTCTCATGATAATAATTATTTTCTCTAGTCTCGACAGGTGCTCGGAAAGCTTATTAAAATTTCAAAGGGACGAGATTCAATCCCGATGAAAGCTCTCGTAAACCTCTAGAAAGTAGTATTGCTCGACATCAGGCAATTTTTCCTCGACATATCAGCCAACGTATATTATTTCATTTTTTGAAATTAATATTTTTTTTCATATATTTATTGAATGATTAAATTATTCTCACGACTAATCAATTCAGCCTACACAAATGGTAGAGCAAGATATTATTTTTTACAGGTACAAGACTCAACGCCGACGAATGCTCGGAAACAATCTGGAAACTATTATCATTTCACTCGGAGATATCAACTCAAGCACAAATTATTCTATATCCGTTCGGATTCATATTTTATATTTATCTCAGCATGGAGCTCGAAAAATTTCTTCTCTCTATATATATTCAGCTCCGAGGAAAAGCTACAACAGTTATTATATTTCACCCCCAACGGATAGTTGGTCGGGGCAATTCTTATTTATATTCAGGCCCGGATATCGGCTCAAGCACAAATTATTCTATATATCCCTTGGGATTCATATTCTATATGCATCTCAACATGGAACTCGGCGAGATACTTATTATCATATTCAGCTCCGAGGAGAACTATGACATTTATTATATGTCATCCCCAACGGATAGTTGGTCGGGGTAATTCTTATTTATATGCAGGCCCAGCAAAGTTCTCGGCCCTATTCTTATGTTTTGGAAAATATTATTCTTATTCGGCATTATGCACTTGTTCCTCGACAAGATACTTATTCAGCTTTAAGGAGAATTACAACATTCGTTGTGTTTCACCCCCAACGGATAGTTGGTCGGATAATTCTTATTTATATTCAGGCCTACCAAACGTTCTCGGCCATATTCTTATGTTCTGGAAGATCTTATTCTTGTTCAGCATTATATAATTCTACCTCGACAGATCAACGAGGCACTTTATTATTTTTAATTATTCTTTATATCTATTTGGATGCATATTCTATTCTTATTTCGGCATGGAGCTCGACAAATATTTATAATCATATATTCAGCTCCAAGGATGTCTCCAGCATTTATTATATCTCATTCCCAACAATCTGTTGGTCAACTCCAAGGATGTCTCCAGCATATATTATCTTATTCCCGACAATCTGTTGGTCAGCTCCTAGAATGTCTTCAGCATTTATTATATCTTATTCCCAACAATCTGTTGGTCAGCTCCGAGGAAGTCTCTATCATTTATTATCAAAAATGTATTCCTAAAAATGCCAACTTATGTTGGTTAGGAAGTAAATGTATTCCTCTGGGAAGTAAAACTTGTATTCCTCCGAGAAGTAAAGCTACTTGTATTCCTCCGGGAAGTAAAGATACTTGTATTCCTCCGGGAAGTAAAACTTGTATTCCTCCGGGAAGTAAAGCTACTTGTATTCCTCCGGGAAGTAAAGCTACTTGTATTCCTCCGGGAAGTAAAACTTGTATTCCTCCGGGAAGTAAAGCTACTTGTATTCCTCCGGGAAGTAAAACTTGTATTCCTCCGGGAAGTAAAACTTGTATTCCTCCGTGAAGTAAAACTTGTATTCCTATGGGAAGTAAAACTATGTATTCCTGCGGGAAGTAAAACTATGTATTCCTACGGGAAGTAAAACTATGTATTCCTCAGGAGGTAAAATTATTCCAGAAAGTGTCAAAGTTGCTCGTTAAGAAAAAATCCACCAACTCAGGTTGGTCGGGAATAAGAAGCTGTCAACTACAGTTGGTCGGAAACAAAGTATGAGTATGTGAAAGCGATCAAGCAAAAAGCATTCAAAGTTCACATTCCACACTTGGGGGCTTCTATTAAAGATATATTTGTTCATTTGGTGGCACATTCTTATAACATCATGCAGTCGAGCATCAAGTTCAACTCTACAAACTCACACGGTCGGGGCCCCGACCAATTATCATTCAGAAGTTGTTTTTCTTGCTCAGGAATTATTTTTGATATTGAAGTTCAGGAGGTATATTGAAGTTCAGGAGGCTATTGAAGTTCAGGAGGTATATTCAGAAGTTCAGGAGGTGCATTCAGAAGTTCAAGATTCATATTCAGAAGTTATTATGCACATGCTATTGAAGTTCAGAAGTCAAAATCAGCATATATAGCACTGAGATCTTTACTACTGTCCCGACCAACTTTGAAGAAGAAGTTGTATGAAAATGTTTCGAAGTCCACCACTATCTTGGTAGTAATTAGATTGAAGAGTTGGGTTCAAAAGCCAGTATGTTGCTCGATGAAGTATTCAGAGAAGCATAAATCAGAAAAATCAAGCACGTGAAGTTAGCACTCAGTTGCTCGACACAGGAGGCAATTGGTCGGCTAGCCAATCCAATCAACATACTTGAAGATTATGACAAGCTACAAGCTTCATACTATGGCATGGCTGCATCCAAATTCCTAGGGGTGATACATAGAACACGGAGTTCCTCTAAAGAAAGATTAGCAACCATCGATCAGCCTGCATCATATGTCGTCCAGGAGATAATGCACTTTATGTTGAACAAATCAAGAAGGTAGATCAAGAATTTCACGAGCACCGAGCAACACTGCAGAATAAATACTCCATCCTTTCAAGTAAACCATCAAGCATGGAGCATTGGGGGCTTTTGTTAACGCAAAAATTCTCCATCTACGAGGACCAATCAGAAAAGGACACATGTCATCCTACGTGGCAATATTCGACACCCGAGGAGAGTTGGTCGGCACCCGAGGAGTGTTAGTCAGCACCCGAGGAGAGTTGGTCGGCACTCGAGGAGAATTAGTCGGCACCCGAGGAGAGTTGGTCGGCACCCGAGGAGTGTTAGTCGGCACAAGAGGAGAGTTGGTCGGCATATCAACCAGGAAGATCAAAGGATAACTATGCATTTAATGTGCATTAATGAAGATGACAGTGCATTTAATGAGCCTTAATGTACATTTATACTGTATTAATAGATGACAACACATAGCATACCAAGCAATTCAACAATTAGATTCGTTGAATGTAGACATAAATGTCTACATACAATGAATCTCTTTATCTCCCATCACTATAAATACATGTATCCCCTTAGCCAAAAGGGAGGAGATCGAGGAGATCCGACGACGATGAGAGATCAGGGAAGGGATCCAAGAGAACCTTGAAACCCCATACACAAGATACACATCCTTTCTCTCTCTACACCCTATGGTGCTATTGTAAACCCCTGGGAATAAAATAACAGTGGACGTAGGCTTTATTCATAGACGAACCACTTTAAAAATCTTTGTCTCTTATGTGCTTGATTGGATTGCTTTCATCTATTTATCCGTGATCATAAAAATGGGATTCAGTCCAGTTTTTTGCATCAACACATAGTTTTACTTCCCGTAGGAATACATTGTTTTACTTCCCGTAGGAATACATTTACTTCCTAACCAACATAAGTTGGCATTTTTAGGAATACATTTACTTCCTAACCTACATAAGTTGGCATTTTTAGGAATACATTTTTGATAATAAATGATAGAGACTTCCTCGGAGCTGACCAACAGATTTTTGGGAATAGAATAAGATATAATAAATACTGGAGACCTCCTCGGCGTTGACCAACAGATTGTTGGGAATAAAATATAATAAATGCTGGAGACCTCCTCGGCGCTGACCAACAGATTATTGGGAATAAAATATAATAAATGCTGGAGACCTCCTTGGAGCTGACCAACAGATTGTTGGGAATAAGATAATATATGCTGGAGACATCCTTGGAGCTGACCAACAGATTGTTGGGAATAAGATAATATATGCTGGAGACCTCCTTGGAGCTGAATATATGATTATAAATATTTGTCGTGCTCCATGCTGAAATAAGAATAGAATATGCATCCAAATAGATATAAAGAATAATAATAAAGTTCCTCGTTGATCTGTCGAGGTAGAATTATATAATGCCGAACAAGAATAAGATCTTCCAGAACATAAGAATATGGCCGAGAACGTTGTCAGGCCTGAATATAAATAAAAATTATCTTACCAACTATCCGTTGGGGGTGAAATACAACGAATGTTGTACTTCTCCTTAAAGCTGAATAAGTATCTTGTCTAGGAACCATTGCATAATGCCGAATAAGAATAATATTTTCCAGAACATAAGAATATGGCCGAGAACTTTGCTGGGCCTGCATATAAATAAGAATTACCCCGACCAACTATCCGTTGGGGGTGACATATAATAAATGTTATTGTTCTTCTCGGAGCTGAATATGATAATAAGTATCTCGCCGAGTTCCATGCTGAGATAAATATAAAATATGAATCCGAACGGATATAGAATAATTTGTGCTTGAGCCGATATCTCCGAGTGAAATGATAATAGTTTCCAGATTGTTTCCGAGCATTCGTCGGCGTTGAATCTTGTACCTGTAAAAATTAATAATTTTCTCTACCATATGTGTAGGCTGAATTGATTAGTCATGAGAATAATTTAATCATTCAATAAATATATGAAAAAAAATATTAATTTTAAAAAATGAAATAATATATGTTGGCTGATATGTCGAGGCAAAATTGCCTGATGTCGAGTAATACTACTTTCTAGAGGTTTACGAGAGCTTTCATCGGGATTGAATCTCGTCCCTATGAAATTTTGATAAGCTTCCCGAGCACCTGTCGAGACTAGAGAAAATAATTATTATCATGAGAATAATTATTCAGCCAAACAATATGTGATGTGTATCAGCATAAGGCAATAAAAATTTCAAAATATGAAATAATATGTTTTGTGCCAAATGTGTGTGAGATGGAGAAATTTTTATTAGATATGCGACATAAATAAGACATAAAGTTTTTTGTAAATTTATTTAATCTCCAACAACTGATCAGGTATAAGTTGCTATTTGAAAATTATTTATCACTTGGTTTTAAAAATATTTTTGGGGTGATCACAAGTTAAAAAAAACTTAAGCCCCCTGTTTGTCCCCGAGCTGAACTCGTGTTTAAAGAAATATCTGGGGTGCTTCGCATTTTTTTAATACCCCAAGATTCTACTGGTGCCGACAAACGTCATGGATGTTGCCGACCAACATTTAAGGATATCTCAAGTTATAGAATATATGGTGCCGACCAAGAAGCAAAGGGTCCCCGACCAGCTGAGAAATTTCGTCGATCAACAAAAATGGTGCATTGACAGCACCGAACAATATTAGATGTCACCGACCAAAAAGTGGATGGTTGGATAGTTTCCGACCAGTAAATTGAACCCTCCAAACAAGACTGAGATGTCGCCGATCACGAAGTAGATGATCGTCGACCTGCAATTGGTTCCACCGAGCTACAATATGGGGCTCCGACCAATAATGGGATACCTCATAGTTGGATAAAATTATTTCAACGTTGCTGATGGATCTTCACATCTTATCTCCGACAAACAAAAATGGTCTGGTTAAGCTTCTTTTTAATAAAATATGGCCCAAGATGATGCCGACAAACAATATGTATGGCTGACCAGAAATAGGGGGCTGTAAGTGGACGATTCCGGACAGCCATATGAGCAGCGGTGAATAATTTTTCATGAGATTGCTATGTCCTAAAATATCTCGAACCAATAGATCAGGAAAATAACTTTCGATGTAAAATTTAAGCATTAAGAATGTTAATTAAATGAATAATTCTCTAATCCACTATATCGTGTGATTCCGACAAAGAAACCCTGTGGTGTGATGAACGAGGAGCTAACATCTCAAATTTGTGCCCAAAGTCTCGATATGGTCATGATTGTTTAATTGATTCTTTTTTACAAGAGGTGGGTAATGGTTTTTTAGGTGAGAGAACACTATTTTTTATATTGATCCCTTCCTATTCCCTATTTGGAGAGATAAAAATATGGTGAATGATCGAAATTATTACCAAATTTATATAAAAAATCAATCAATTTTGACTTTATTAACATAGATGGAAGATGAGCCAAATATAGTTCATAAAAATGAATGCAAAGAGACTCAAACTTGAAGAGAGAGAAAGTAGATCTGGGTCATGATTTCCATGAGAAAACTTTTTATTGTCTTTAACCTTTTCCCATTCTTTGATTAAAAATATGATGGGAATTTGAATAGACATCAAAGATCTTACAAATTTATAATGAAAATTATCAAATCTTACCACCGTCGTATATATTGGTATATGTAATCATTTAAAATATTTATTCCATGATATAAAATTGAAACTTGAGAATCAAGCAAAAAGTTATGATTTATGAAATCCCTTATTTTTCAGATTTCTAAATAAGAATTAATGTAACAGTTATGATTTTAAAATCATGATATGCAATATTTTGCAGATAAAAATTGGACAATTAATTTATGTATATAAACATAAAATCATGATTGAATGAAAAGATGTATGTATAATTGATTATACGTAGAGAAAATAAAAACTTAGCTTTTGATGGAGACCAATGCTTGTAACACGTTCCCACAGATGGCGCCAATCTGTTGATGCAAAAAACTGGACCGAATCCCATTTTTATGATCACAGATAAATAGATGAAAGCAATCCAATCAAGCACATAAGAGACAAAGATTTTTAAAGTGGTTCGGCTATGAATAAAGCCTACGTCCACTGTTATTTTATTCCCAGGGGTTTACAATAGCACAATGTGGTGTAGAGAGAGAAAGGATGTGTATCTTGTGTAGGGTGTTTCTAGGTTTTGCCCGGATCTCTCCCCCTTTGGCTAAGGGGATACATGTATTTATAGTGATGGGAGATAAAGAGATTCATTGTATGTAGACATTTATGTCTACATTCAACGAATCTAATTGTTGAATTACTTGGTATGCTATGTGTTGTCATCTATTAATACAGTATAAATGTACATTAAAGCTCATTAAATGCGTTGTCATTTTCATTAATGCACATTAAATGCATAGTTATCCTTAGATCTTCCTGGTTGGTATGCCGACTAACTCTCCTCGGGTGCTGACCAACTCCCCTCGGGGGCCGACCAACTCTCCTCGGATGCCGACTAATTCTCCTCGGGTACTGACCAACTCTCCTCGAGGACCGACCAACTCTCCTCGGGTGCCGAATATTGCCACGTAGGATGACATGTGTCCTTTTCTGATTGGTCCTCGTAGATGGAGAATTTTTGCGTTAACAGATGGGCTGTTGGTGATGATACTTTTTATTTAAAAACTAGATTTTTAAATAGGGCTTTAGTGGTCAATCTCCCGGATGCCAATAGGGACTATTTTGAGCACGGGGTTGTTATAAAAAATTGGCAACATGCTCCTTTATCTGGAGATGAAGTGTATCAGGGTCCCAGATGCCCTCCCTATGACAATGGGATAGGTTATTTTTATTTCATTTTATTTATTTTGAGATTATGCTTCCTTTATGTTTGATAAAATGTGTCACTGATATTTTAATGTTTATTTATTTGCAGTTGACAGTAAAAAAAAATCCCCAAAAGAGGCAGACGTTAATATAAGTCATTTAAAATTTATCTGGAGTTTGCATCAAACTGTTGCCGACGAGCATATTAGGTCTGCTTCATATTTGCTGCAGTACAAGAGTTACACCTCCTCTTTCACTGCTCGTCTGGTGATAAGCGACGCAGAACCAATACCAGCCTCTGCAAGTTCTTCGCTTGAATCACATATTCCTTTGAGTGAAAGGATGAAGAAAAGAAGACCTCCCACCCTTTTTGAGAAACCTGCCTCTGGTGCTGGAGAGGCAAAAATAAGTAAACATGATGTCCCAGAAGGGACAAAGAAAATTGATGCAGGCCCTCTGTCTGCTCCTATGAAGGTTGCCGAGAAGCCCCCAGTGGCCCCGAGCAAGACTGATTCTCCAAAAGAAGTGATTGTCGTATCACCGACTAAGAGTTCCTCCACGTCTAAACTATTCCTGTTCCCCCGAGGAAGCTGAAGAAGAGCTCCTCGGTCAATTTGGCTGAAACCATCTCTCAGCCCCCAACTACTGGAATTGGTATTCTTACTTTTGTTCCCCAACGCTCTGCCATGAGCTCGGTGAAGACTTGGATCATTCCCGAGATCCAAGGTATTGAAGAAAACCTTTCTTAGGACACGGTTACCACATTGGCAGCTCACCATATTGCTTCTGTAAGTCCTATTGTTTTGAACTTTTCATCTTTCCCTTGTTATATCTGTCTCTGACTTGCTTTCATTTTCTTTTCACAGTTGGTGAGCTTCTTTAATACAATTTTGAAGAAATATGAAGCTATTAAAGCTTCAAGCTCCTCATCTGGTGTGGAGGAAGCTCTGATGGGTCTGACGCGGTCTTTGGAAGATTCTCGTCAGAAGCATGATGCTGACAAGGCTGCTTGGGAGAAGAAACTTACCTCAACCGAGCAGGAGAAGGCTCAAGTTGTTGAAGTCTCCAAGGGGTTGGAGAAAAAAATAAATGATTTGGAGAAGAAGAATAAAGAGCTCTAAGGGAAGCTAAAAAATGCTGGGGAGCTTGAAAATAAGCTCAAGGTTACTGAGGAGGAGTTGGGTCAACTTCGGGAAGTAAGTCGGCAGAAGGAAGAAGTTGAGAATAAACTGAAGGCTACTGAAAATCTTCTTTCCGAGAAACTTTCCCCGGAGAAGTTAAAGAGGAAATTGACTATGAAGAAATCTTTCAGCGCTGGCTGGGATAAAGGGTGGAATAAAGGCTTGGCTTCCATGATGTCGTAAGTAGAATATGGCAGCCTCAAATACTTTAGAGATGGGTGGGTCGCTGCTCTACAAAAGATGAAAGTTGATGAAACTTCTGAACTATTTCAGCGGCACATCCCTGGTCCCCCTCCAACTCCTGAAGATGAAGAAGAGGACGAAGCTGCCTCTGAGGAGTCTTCCATGGTGATGGGAGATCAAGTTTCTCATCCCCCAGCCATCTAGCCTACTAACGAGGAACTTCAGCAACTCGCTACTTCATCCGAGCAACTACCAGCGCTCCCCGAGCAACTTTCTGTTCCCTCTGAGCAACCTACCTCCTCGTCCCAGCCTCCCGATAAAGTTTTGGGAGATAAGGAAAAGGTGTAGAGTTGTTCGGGTTTCTCTCTATTTTATTTTTCTTTGTCAAATGTAACCCTGAACATGTAACTCTGAACTTTGTGATATAATAAAACTTGAACTTTTGTTTATTCATACTGTTGTTTCTCCTCTTCATGCTCTGTTGGTACTCTTATTGATTATTGCTTTTTCTTCCTCTAGTAGTTTCTGGCCAGGATGGAATTATTGTCTGCACATGATACAAAGTTGTTACGGCAATGCAATGAATATTTTAAGGCTGGTCACACAGATCTAAGTGCAGCACAAATCGTCGACATCCTCGGCCAAGATGCTTCGGAACAGGCAATTGAAGCCTACCAATATTTGAAGTGTCTGCTTGATCATGCAGTGGCCAATAATGTAGCTTATTATGATATGATTGAGGATCTCCAAGGCACTCTTGAAGAACTTCAGCAACAATATAAGTAATCCACTGCCTTTTTGCACGAGGGGTACGAGAAGAAGTATCAGCAAATCATTACCGACAAGGGATATGATAAACGATTTACTGCTTACGATGTGAGGGAAAGAACTTTGAAAGCCGAGGTTGAGGAGTACAGGCAAATAGCCGAGTTGTTGGAGCAAGAAAATAACAACTTGCAAAGAGAAGTATCTCAATTAAAATCTGTTGCCTCCACATCAAATTATTTGGTTCCAGTGACTGACGAGGGATTCTCATTCTTGGAGGTCGAGAACGCCAACCCGAGGGATAAGTTGGAAACCTTGAAAAGAGTTAGCCCTTCTACATCTTCTCGTGGACGAGCAAGAGCTCCTCGGGGAAGAGCAAGAGCTTCTCGAATTCCTGTCGAGGAACAGAGGATTCAATCTGCTTTAGAGAACCAGGCCTTCCAACTGATGGCGAAGAACCAGGCATTGGCTGAGATGTCTAAGAAGATCATAGGGTTGGAAGAGCAGCTTTCCGCGCAGAAGTCTGTCTTGGAGAATAAAGAACTCTTCATAAAAAATCTCCACGAGCAACTGGAAACATTGACATATCAATTCCACAAGCAGCCCAGGGAGTTCTGGATGGCTGGCTACAACGAAGTTCTCTACCACTTGGACGATCGTATCTAGAATGCAAATAATGAGAGCTAAAAATAGGGATGGTTGAATGCCTTAGGTGTGCTACAACTGGAACAAGGTCATTACCTGTGGGATTACCATAATCCTGGGCTGCTCGACCTACCAGTGCCACCATTCAAGCTTGATATGAGTTGGATCCCAGCTCGGGCCATCCCTCGATGTCTGATTTCCAAATACCTCGGCGATTAAAATCTCCATTCCAATGTCGAGATATCTCGTCCCGAGCATCTACTAGATCGACCATCTGTGATGAATGTCAGGATGCTAAAAGATCTTAATTTTATAAATTCCCCTCTTGCTTTAAATGATCCACCTGCTGGCGAGGAACCTGTTTCAAAAGCAGAGGGGAAGAAACTAATAGAATAGGAATATTGATGTAATAAATTTGTATTTCATTCTTGATGTATTTTGTTCTACATTTAATGAAATAATTTTATTTGCAAATCTGTGCATGTATATCTGTTAAAAAGATAACAATATTGTGTTATTTATCGACCAACTTATTGTCGAGTATTTTGAATTTGTGGTAGTCATTTGGCAAAAATGATGTTTTGTTTCTCGACCAACTTAGTAATAATTTAAAAATTTACGAGTATAAAAAATTTTTCTCGATCACCTTCTCGTATTCATAAAATGTTTCCGACCAACCAAGGTCGGTAAATTTTCCTTTTCGACCAACTACAGTTAGTGGATTTTTCCTCTTCGAGCAGCTTTGGCACTTTCTGGAATAATTTTACCTCCCGACCAACTTTAGTTGGCGTTTTCGAGAATATATTTATTTCCTAACCAACATAAGTTGGCATTTTTAGGAATTGTTTTACTTCCCGTAGGAATACATTTACTTCCTAACCAACATAAGTTGGCATTTTTAGGAATACATTTCCTAACCAACATAAGTTGGCATTTTTAGGAATAGTTTTACTTCCCGTAGGAATACATTTACTTCCTAACCAACCTAAGTTGGCATTTTTAGGAATACATTTCCTAACCAACATAAGTTGGCATTTTTAGGAATAGTTTTATTTCCCATAGGAATACATTTACTTCCTAACCAACATAAGTTGGCATTTTTAGGAATTCATTTCCTAACCAACATAAGTTGGCATTTTTAGGAATAGTTTTACTTCCCGTAGGAATACATTTACTTCCTAACCAACATAAGTTGGCATTTTTAGTAATAATTTTACTTCCCGTAGGAATACATTTACTTCCTAACCAACATAAGTTGGCATTTTTAGGAATACTTTTACTTCCCGAGGAATACATTTGAGTAGAGTAGTTCGAGTTTTGCTGAGTAGTGTGTAGCACTAGTATTCCCTGAAAAACTTTCAATAAAAGGAGAGAATTTTGGCAGAATATCTTCATTTTATTCATACCGACGGAACTGCGTTACATGAGAATATACATCACTGATAATACTTGCGCATGCGCTCTGCGTTCCATGCATTCTTAAACTCTTCCCCCTTTTAAGTTTCTATTCTGTATGTCCCTGGTCGAACAACTTCTTTAACTCGGTAGGGTCCATGCCAGTTTGCTTCCAGTTTGTTGTGCTTTTGAATCACCTTCTTTAGCACATAGTCTCCTTCTTTCAAGTCACACTTCTTCACTCTCTTGTTGTAGAACAAAGTTGTTCACTGCTGGTAAGCATCATTTATAATGGCTTCTTCTTCTCTAACCTCCTCAAGCATGTCCAAGTCTAACCTTCTCATTAAATCGCTGACAGGGGAATTAAAATTCAGTATTCTGTGTGTTGGGAGACCCAATTCGGCGGGTATAACAGCTTCACTTCCAAATGCTAGCATATATGGAGATTCCCGTGTTGCTACTCGATGAGTAGTTCGGTAAGCCCATAGTACTGATTGTAGCTCATTGATCCAATTTGCTTTCGCATCATCCAGTCTTTTCTTTAAGCCATTTAGCAGCGTTCTGTTTGTCACTTCAGTTTGTCCATTGCTTTGAGGATGGCCTGGTGCTGAGTGGATCTTCAAAATATTTGACTAATGACAATAGGCAACGAACTCCTCGTTGTCAAATTGTGTTTCATGGTCTGTGATGAAGGCATGAGGAAGACCATATCGAGAAATGATGTTCTTCCAAATAAATTGGTACACCTTGTCGTACGTCATATCAATGAGAGGCTCAACTTTAACCCATTTAGTAAAATAATCCACAGCGACCACGAGATACTTAAATCTTCCCCTGGTCGTCGGTAGTGGCCCGACCAAATCTATTCCCCATATGGAAAATGGCCAAGGGGAAGTAATGGGTGTCAATAATACTTAGGGAGTTCTTCGAATGGAAGAGAAGCGCTGACACTTGTCACATTTTTTAGCATAGGCTATACAATCAGCCCTCATCGTTGGCCAGTAGTATCCTTGCGTCATCACTCTTTACAAAAGAGTCCGACCTTCTACATGGGCTCTACAGGACCCTTCATGGACCTCTTCAATTAAATCTTTCACCTCGGTGGGATGCACACATCACTGGAAACCTGCTATAACTCCTCGTCTGTATAGAATACCATTGGTTAGTACATAACGAGCAGCCTTAAACTTCAGTTTTTTAGGTACAAGTTGGTCAGTTGGTAATTCCCCTTTCTCAATATATGCCCTGATGGGATCCATCCATGATGATCCTAAATCGAGGGTAATAAAGTTCATCGTCAGATCTTCATCTATACTCCGACCAGCTAAAACTTCAATTGGGATTGTTCTTCGTAGATCGGTACGAGTAGCTGATGCTAATCGAGCTAGGGCGTCTGCTCTTGCATTCTCCAATCTTGGTATTCTGACCAGCTGAATAGCAGCAAATTCCGACACCAGTTCCTTTGCCTTTGCATGATATCTGATCATTAATTCTCCTTTGGCTACATATAATCCCATCATTTGATTTATGACCAGTTGCGAATCACTGAAGACAATAACTTGTTCCGCCCCCATGGTTTTTACCAAACTAAGACCTGCAATCATGGCTTCATATTCAACCTCATTATTCGAAGCTTTGAATTGGAAACGTAGGGCGTATTCCATGTCGACCTCGTCCGGACTGCTCAAAACTATTCCTGCGCCACATCCTGTAGTGCAAGATGAACCATCCACATACAGATTCCATATAGATAACTCGTCTTCAAATTTCTGATCTGACAGAGTTCCTCGGTGGAAAATTTATTGCTTCCTTTGACCATCTCCTGATTTTTCTTGCGGTTCGTCGAAAATATTTTCTTGCCCTTTTACCAACCTGAGCTGGTCTGGGCTTGAATTTGATGATCCTGTAACATCTACTTGCCCTTTTACCAAGCTAAGTTGGTCTGGGCTTGCATTTGATGATCCTGTAACATCCACAGGTTGATCAGCGAGCAACTTTTGTTCCTCGGGGGTATCAGGATAGGTGAACTCTGCTATAAAATCTGCTACCGCTTGCCCTTTTAGCGATGATCTGGGTTCATAGACTATATCATATTCACCGAGTTCTATTGCCCAGCACATCAATCTTCCTAACTTTTCTGGTTTATGAAGGGCTTGCCTCAATGGAATATCAGTATATACTGCAATGGTATGAGCTTGAAAGTGTGGCTTCATTCTTCTACTTGCCTCGATCAATGCTAGTGCCAATTTTTCCAGCCTTGGATATCTGATCTCTGCTCCTCGGAAGGCCTTACTTGTATAGTAGATTGGTTTTTGTACTCCATTCTCCACTCTTATCAATGCCGAACTGACTACATTCTCGGACACTGCCAGATACAAGTATAATTTTTCTCCCATCACTGGCCTGGATAATAGTGGAGGTGCTCCCAAATATTTCTTCAAGTCTTGGAAAGCCTTCTCACATTCATCATTCCACTCAAAAGTCTTTCGGAGCGTCTTGAAGAATGGGAGACATCGATCATTTTCTCGCGACACAAATCTGTTGAGTGCTGCTACTCGTCCTGTAAGACTTTGCACCTCTTTCTTCGTCGTTGGGGATCGCATCCCTAACAGAGCTTTGATCTTTTCAGGGTTAGCTTCAATGCGTCGCTGATTGACAATGTACCCGAGAAACATACCTTCTCGTACTCCAAATGTGCACTTCGTCGGGTTCAACTTCATTTGATATTTATCTAGTTGATCAAAGGTCTGGCTTAAGTCAACTAGATGATCAGCAACTTTCTTGCTCTTTGTTAGCATATCATCAACATAGACTTCCATATTGCAACTGATTTTGTTCTGCAAATACTTTGTTCATCAGCCGCTGATATGTTACACCCGCATTTTTCAAACCAAGAGGCAAAACATTATAACAATACGTCCCCCTAGGGGTAATGAAAGAATTACTCTCCCTGTCTTCAGGTTTCATTTTAATCTGATTGTAACCAGAATAAGCATCCATGAAGCTCAGCAGCTCGTGTCCCGAGGTAGCATCCACTAGTTGATCAATTCGGGGCAGCGAAAAGTGATCCTTTGGGCATGCTTTGTTGAGGTCGGTGAAGTCTACACACATCCTCCATTTGTTTTTCTTCTTTTTTACCATCACCACATTTGCTAACGAGTCTGGATATTTAACATCTTCAATAAAACAAGCCTTCTGGAGCTTCTCGACTTCCTCCTGTATAGCTTAATTCTTCTCGGGACTGAATACTCTTCTTCTCTGCTTCACAGGCTTGATCTCCTTATTCACATTGAGCTCGTGACATAAGAAATTTGGGTCTATCCCAGGCATATCCTCATGACTCCACACAAAAGTTTGCTTTCTCCTTCTTAAGAAAGTTATCAATTCCTGTTTTAGTGAGGCTTCCAACGACGAACCTACTTGAGTAGTTCGTTTAGGGTGCTCGTCGTCCAGAATGATGTTTTTAGTAGCTTCCACCACTTGACCCTTTACGAGTTGTGACTCAACTCTAGGATCCAATGTTTCAATTTCTGCACCTTCATCCACTCGATAGGTAGTAGTCTTTTTCTTTGATTCTTCCAGTTCCTCTTGCTCGGCGGATGAATAATAGCATTCCCGAGCTACTTTCTGATCACCTTTCACAACTCCTACTCCAAAGTTTGTTGGAAATTTTAGGCACTGATGCACTGTAGATGGTATAGCCTCAAACTTCTTCAATCCTACTCTTACCATGATGATATTGTATGATGATTGGACATTCTTGCCCATCACGAAGAAATGTATTCTTTCTGTCCGACAAGCAGGCCACGTACCAATGAATATATCCAACTTGATCGTCCCAAGTGGAAATACTTTCTCGCCAGCAAAGCCGATGAAGGGTCTGTGGAAAGGCTCCAGTTGAGATAGCTTAAGATTTAAACTATCGAAACACGAGTAGAACATGATGTCTGCCGAGCTACCATTGTCGACTAGTACTCTTGAAATCATTACCTCCTTCATCCTCATTTTGATCACTAATGGATCATCATGAGGATATATAACACCTTCGAGGTCGTTCTTTGAGAATCCAATAACCAATTTCTCTTTGTTTACCTTTCTCGGGCAATCCTCTTCAGGTAAATTTATTCGTTGAATGTATGAGTAAGCTTGAGCCTCACAGAGATAATCTTTTCTTTCTGCAGTAAGGTCTCCTCCTCCTGCATCTCCACCTGTAATAACATTACAATCAAATGACCCAAAGCGTATTGAAAATACCTCACGTTCTGGCTGCCTTGGTCTCTTGGGAAGATCGGGATCGTCTTCTGGATCAACTTCATGGTCTCTTTTCTTGTTCTCCTCTGCTCGACGAGGAGATCTAGACCTCTCTCTTGTTCGGTCGTTGTTTCTTCTATCATTCCTTCGATCAACATACTTTACCAGTTTCCTCGTCAGATGAGTGTTTCAATCTCATTCTGATGCAATTTTTGGTCATATGGCCATGATCTCTGTGAAACTCGTAATATTTTACCTTATTGCTCGTGTCAGGGTCTGCCTTCATTTTTTTGGCCAGCTTAATTCCTCGTTGTTCTTGATTTCTTCTAGAACATGGTTGATGTCTTTCTTCAAAGGAGTATAATTATCAAATTTCCTCAATACTTCCCAAGACGACCTTGTTTTTGAGTGTTTGTCATTACCATTGTTCTTATGCTCTTTCTTCTTAGCTTTATCACCTTCCACCTTGGTTTCTTTGGCATCCATATTCTTCTTCGCCGCCATAGCCTCCTCGGCATTCATAATCTTGAACGCTTTTCCCATCAAATCTCACATGGTTCTAGGTGGATCTTTGGCCAAAGTGTAGTACAACTTGTTGGGTAGTAGTCCACTCATCAAGGCGGTAATCGCTGTCTTTTCCTCATAATCAATGACTTCGAGTTTCTTATTATTAAAACGAGTTATACAATCTCTGGTACTTTCACCAGCTTTTTTTCTAACACTTAACAAATGCGCTACTCGTTTAACAGGCTTTGCTCCAAAATAGAAATTCCCAATGAATAACTCGGCCAGTTGAAGAAAAGTTGAGATCTTACCCTGAGGAAGATTATTATACCACTTTTGAGAAGATCCGGTAAGAGTTCCCGAGAATGCTCTGCATCTCATCTCATCTGGAACAACATAGATGTCAGTTGCAGCTTGGTATTGTTCTATATGAAGGACAGGGTCGGTCTTTCCATCATATTTGGGGGTCACAACAGGTGCTTTAAACTTTGATGGTGTTGGAAAATCTACAATGGCCTGGACAAAAGGTGTTCCTCGAACAAAAGTTCGTTGTAGAGGGTTCTTGGCTTTAGCCATTTCCCCTAATTTATCCTCCAGCCTCTGAATAGAGCCTTTCCATGCATCATTTCCTTCCTCGGGCCTGTTAGTTCGAGCGACTGATCGAGTTGATATGGCTTCCTGGGATCTATCTTGACGAGCAGCTGGTCGCGACTGGGCAAATCCTTCCCTTAAATCTGATGGTCGTCGAAAACTCCTCGATGCGGCTCTAGGAGGACTTTTTCTCCTTCTAGGGCCTAATCGATCAAAAGGAGATACTCTGCTTAATCTCTCTAACGCACTAGTCCTTTCTGGAGAGAGAGTGATACGTTGCTTAGTATCTGCGGCTCGCACTGACGAAGTTCATCCAGGTTGATAAGGAAAATCTTCAGATTCCTCAGTACGATATGAATCGGTACGCCTAGTACGCGAAGAAGGTAAACAGGTATTTCTTTAAATACTTCGCGATTCTGAATGGGTTGGTGCACCGCCATGGAGGGTTCGTATCAGTTGTCGCATAGTTTCTTGCATGACTGTCTGGCCCTGGGTCAAATTTGTCATTATTCCAGCCAGATCTGGAATATTGGGTGGAGCAGATGGATTTGGAGGGCTTCCAGTGTTTCGATTGCTGGGTTCTGGAATATCAACCATTTGTGATGAATTGTTTTTGATGAAAAATGATATTACCAATCGTTTCCCACAGACGGTGCTAATCTGTTGATGTAAAAAATTAGATTATATCTTATTATTTAATCACAGATAAAATAAATGAGACAAAGAAGTTTTAAAGTGGTTCAGCCTTATAAGAATGGCCTACGTCCACTGTTTCTGTTATTGATGACTGTTTGGAAATTCTCGATTACAAGTTTAATCAAGAAATTCCGATCCCCTTACAATGAGGGTAATACAATGTATTTATAGCCCTAAGGCTGTAATGTGAAAGGGTAATACATTCAATGCCCCGTAAGTGTATACATCTGAATGATAAGCATTCAATGAACAGTCAAACTGTTGGTTATCCTGCTATTAATGCTTTGTTCGAGGTGCAGCTCGGACCGCCTAAGCTACTCGTACCACCTAAGCTGCTCGGTACTCAAAAGTTGATCGGTACTCGGAAGTTCCTCGTAGAGTTGGTCGAAGCGTCTGAGTTCCTCGGGGAAGCAGTGTTCCTCGTTGTAGTATGGTTCCTCAGAGCGTCTGAGTTTCTCGGAAGTGTTTATTGTTGCCACGTAGATTTCCACGTGTCTTCACTCAATTGGGCCATGTCAGCAGACTAAATTTAGTATCAACAGTCTATTTGATTTAGCCTTTACAGATGTTCGAGTAACTTTTTAAATTCCACAGGTACAAGATTCAGTCCTGACGAACGCTCGACGCCAATCTTAAACTTCTAGAAAATATTACCATTGTTCGGCATTATGCAATTTTTCCTCGACAGACAGGCACTATTAATTTTATTATTGCTCTAATATACACTCAAGAACGAATCATTCTCTATATCCATTCGGATGCATATTCTATATTCATCTCAACACGGAGCTCGATAAAATATTTATTATCATATATTCTGCTCCGAGGAGATCTGCAACATTTATTATATTTTATCTCTAACAGAAAGCTGGTTAGGAAAATTCTTCTCTCTATATATATTCAACAACCAACAACAAAATGTTGGTCAGCATCAACAATAACCAACAAAATGTTGGTCGGCATCAACAAACACCAACAATGTTGGTAGGCATCAACAAAGGCACCAACAATCTTGGTTGTCAACACAAACCACCAACGAAATGTTGGTCGGTATCAATAAAGGAACCAACAATGTTGGTTGCCAATACATAAAAACCATGCAAGGCAAAATTGTAAGTCTCAAATGCTTGGTTAACGAAGAACCGGATGAATAATTTTCATCTAAACTAGGCTAAAAGATGGACAAATGTTCCACTCACGCCTGGGAACCAAGGTAACTAATGCAATTAACTAAAAATTTAGGTACATTAGTAGAACCATGGTGATGCATTGGTAATTGGTATGATACTTAAGATAATCCTAAGGGTATCAATAGAACCAGTGAAAAACTACAGATTGACAAATCATAGATCCAACATTAGAGATTGACAAATCGTCGATCCATTCATATACAGAGATTGAGAAGATAAGCTGATCCAATATTTCTTTCATTTCATTAATGATTATACATTATTGCTTGACACTAAAAGTACATGAATAATGCTATTTTTTCCCTCTACTTTATAAGAATGCTCTGGAAATCTATTGTTCTCTAAAAGTGCAGGATCAATCGATTTTCTCATTTATTATTTATCTAGATTTCTCATTAAGCCCGGTAGATGGTCGACACTCTTATTATTTATTATTATCTGGAATTCTCATTAAGCCTGGCATCATTATTATTACTGGGGGCTCCACATGCCAAAATAGTTCAACAACAGCCTGTGATAGAAAAAAATGCTTCTCTTGTTTATTTGTCGTTGTTGCAACTTCTTTTTCCATCAAAATTCTCTTGAACCTACAAATAAACTCAAAATATGCATAGGGTAAGTAAGGGAGTATCAATCCAACTCTAAGGATGAAACACAAAATAGGTGAAGACATGTGTAAATTCATTTGCATTTTATTATATTTTTCTATTTTTGCTTTTTATATTTTTTATGGATTTTTCATGGGATTATTAATTAACTAACAATATACTAATTTTTAAAGTACTAACTAAGATGTAAAAGCTAATAAAAAATTGAGGTAATCAAAATTGTGCTAAAAAGTAAACTAACTAAATTGGACTCGTGACGGCTTCAAAATACATCCCATGATTGGGAGATTTGCCCTCAATAATCATCATCCAAAAATAAAATTAAAAGTAAACAAATGAAAGCATGTAATGATTAAAATAAAAGTAATAAGAGAGGAATAGATCAAGCCCATTTAAGCCTTGAATTGGAATGGAATCTTCAATTATATCGACAATTTTTCAATTACACTCACTCACAAATATATTTATTAAATCTAAAATAAAAACTACAAAATAAAAATAAAAATAAGAAAGCAAATGACAAGATAATAGATGAATTCATAATGGACACTTAAATAGTGAAAGAGATTTGCTAAAAATGCAAATCCTAATATTATAAAATTGTACATTAGAACTCATCCAAAGAAATAAATTCTACATCATCACTTTATGTTGAGATATTTGCTAAAAATGCAAATACTCAACATAAAGGAATGGATTAGAACCTCCCATAAGGGATGAATTCAACCACATCAATATATTTTGAAATAGTTGTTAAAAATGCAAAAACCCACTATAGAGGGGTGAAGTGGAATTCATCCTAGAGACAAATTTCACCACACACATCTATATTGAGATATTTGCTAAAAATGCAAATACTCTCTATAGAGGAGTGGGGAGAATTTTATCCCACAAAGCTTAAAAACTAATTTGGAGATCCTTTTCTCAAATGGTCTTCATCTCTTTAAATAAAGTGGCCATGGAGCTAGGGGTAAATTGGGTAGATAATGGGTGCATGTGCGTTGAGTGAGGTGAGCACAAGTGAATGGAGTGTGGGGATAAAAATCTGATTTGGTTAAAGGGTCATTTGGGTATATGGTTAAAGGAGTTAGTTGGGGGTAAATTTGGAAAAAAATGGGTTAAAGGTGGTTTAAAACACATGTCGGTTTATTTTTTCGTTTTGGTTTTGGCTTTGGTTTATTAACAGGTACGATTTGGGTGCTCATGGTTTAAATGAGCTATAAGGTGGGAAATGGGTTTTTGAGTAAAAAAGGTGAAATGGGTCTTTCGGTGGATAGAGGAAGTCGGGTTGTGTCGCGGTTTGGGCTACTGGGCACCGTCGGGTTTCTGTTCAGGTGGGTGGTTCGCGGTTTGGGCTTATGGTCGGAGATGGTTACGGGAAGAACCCAAGATGGGTCTCCAGGGGGTTCCCAGTTCCCTCGGGTTGGTGGTTGTCGGAGTCGCGGGTTAGGTAGCAACGGGTCTATGAGATGGGTTGTGTCTAGTCTCGGGTTGAGATGGGGATTCGAGTGTGGAAGGATCTTGGGTTCGGGTCAAGGGTTATGGTTGTGGGTTGTTGGTAGTGGGTTAACGTAAGGTTTGGAGCAGGTGGTATAAGGTTGGGGGTTGTGGATTAATGGGTGGATAATGAAGGTGGTATGTGTTGAGTTTGTTAATGGAGGGAGAGGAGAGAGAAGATGTTGGAGGTTGAAGAAGGTGGGTGAGTGTAGGTTAGGATGGTGTGTGTGAGTGAGTTGTCTGAGTGTGTATAAGGTGTAGGATAGTGAGGTGTATGGTAATTGGGTGTGAGTGAGTTGGATGTGTGAGTGTGTGTGTGTTTAATTTGTGACCCCATTAAAATAAAATAAAAATAAACCTAATAAAATCAAAACAAGTAAAATAAAAATAAAAACTAAACTAAACTAAAAATAAAACTCACCAAAAAAAACTAGAAAAAAATAAAAAATAACACGACACACAATACAAACTCTAAAAACTAAATACGATTCAAATAAAAACAAATAAAATAAATTAAAACCAAACAAATAAAAAATAATAATAAACTAAATAAAAACTAAAAACAAACAAAAAAATAAAGGAAAACAAAACTCAATGCACTAAAATAAAACATAAAAAAATAATTCCTCTAAAAAAATATAAATAAAATCTATTAAAAATAAAAGGGTCAATTATTAAATAGTCCCTACTATAAATATATATTTTTTAAAAAGGACACATATTTTTAGTTTAACCCATTTAGTCCCTCAAGCACTCAATATCCTCTTATTTTTAGAGGTCCGCGCCAGCGGCACTCCCTCTCCAAAATATGTGGCAAATGACTTTTTGAGGCAAAATAAAAAAGTTTGGACTAAATGGGTATTAAAAAATGTCCGAGGGACTATTTGGTATATGTCCCAAAATAAAACTCAAATAATAAAAATAAAAATTACAAATCTAATAAGAATAAAAACCTAAAGTCCTAAAAATATAAAATCTAGCAAAACTAAAAATAACGACTATAATTAAAAACTAATAAAAATAAAAAATAAAAAGAAATAGAAAATAAATTCTAGAAAATGTAAAATAAATCTAAAATAAAACGAGTCGAACAAAAAATCTAAAAGCACAAACTAAACACATATGGGCTCGGGTGAAGGTTTGGGATAAGTTTAGGATCGGCTAAGGTTACGGGATTGGTTTAGGCTCGGTTAAGGCTACGGGATTGGGGAATTAGCTCCATAAATCGCGCAATGCCTTGAAATAAGCGGTTGAACTTCCGCAAACGACGATCAAGCCTGCACATTAACATTTACGCATATAAGACCCCATTTGTCGAGAATTGTCAACTAAAATGCATCTATTCGGGGTATAAAATGTACACTTTTGGGTGCTTATCAGCTTGAAATCAGGTTGAATCAAGTGCGAAACGCACCAACAACTCGAATCGGGTTGAACGCAGAAGACATTCCAAATAGAATAACTAAATTACCTAGTCGACAGGATCATCAGCTAATAATTTCAATGGTTACATCAGGACAGTATGGAAACACAAACATGCAAAGCTCTTGGTAAGTCATTTCGAGGAACATTTCCTCGGCCTTATCTTGTCTAACAAGACCATCATACTTCAAGGCCAAAAAAGTATTCAGAGCTCATATTCCACACTTGGGTGATTTTACTACAAAATTAATTATTCATTCAATATGATAACATCATGTAGTATCAGCCGAACATCAGATTCAACTCCAAATTATAGCAGAATAAGACATATCACTAGCCAATCATCATCCATGAGCTATTATGCACATGCTATTAAAGTTTAGGAGTCAGATTCATCATCTACAGCATTGGGATCTCCACTACTGCTGCCCCGGCCAACACTAAAGAAGAAGTTGTATTTATATGTAAATGTTTTAGAGTCCGTTACTAGCTCGATACTAATCAGATTGACGAATTGTGTTCAAAATCTAGTATGTCACATTAGCAAAGCCTTCAGAGGAGCAGATCAGAAAAAATAAACACGTACAGTCAACACTCAGTTGGTCGACTAACTAACCAACCAACCCACCTGAAGATTAGGATAAGCCACAAGCTGCGAATAATGACAGGTCTCATTGCTGCATCCAAATTCCCAGGAGTGATACATAGCACACATTTGCCTGCCGCATAGAGTTCCTCAAAAGAAAGATTAGCTCCAACGCAACCATCAATCAGCATGCATCATCCATCGTCCAGGAGATAGCCCACTCATATGTTGAACAAATCAAGAAGTCAGATCAATAATCTCATTATGCATAAGCACCGAGCAACATTTCAAAATAAATACTCCATCCTCTTAGTAAGCCATCAAGCATGGAGCCTTAGGGGCTTCTGTTGACACCAAAATTTACCCATTTACGTGGACCAGATAGAAAGGGACACCTGTTACCCTACATGGCAATATACATACTTGCTCGGCACGAAAGACACTTGGTAGGCACCCGAGGAGAGTTGGTCAGCATACCGGACGACAAACCTATAGAAGACAAACCATGCAAAAGTCCAAAAGTCATTAGAGAAGAGCAAACAAAGGTTATTGAACCCTAGAAGGCCAACAATCATATTTATTATAAATAGATGTAAATGTCTGAATATATAAAGACATTCCATCTCGTGGACTCCCATCATTATAAATACGACCCCTCCCTTAGCTAAAGGGGCAACTAACTGATTCTAAGCAAGAAATCCATTATATCTCTCCACACGCCATGTTGTTCTATTATAAACCCATGGGAATAAAATAATAGTGGATGTAGGCTTTCTTTAACAGCTAAACCACTTTAAAAACCTTTCTCGCTCATATGTTTGATGTGATTGTTTATCTTCATTTCATCTTTAATCTCATCCTCATCACTTTATCTACAAAAAGGGCGTCTATGTCATTTTTGTGCGTTAACAGTCATTTTAGCTATTTCTTTTATTTTTAGTATTCATTCTATTTTCTCTTTTGTTTAGTATTTAGAAGAAGGAAGGTTATTGTCCCTTAGGGACATAAATGTAATTTAATTCTTAGCTTAGATGTCGAGCAAAATCCTTCCTATATATACCCCTTATGTAGGCTCATTTGAATCATTCCTTGATTTTGAGATATTGTGATTTAAGGGAGTTTAGAGAGAGATTATATTTTCTTGCTCCCATTTGACGTCATTTAGGTCAGAACATTTTTAATGTTAAAAGGAAAACAAAATGATACACACCAACAAGTATTTCTTTTGGGCCTAGGTACGACGCCCAAGACAATGAGTATACTTTAACTTTGAGCGGTTCTCAAAATTTTTTAGTTTTTGTTGCCTCTTTTTCTCACCACTTTCCATTTATATAAATTTCTTCCATATTTTAGGGTCAACACCTTCAAGCTCAGCGCCATCCTGCAAATCAGATCGCAATGTATTTTTGAAAGTCCCAAGTTTTTGGGACCATGTCTTCACCACTACTGGGCAAGCCACTTTCGGGGGAACGTTAAGATCAAATTCTCCCTATTATCATTAAGCAAAACAAAAAGAATTAAAAGAATAATAAATAGCAAAAAGATTAAAAATAGGAAAAGAAGAATAAAAAATGAAGAAATGAATTATAAGATCTTATTTACCACCAAAGCATTTCAAACATAATTTTTACATTTCTTTTGCTCGTGTCTCCAATTCGAGAAGCGAATCGATCAATTAGCACTAACAAAATCTTCGGTTCGAGAAGTGTATCGCAATTGTTAAAATTTATTGCTCTTAATTGTATAATTATAACTTCATTTCCTTATATATATTATTCTTTAGAATAATATATATGGAAGAGGAATCAAACCTCGACCAAGATAACACTACAAGAAGAGAAATCATAGAGAAAGATGGTGTTTCTGGACCCACAACCGACCTACTCAGCAATAAAAGGTATTAATATAACAATATATAGAAACATAACAAAGGAAGCAGTTTAAATACTATGGATCAAGAAGATAAAATAAAGTATAATAATAGCAAAAAAATAACAGAAATATAGAGAATATGCTAAAATAAAGAATGAAAATACATAACCAGAAACACAATTTTAGCTCATAAATTGAAAAAGTATTAGGCAATAAGAGGTAATTATCGAGATTAAGAAAGTTATAAAAGGAAGATGTACACCATTGATTTTTTTTTATCAGAAATGTATAAAGATTTCATTAATATAAAAGATTAGAATAAACAATATACGACGAGTAGTCCTTGATCTATTTTATATAGATACAAATGGAACAAAAAAACAACAAGAAATAAAAAGAGTTCTTCTCTACTAGATAAAAAAGTGTCAATATATTTACTGATTCGGAAGGGATGAAATCAAGAAAATCACCCTTAATAGTAATCAAACCTAACACCATAAGTTCTCCAAATAAAATGATATAACCAGTGCCTATTGCAAACCAAAAAAATATAGGATAAGAACACCCCTAAACAAATATCATTTGAACTCCAGTAGTAAATTTTCATCACAATTTTCTCTCCATAACTTTAAAATTGGTCAAAACTTCAGAATATTTACAAGTTTTTACATAGTAGCTAAGCATTCAATATTTAGATTTTATACTAACTAGCTAGAATTGGGGAATGTCCCCATCTTTTTCATGTAATTTATGAACTTGTACCCAATGAAATGCATCAATTGTCTAAGACACGAAGAACAAAAAAAAGTATTAAATATGATATTGTCTGAGCTTGTCCGTACCCTGAATTATTAAATTTCAGATGGGGTTGTTCATAAACTAGTTTTGAACAATGTATTTAGGTTTCTTTACAAGGATTTGAACTAAAGTAATTATAAGCAACATCATGACAAATAATTATTTATAAGAATATATATATTATACTCACAAAATAATGCTTCTGTAAGTAATGGTTATATGAAGTTGTTTGTACATATTAGGCTATTGCCTTTGTAATTAAATTTACATTTCATAAAAAAATGGTTCCTGAGAATGGCAATATGACAACTATGTAGAACGAAGAACGGTAATAGAGAACAAGAAGGGAGTTTCAGAAAGAAGAACGGGTGGTGGAAAATGGTGAGTGGCTACGAAGAATAGCATTTTCTTCGTGAGGGAACAAACCACGATGAATGGAGACCGGTGATTGAGAGGAGAAGGTGGTAGAAAATGGAGATGGTGCAAACGAGGGGGTAGAGAGGTCATGGGTGAAAGAGGAAAAGCGAGTGGGTTGATAGGTTTGGGGATTTGGGGGGAATAGATCCTGCCTGACTTCACTATGTTTTTTTTCCTTTTAATGATATATTGCAAAGATTACTTATATATTCCAACGCTTATGTTGGATTTGCAATAGTTTTTAACCATTACAAATTCTTAATGGATAAAATCCGTTACAAAATAACCTTTTCGGTGTAGTGTTCAATAGCAAAGAACACTCAACCTATGACAAAGATGAACCTAGTTCATCAATCAATAATTTAGAAAATTATATCACAACTAATAATACAATCAAAGTTACTAATAATCATTTAAAAATAACATCAGATGTTCTGTCAAGACTAGAGAAATGATAAAACTATAGAAGACCTGACCAAAGCTTTCAAGAACTTTAGGAATGATTCTAATTATTTAAATGAACTTGTATATTCTCAATCCACCAACTCAAACCTTCATAAAAGCTTTAACCATCACAAAGCAACATGAGCAACCAAGCAAGGAGTTTAAGGAACATAGATTCGACTCTACAAGAGTTAAACTCAAACTACATATTTGGGACTGACTTTTATTGAATGAAAAGCCCCTTAGAGAGGGCTTTAAGTCAACTCTAAGAAATTAGAACTGTCTCAAAGTAAGTAAAATTTAAAATTTTCAATGAGTAGTTTTCAAATTTTGAATTCCACAAGATTAAAAAATTACCATAATATCCTCCAACAACTAGTTTTCAAAATAGCATATAAAAGGAGACATTGGGTTCCTTCATCAAACATATAAGCTTTGTAAAACATCTCCATTAATAAAAGTTCCATTTCCAAACTTGTGTTAATTCCCTTGAGTTTTTAAATATAGAGAAACCAATCCCAAACCCATTCCCAAGTGAAATTTTCATATCCAAAACCCCATGGAAGCTAAGCTCCACCCAAAACCAATTTGAGATTAAAGCTTATTCGTTCTATTTAGCCAAAGATATAAACCCAGTACTCTTGTCCGTGTAACATCTCGTATTTTTTTTTAATATTTTAATTATCACACGTTGCAGTTAATTAATTAATTTGAGAAATAAAACTAATATAATAAATATTAAGTAGAGGATATTAATCTAATATTTGTGTTCTATTATATTTACTCATGTCATAAGTAAATGAAATCATATTATTTTATATTATGTCGTATGTGGGTAAAAGTGACGGGTTGACATGATTTTGTTCGAAATGTGCATGTAGAGTCAAGTTAGAAATAAGATGCTAAATTAATTATAGGTGACTCGGATGGTGATTTTGAGTACACAATTGATCTGGAATAGGTTAAAATAGTACAAATATGGTACCCGAGGTATTGATTGGATGTCGGGGGCTTTTTAGACTAGTCGAGACCCTCTTGGGGGGTATATGGGTCATTTGGCACTTATGGAGAGATTAGAGGCTTGTGGGTACACATTTTACATTATACATCTTCTGTGAAAGGAATTGGGGAGAAAAGAGGAGGATACACAAGAAGAACTAAATGAGGACAAATCGGAGAGGATCTTTGAAGAATTTCTAAGCCTCATTCAATATGCAAGGAGGATTTAGAGTCTTTTTCATACCTAAGAAAAGAGAATGAATTTCTTAACGTTATTTGTGTAGTTATTTATGTCATATCATAATTCGAAGAATTGAAACCAATTTTGGGTTCGGATTAACATGTCAAATGGGTTTTGAGAAAATAAATTCATGGAATTTTGTGATGATTACATGTGATCTTATTAGGTTAAATCCCAAACTAAAAGTAGGTTCTTGAAAGAGAAATCTAATGAAAGAGATGTAAGTGTGTTATTGAATTGAAAACCTAAGATTTAATAATTAAAAGATGTGATCTTGAATTATGGACTTAGACACTTTATTATAATTGAGTGTGGGTTAATTCTAGAAAAAGTGATGATTGAATCACAGCATTAAGTTTTATTTTTGATAAATTATTATCATCAAACATGTTTCTTAATGTTAACGATTGATCGAGTAATGTTATTATCCTTTGGGATGAAGATTGGGACATTTTTGGGGGTGCTCGTAAAGAACATTGCAGGCCTTACATGAGTGTGTATAGGGGCGAATCGGTTCACCCCTTATACGAAACATTTTCATCCCCTTCTTAGCCTAGCTTATGAAGCTAGATATTTTCATTACGAACGCGTGGCCACCAGTTTTGTGTTTTTTTGAATTATTTATTAATTTTTTACGGAAGGGTGCCCGAGACCAAAATGTTTAGTTAGTAATTTCAAGATGGACTTTACTTTAGGCACGATTGTGTTTAAATTGATTATAACACCTTATTTATGTATCCTCTTGATTAATATGAATTCATAGTTGATGAAATTTTGTTATGGTTTCGCTTGAACAACCCTGTTAGGTTTGGGACAAGTTAGGACTGGGGAAACGTCCAGGTGATTTTTATAAACTCAGGCGAGTATGTGGGAGGTTATCAAAGTTGAGCAAATAATTTATTAAAATAGATTTGTGGCACTATCTTAGCAAATTGGGCCCGACTTAACCGGGTTATGTGAATATATATATGTGGGTATGGGGACAATGTATAAATGAATAATAATATCTGTGTGTATGATATTTATGTAAAATATACCCATCCTAGAGGATATCCAATTGGTGGAGGTTGTGCGCTGTGGCAGGTCACTCTAGAAAATCCAAGCAGAGGTAGTATTGTTCCCGTGGGTCATAGGCATGTGCATGACCACCCTATGTTAGTTTGGAGTCTTGTGGAATAATGTGGTATGATTATGACCCACAGACTTATGGCCATGACCGCCTTTAATTTTTATTTTCATTTTGGGTTAGATGGGGATATTCTGACCTGGTTGTCCAGGTTGCGATGGACATTCCTGGTGCTTGATAGCATGCTAGTGATTTTGCACCCAACAAGGAAATGCTTGGAGGGATTGCGGTTATACATGTATAGTGAGTGACATTTTTATATGTGAACAATATGGGATATGACAATGCGTATATGAGTGTGACAATTATATATGGGTGAATAATATTAATACATGAGTATGGAATAAATAAATGGGGTGAAATTATATGAATTTATTAAGATGGAATTTAAAAATGATTTAGCGTATGTGAGCTAAATAATATTTAAATAATATAACTTACGTATGTGACATAGTTTGGGTAGAAGGTTATCGTATGGGGCTAAGATACTTGTCGGTACTAGTTAGGCAGGGGAGCATAACTATATTGTTCAAACTATATACGATAGGTGCGCATAATAGATGAGGGTGAAGGTCGTCTCATGGCAATGCGTTGTGGGTTTAAATATGGAAAAAGGCTTTACATTTTCATTAATGCATTTTATTCAGTTGCTAAATGTTTTCAAAAGGGTTTGGGCTCTGACACATATCAAATATTTTTAGAACTTTCATGTTTCCAGCCATAGGGATGCCAAGCGTGATCACTATTTCCATGATTTACAGAGTTGTAGTAGATATAGAGGCTTACAGGTTTTGGATTAATCAATTCTATCTTTGGTACTCTAGTTAGGTTCCATTTCAGTTGTTAGTGGGCATGTCGTAACATTTTTTTAGACTCTTTATATTCAATTATTATTTAATTTATATAGTGTGGATTATATCGGATTTTTTTGTAACCGATGGTGTATACGGTATATGGATTTTAAATTATCATGCCTTTAGACTTTATTACAGTAAGGTTTATTCTTAAGTTGGTTACTTTTAATGGTCCGTGGTGAATGGTTTTACTTTTCGGTATTTAATTAAAGATTAAAATTTGGCATCGACTTGTTTAAATAATATGTTTCTAGTAATTAAAATATTTTTTATATTGATGCTAAGAATGAACCAGATGAGATTCCTATTTTATTTTAGTAGATGACTAATCACCTATTATTGAGTTAGGCGGGGTGTCACAGATGGTATGAGAGCATTAATTTCTAGTGTCCTTAGGATTGGTGTGGACTTACTATGTATTCAGCGTTGCTTTCCTTTGATGTAGAGTCCTATGGTTAGTACCATTGGTTCATAATTATGCATTTACGTTCTTCCACTATTATTTTTATTTAAAGAGAATCTTATGCAAATTCGGTATGTTTCCAGATGCCACCTTGGAAAGCACGACAGACTAGGACCGTTTGGGGAGCTAATGCTGGACAAGCTCAAGAAACACCTTAGGCACCACAAGGGATAGTGACACTAGCAGAGGTGGTTCACATTGTTTCACAGATGGTCAGTGCCGAATTATTACGCTGCTAAGATCATCGTTTCTAGATGATGAATAGAGAAAGAGCAGGGGAATTTAGATAGTCAGGCAGGATAGAAGGTAGCAGTACTGGTGGAGCACCGCGTCAGCAAACTAGTCATCAACAGCAGCGAGATTCCCAACTGGGGAATTTTGTTAAGAGATTCCATTTAAGGAGATTAGGGCCTAATGGCGGTGGATTTAGATAGGGCCAGCAGGGACCTCAGCATCATCATTAACAACAACATATTCTCCAGGGCCTTCAGGGCTAAGAGAATAGTAAAAGTGGCCAGAAGGGCCAAGGCCACTAGGTCCAAAAACCAGGGCAATCCCGACATGGCTAGTAAGGCCAAAAATAAGGACGTTACATAGGTAGGTGTTTTATATGTGTATAGAAGGATAAAATGAATTGAACTTGTTCGTAACGAGCTAGGGGTGTGCTCAATTCGACCACTATATCCAGAGGTAGGGGGATTTTAATGGTCATTGTTTTATTTGTTTGGAAAGTCATAGGAAGAGAGATTGCCCATAATGAGGCAGAGGGTGGCAGCAGGGTGCCTAACAGGGGAAACTATGACATTAGTTCTTGGGTCAGTTCCGACATGAGTATTATGTCTAGGAACCAGTTGAGCATCTAGTGTTATTGGCGAATGAAGGTATAATTTTTATTCCTCGATAAATGGGGAAAGTTTTATGTTACAAGGTTGCATCACCTTATTTTGGTTAGCATTGGATTCGCTCATGAGATGAGTTTATTAGATTTATCATTAGTGTCACTATTGTGTATATATTTATCATTGGGTAACGAGGCCTTTTAGTTCCATCTACGGGGGATTGAGTGCGAACACGAAGAGGATATTTATTTTTTGAATATTTACTCATTTTAGAGAGATGTGTTATGTGAGTATGATAATATCTTAGGTATGGACTGATTAGCGATGGTTTGAGCGATGGGAGCTATTACAGTAAGGCTATCATGTTCACTATTTCATTGTAAGATGTGTTGTTTTTGCAAGGTTTCACCAGAAAGAGGGTCGAGCCCGCGTTTATATTATATTGTAGAGGAGACTTCAAAAATTTTAGATGTATTTTTATATTTGATCCCAGTGCATACAGACTTTACTAATGTGATTCAAGGTATAACGGGTTTACCGCCGAGCAGAGAGGTTTAACTTGTTATTGATTTAGTGCAAGGGACTTAGTGATAGTGAGAGTGCCATATTGTATAACACCTTTAGTGATATGGGAGAGGATGATTATACTTATACATCTGGGGGGAAAGATATAGAGTGTCCCGATTATGTACTCAAGGCCTATGGGTTTCGATGACTAATAATGTTAGGCAGTAGTGTATAGGGTGGGTTCCTTGTTTGAATTTCACTTGTGAGACGTCCCACGCATGAACCTTAGTGGGCTTAGGGGGTTGGGAGATGTGTTGGGATCTAGGGCATGGGTTTAGTACTTTAGTTATTACACATGCATGTATATGACACTTGGAGTTGAGAACTATTTTATGATTTAAGGCTAATGGAGCCAGGTAGTGCTGTGTAGGAAACACAGTGGAGCGTTTGCACCACTAATAGATAGGTGGGGCAATATCGAGAATAATTAAGTCGCAATTAGTAGGGTAATCAAGTGAACCCTTATTGTATAGTCACGTCGAGTATGCGAGGCCGAGTTTGGCATAAATTTGTTACATATGTTATAATTGGGCAGGTATGCACGAGATAGAGGGTGTATGGGCACCCTGATTAGTTGGATTTTCAGTATCGTCTGAGATGAGGAGACATGGAAATATATGTGCTAGAACCATATGACTTCGGGGTTGTTTGAATCAAAGTTGAACTCGTAGGATGGACTAAACTTTTTTAAGAGTGGAAGATAGTTCGGATGCATAAAATATGGAGATCTATCACACCGAGATGAGTTGAATGATTATGAAGACACGGATCAGGGATCTCTCTTGCCAAGGGAGGATCCAACAACTTTGGAAAATAGTGTAGAGTCATGCTTGTCCAAGTTCTAGGGGTGTCTTGGACATAAATAGGATGTTGATTTACCCAAATGAGAAGTACCCATGAAGTGCGCAGTTTTGGAGCAGACGCATGTGTCACCATTTTGGTATACCCACAAAGGGAGTAGGATGTACCACTTGCATTGGATGCTGAGCGTGTGGATTGGTGTAGAGTGAGACATGGAAAATTTTGGCTACAGGTGCATAACGCGTTAGAGGGGGAAAGGTTGGTCTAAAGCGATGAACTAAAAATTTTGCAATACTTGGTGATTTTGGTGTCAGAATAACTAGGCAGACTGATGGAGTTCAGTGTTGGGTTGCCAACATCATAGAAAGGTTGATATTTTATTTTGGTTGTGGAATTGGTTGATCGATATGGAACATATATGACTAATTTTGGTGAGTTACAGTAGCGAGCAGTGTGCTAAAAATTTCATGGAAGAAAGAGAATAAGCCGCCACATAGTGACACCCAACATCATTATGATTAGGATGAGACCCTTGGGTCCTACCTCTGATAGGTATTATCAAGAGGCAATGGTGATGAAATTCCGTTGTGAGTAAGGCGTATCACCCATAGACCGAGGAGTAAATGAGAGGGGAAATTAAGATGTTAGAGGATATACTAGAGATGCGAATACTGGACATTTAGTGTAATCAGGAGGAGTAATTACCATTCTGTGTGTTATAAATTTTAGTAGTTTATTATTAGTGTGGAACCTTTTGAGGATTCATACAAAGGCCTTGTAATCCTCCATGTGGTTGGTTAAGGGTGGGAGTTAACAAATTTTGCGAATCGGATGTGATTTAGAGTCGATTGGCGGGGATAGAGTTAATCGAAGTTATTTTTGTATAGTTCAGGAACGTCATAGGAATTACGTTGTCACCAACCGAATAGTTAAATACTGACATGAGGGGTCCAAAATTGTTTTGGGTATTTTTCCTCATTAAAGGAAGTATGGAATTTGGACAACAATGGAAGTTGGCACCTAAGGAAGTGTGACCTTTAGTCAGTGGAGTATAGACTCATCTTTTTGAAGCATTATTAGTGGATTCGTGATAGTTTTGCATATCATTGTATAAGTTAGGCCTTAATAATGAGGGAATATATCGATATGAAAGGGTTTGAGTAGACTCTTTGTTAATCTTGGGCTATGGTGAGTAGGTCTTTAATGAGAATGGTACCACTAGCGGGTGTATAGTGGAGGAACAAAAATATTATCATGAGTTGACTTTGAATACGTTTGGATGCAGTGCATGAAAGGATCCAAAGTTTTTATTACCATGCATATCCAAATTTCGGGGATGACATTCCTTTGCAAGGGGAAGTATGTACTACCCCCTATTTTTTTAGAATATTTAAATTATCATGTGTCGCAGTAATTTAATAAATTTGAGAAATAAAACATATTTAATAAATATCGAGTAAAAAACATTAGTCTAATATTTATGTGTTATTATATTTTCTTGTGTCATAACTAAATGAAATCATATTATTTTATATTATGTCGTATGCGGTTAAAAGCGATGGATTGACAGGATCTTGTTCGGAATGCACACGCGCACGTAGAGTCGTGGTAGGAATAAGATGGTAAATCCATCATATGTGACTCAATTGGTGATTATGATTGCACGGTTGATACGAAATAGGTTGAAATAGTAAGAAACAAGTACTCGAGAGTAGTGATTTGATGTCAGAGCCTTTTTAGACTAGTCGGGACCCGCTTGAGGGTATACGGGTCATTTGACCCTTATAGGTTAACCTAATTTCCGAATTATAATTTTTGAATAAGAGATTAGAGGCTTATGAGAAGCCACTTTACATCTCACATTTTATGGGAAAGGAATTTAGGTAAAAAGAGGAGGAAACACAAGAAGAACCAAAGGAGGCCAAATTAGAGAGGATCTTTGAAGGATTTTGAGGCCTCACTCAATATACAAGGAGGATTCAAAGTCTTATTCATACCTAAGATAAGTGAATGACCTTCTCAATGTTATTTATATAGTTATTTATGTCATATCATAATTGGTAGCATTGAAACCAATTTTGGGGTGGGATTAACATGTCAAATGGGTTTTGAGAAAATAAATCATGGAATTTTGTGATGATTACATGTGATCTTGTTAGGTTGAATTTTGTGATGATTACGGCCTTAGATGTTGGTTAAACAAGTTTTCTTTGCCCATTATAGCACTATTGTTTTTCGTTCCAATGAGTTCTATCACCCCAAGTTTTGGAAGGCTCTGGAATGTCGTTCAATCATTTGTTAGAATTGCGTTGAAATGAGACTGGATACTTCATTCGAACTAGTAAGTAAGATTTTTTTTACTGATTTCAAATGCAACCTTTTATATCCATCCTATGGAGATATCTTTGCCTATAAATAGAGATGTGGGGATGCATTTATTGAGAAGCCTTTTAAGAGTTATTTTTGTGATCAAACACTCCAAAATTTTCATCCAAAGACCTTGGATTATTTAGGATTACTTTAACAAACCACGAAGAACATATTATGAGTTCTAAACCTTGTGGAGATTATTTCTCTACCAAGAACTTAAGGAGTTCAGACTCTATGGTTGAAGAACAAAGGAATAGTTATTCTTAAGGCTGATCTGTGGATACCTAGACAAGAGCTTCTTGTTGTGGGATGGTGATGGACTGTACCATTTTTTATTGAAGATTTGAAGGCACCACTACATTAAACAAATTGGAGCTCTAAGTTGTCTATAAGTTTGTTTTGGTCTGTCGAGTTTAAATAGTGTTAAAATATAGGTTTTGCTCGAAAGGAATTTTTCCTCTAGCTTCTTCCCATTATATTTTGGTTTGGATATTTGATTTCTGTTTTGGCTTCATTTTATCTTCAATGTTGATAAGTTTAATAAAGATAAAATTTAGCTAAAAAGGAATTTTTGGTTTGTGTGAACTACTGTATGGACTATCCATACAACACTACACCAAAATAGGCGGATGGTCACAGTCTTGGTCCGTGACCAGCATGTCACGGCCCAAAGTTGTGACCATCATAGAAACAAATATGACCATCTCCTCGACCAGGTTAGGCCAGGGCTATGATCACGAACTAGGTCCGTGACCATCTTGGGTCATGACCATGGTTCGTCACCATCATGGAGGCAAAATTATGCCAAAACTCCCTCCTACTATGGCCACGATCGTTAGTCGTTACCATGGCCAAAATTTCACTAAAACATTGTCACAAATTTGAGCCACGATCATTTTGAATTGGTCACGGCAATGGGTCATAATAATGGACATGGACAGTCCATTATGTTGACATGGTCATGGATGATGACATGAAGAAAAGGGGTCACTACAGGTGGTCACGACCCTAAGCTATTATGAGCCTTTTTATTTATAAACCCAAAATTGTTCTACCATTTCACATGCACTAATTCCCTCTTTCAATTCGTAAACCCTCTCTGTATCTCTCACTCTTTGGCTTCCTCTCTCACTCTCCTAAGTAAATCTCTCTCTCTCTCTCTCTCTATATATATATATATATATATATATATATATATATATATGTGTGTGTGTGTGTGTGTGTGTGTGTGTGTGTGTGTGTGTGTGTGTATTAACGGGTATTTGTATATGTATATGTGTGTATTAGTGTGTGTGTGTATCTTATTATATATACATATGAAGGTCGAACGCTAAGAGGCTTTCAATCCCTTAATGCCATTTTTTTAGAATTTACATTTCTTTTTATTTCTGAGATCTACACGTGTAGTCTACTTAATTTAACAAAAGAATCATCTATACACTAACAATTACATTTGTCCCATGTCTCATTTACCAGAATAGTTACAACTGAACTTCACATATGAATACAATTAATATGGAATCCCTTCGGATATGATTAATCATTTTGTTGATTGCGTATATGAATACAATTAAAATTTTATGCTTTTTAATACAGTGATGTTATATTATTGAGTTTAACTTTAATTTTATTAACTAAATTTGCAATCTCATGTTGAGGATATTGTAGTACATTTCTCCCTTGAGCCTCCATATATGCGATGAAACTTTATTTTAACATATAGATACTTTTGTTTTTGTACATATGAATAAGATTAGGGTGTGGCTATTCCCACACCCTTAAGTTCCTCCTGCACATCCTATTTATATATCTAATATATAAGGATAAAAATACCATCTCCTTTAAAATATAATATGACTTTAAAACATATTATCATTTTAGGTAAGATAAAATTTACACTTTAAGATAAAATATAATTTTATTATTATTGTTATTTTGATTTTTGAGTTTAACACATTACTAATTATTTTAATTAGACTATAGTACATTTTTATGAATTCATTAGACTTTCTTACATTTTTTGTATCAAAATATGAAACTTTTTACACGAAAAGTCATGTTTGGTAACAAAATATAAACCGTTTATGACAAAAAAAATGGTTTTAAAAAAAACAATTTCCAACAAAGCAAATCAAACAATTTTTACAAAATAATAATAGTTTATAACAAAGAAATAATATGTTCAAAAACTCATAATTTTTATTTTCGGGGGGCGGGGTGTTATAAAAGCTTATAATGAAAAATTAACTTTTTAGTAAAAAAATATATTTTGAAAGTATATTTTTTTAACAAAATAAAAATTATTGTAACTAAAAATCTACTTTTAACAAAATAAAAACTATTTATAACAAAATAATAGTTAAAAAATAATTTCTAACAAGACATTTTTTTAATAAAATAAAAACATTTTATAATGAAGAAATATTAAAAATCAGTTTTTTGACAAATAAAAACACTTTAGTGAAGAAAAAAACAGTTTTTAAAAATATTGTCTTTCATATGTATGGTTATTATAATAATAATAATTATTTTTTAATATTATTGTTTGGATTTTTTTTACTTTAACCAATAATATTTTTTTCTTTTAGTCTTTACTACAAATGAGTCTCTTTATTATATTTCGATAAATTAAATATAAAAATTTCTCCATGGAAAGTTTTTCGCATTAATACTGTTTTTTATTTTGTTAAAAAAATATTTTTGAAAATCTAATTTTATTAATTTAAAACTGATTTTTTTACTAAAAACTAGAGTGTTTTTATTTTTAAAACACTAAAGTTTTTTATTTTTTTGAAAACTATGTTTTTAAGTATCTTTATTCTTTAAAAACTAAGTTTTTTCAAAGATATTACTTCTTTGTTATAAACTTTTTTTATTTTTGTTAAAAAAAGTTTTGTTTTGTTACAAGTTTTTTTTTAAACTGGTTTTTCTTATAAACAATTTTTATTTCGTTAAAAAAATATTTTTTCATTGAAACTAATTTTATTTTTTTTAAGCTGTTTTTTTGTTTGTTGAAATGCTGTTTTTTTCATTATAGGGTTTTTGTGCTAAACACTCTTTAAATGTCACAATATATCACTCTTCGTGATAAAAGTTTCATATTTCGAAATGAAAAAAGTAGCATAGTCTAATTAATACATAAAATTGTAATATTTTCTTATTAAAATAATTAGTAATGTGTTATAGTTAAAAATTGAAATAACAATAATAGTAATAAAATTATATTTTATTTTAAAGTGTAAATTTTATCTTACCTAAAATGATGTTATGCTTTAAAATCATATTATATTTTAAAAGAGGGGAGGATATTTTGGTTATTGTATGTTAGATATATACATAGGGTGTAGGGGACGAACTTAAGGGTATGGGAATAGCCACACCCTAAAATTATGGGTACATGTTAAAATCTTTGCAACAAATAGTTTTTATCTGTTTGAACTCTACTTTGTTTTAAAATTAACTTCCATACATATTTTTTTAATAATTTGGATTTTCGTACTATGTTATGTTCTACTATAATATGAATCTTGACATTCATTTTATCATATTCATTTCAATTCATATGTATTTTTCACCATATTATTTAAATTTACATGTTCATGATTATGACTACACTCATTTTGTAAATACTAATAAACATTACATATTAGATTATATTTTAGAATACAATATTTCAAAATGCATTACAACGCCCGTGCATCGCACAGGTCACCACTAGTATATACATGTATATATGTGTGTATATATGAAGTATGTGTATATACTACACTAATTTTCAATTTTCAACTTAAAATTTTCCCTACCCTAATTTTTAATTTAAAATTTGCCCAAAAGTCTATATTTAAAATTTTCAATTCTTAAACCCTAATTAGTGGAAATTTTGTCATTTTTTATTAAAACTAAATTAGTGGAAAAATACCCTATTTACTAATCCTAATTTAAAACTAATTTATTGCGAAAATACCCTAAACCCTATTATCGAGCCCTAATTTAGCGAGAAACTACCCTAAATCCTAATTTAGTGAGAAACTACCCTACTTGTGACAAACTATTCTAAACTCTATTTATCAAACCCTAATTTAGTGAGAAACTACTCTAAACCCTAATTTATGAACCAAATTGATGAGATTTACTATGAGATATTGTTATTATTGGTATATATTTTTATCATATAGATGATTGAAGGAGTACATGATAATCATCGGTTGTTGGTTTGATTGTTGAAATATCTTGGATCGGTAATGCACATAGACTTTCAAACTTTCTCATAATAAACCATAAAAAAATGTATCTTAACACTTATGGCGGGTTCTTGTTTGGATTTCACCTTGGTGACATCCAACACACACGAGTTTAAGAGAAGGGTAGTGATAAATCAAAAACTTAATCAACCTAGTAGACCCTTATACCTCATATGACAAAATAAGATAAACTTAAATTGGATCGATTGAAAATGAATAACTGATTATTGATTAATTATAGCTATTATTTGTAAGACTCATATTCACGCCCTCGTATATTTTTCTCAGAAAAATGAGGCATGGTGATAATCACTAGAAACAAGAGTACGAAATGTTACAATTGGACCCCACTTATACCTCTTTTATTAGTGCATTCCATGTAGAGGGTACTCCTATTCACATGTATGGGAATAAGAAGATTGAATAGTTTAACTACCTTGTAAACCATGGAATTGATCTCCAGCAATAGTACCTATTCGATCGTATTCTATTTTCCCTACCCGAAAGCTGGGATGATGCTACAAAGAATATATTCTCCATACATAATCACAATTTAGCCCTGACCATGCTTGCG
>CASBWL010000073.1:0-262411 GCA_949130495.1 Sambucus nigra
AAGGTTTTTGTGAGTTCTTGAAATCAGTGAAGTTTCCAGATGCATATTCTTCGAATATCTCACGGTGTGTGAACGTTGGTGATGATAAGGTATCGGGGTTGAAAAGCCATGATTGTCATGTTCTATTACAGCGTTTATTACCCGTTGGGACTCGTGGATATTTGCGCAAGGAAGTATACAATGCAATTGTTGAGTTGGGGAATTTTTTCAAAGATTTCTGTTGTAAAACACTGGATGTAAAAGAACTGATGAGGTTGGAGAAAGACATTGTCGTGATTTTGTGCAAACTAGAATGATTTATCCACCGATATTTTTTGATATAATGGTCCACTTAGATATTCATTTGTCGCGAGAGGCTATGCTTGGAGGACCGGTGCAATATAAGTGGATGTATCCTATTGAAAGGTATGTCAATATACTCATTGTCATATTTTAGGGCTATTTCGACATAGCCCCCAATTTTTAAGTCAAACTTGACATTAAAAGTGGGGGTTTAAGTCAAAATACTTATTTTTTACGTATGGTTTAGAGATTTAACATGAGGTAATTTATATCATTGTAAATGCTAATAGGTACTTGGGCACATTAAAGGGTTACGTGCGTAATAAAGCTCGACCAGAAGGTTCTATAGAAGAACACTACACCAAATCCTGCGAATGGTCACGCCCAGTTGGTCACGGCCCAAGTCCGCGACCAGCTGGTCGCGGACTTGGGCCGTGACCAACTCAATTTTTGGCGTGACCATTTTAATTTTTACACTGAGTCATGGATGCTTTGGAAGTGGTCACGGCTCAAGTCCCTGACCACTGTGGGTCACGGACTTTGGCCGTGACCCAAGGTGTGACCATGTTGGCGCCAAAACCCCGCCAAAATTCCCTCCAACTTGGTCGCGGATGGGTCACGGACTTGGACTGTGACCACCTCGGAAAAAAAAAATTGGTCGCGCAAATGGGGTCACGGCTAGGGGCCGAAACCAAATTTTGAAGTGGGTCACGGCTTGGGGCCGTGACCATACCTCATTTGAAGGGCTGTTAGTCGCGCATGGTGGTCAGGGCTGGAGGCCGAAACCAATTTCTGAAGTGAGTCACGGCTTGGGACCGTGACCATACCTCATCCGAAGGGAGTTTGGTCGCTCATGGTGGTCTGTTGGTTGAGCATGGTGGGTCACGGCCTAGGGCCGTGACCAGTGGTCAGGGGATAACTAATTGGTCGCGGAGGTTGGGTCACGGCTCTAGGCCGTGACCAGGTCCACATATTTAAAGATGATTTACTTACAACGCTACTCAAATTTCTGCCATTCGCGGTTAAGTTTGGACGATTTGGGCGATTTGGGATTTCGTCTATTTGGGTTTTTTGTTGATTTCATCTGACAATCGTGAAAGGTATGTGTGTATATGTGTGTGCATTTTGATTGGTTTTGATTTGTGGCAGCTATGTGTGTATGCGAGTGTATGTGTGTGTGTGTATGTATATGTGGGTGTATGTGTGTGTGTGAATTTCGATTTGTTATGATTTGTGGCAGCTATTTGTGTGTATATGTGTGTGTGTATAGATTACGAAAATAAACCCTAGATTGTATGTGTGTGTGTATAGATTACGACAATAAACCCTAGATTGTATGTGTGTGTATTTTTTTTACAAAATAGTATTCAAAACTCTAGACATTATGTGTGTGTATGTATGTGTGTATGTATAGATTATGTCAATAAACCCTAGATTGTATATGTGTATTTTTTTTGACAAAATATTATTCAAAACTCTAGACATTATATTTTTTTGACAAAATATAATTAAATGTTTATATAATAAGTAAAAAAAATTACAACCGCCTTATTGTTGGTTATATGTATGCATAGATTTATGTCAAAAAAAGTTAGGGTTTAAGTAAACCCTAGATTGTATGTGTGTGTATGTATAGATTATGTCAATAAACCCTAGATTGTATGTGTGTGTATTTTTTTGACAAAATATGCTTGTCTTGTTTTTTTTTGACAAAATATAATTAAATGAAATTTTTTTGACATAAGAGTCGCAAACACGTGTGCACATTACTATAGTGAGATATTGTTGGCTTGGTTGTTGGATACTATGTTGTATTTATTGAATTTATACTAGTGTCGATAAATGTACATGTTATTAAATTTGTTGGGTGTGTTCTTGATTTACCTATGAAAAAGTATATCATATATCTTGCGATTAATGTGCATTTTTTTACGTTTACGTCAAGATATTATGAGGCTACAACTTGACATGGAACAATACAACTTAATTCCGTTCATTCATATTTTAACTTGACATGTATGCTATAGTTATGTTGATTTTATACAGTTCTGTTTTAGTTTGAAATTTTTTGTGATCAACTTGATTGAATATGTATTTTAAAACCTTCAAATGGCGGCGTAATAATCATAACTACATTGTTTACGTATTGCAGACCTAACCAATTAGATACCACTTCTTCATTACATACCAGCTCTTCATTACACACCAGGTACTCTTTACTTTAACTAAAGTAGTTATATAATTGATATGCATTATTTATTAAATCTTTTAGATGATAGAAGGAGTACGGGATAATTATTGGTTGTTGGCTTGTTGTTGGATAGTATGTTTAAAGGAATATGTGATAATTAGAAGGAGTACGGGATAATTATTGGTTTGATTGTTGGATAATATGTTGAAAATATTTTAGACTCCCTGTTTCAGAATACGACGATAATTTGCTAATGTCTAGATATAAGCTTAAAAACATGGCGTTAGAGGGGAGAAACCCAAAACATCCCACAAGCGGCCCTGTGATAGGTAAAAATACGAAACAGTCCTCGTACGGTCCTGTGAGCGGCACCAACACCTCGCACGGGACCAATGTAACTCGTAGGAACTGACTGCGCTATCACGGGATCCCCGGTTTGAGAATACGACGATAATTTGCATATTTCTAAACTTAGGCAAACCATGGCGTTAGTGGGGGAAAACCCGAAACAGCCCCCGAACGGTTTCGTGGGAGGCACCAACACCTCCCACAAAATATATGTAACTCGTAGGAACTGACCGCGCGATCACGGGACTCCCGATTTGAGAATACGGCGATAATTGAAAAATATCAGGACTTAGGCTTAAAAACATGGCGTTAGAGGGTGAAAATCCAAAACAACTCCCGAACAGCCCCCGAACGGCCCCGTGGGTGGTACCAACACTTCCCACGGGACCAATGTAACATATAGGAACTGACCCCACAGCCGCGGGACTCCCGGTTTGAGAATAGGAGAGATGTGAAAATGGGAATAAAAATTAGTCCGAGATGAATAGGAGAGAGGTGAGAATGGGAATAAAAATTAGTCATGGTTCGAAAGTTATTCTTGGGTTTGCAATTTGTGACCGCTCATCTTATTCACTTGTCGCGCAGGACCAATGTGACTCGTAGGAACCGACCGCGTAGTCACGGGGCTCCCGGTTTGAGTGTACGATGTAAATTTGTAAAAAATTAGACTTAAGCATAAAAAACATGTCATCGAAGGGTGAAAATGTAAAACAACCTTAAAACGGTCCCGTAAGAGTCACGAACACCTCGCACGGGACCAATGTAACTCGTAGGAACTGACCGTGTAGTCACGGCGCTCCCAGTTTGAGTGTGCGACGTAAATTTGTAAAAAATTAGACTTAAGTATAAAAACATGCCATCGAATGGTGAAAATGTAAAACAGTCACAAAACGGTCCCGTAAGAGTCGCGAACACCTCGCACGGGATCAATGTAAATCGTAGGAACAGACCGTGTAGTCACGGGGCTCCCGGTTTGAGTGTACGACGTAAATTTGCAAAAAGTTAGACTTAAGCATAAAAACATGCCCTCGAAGGATGAAAACCTAAAACAAACACCAAACGGTCCCGTAAGAGTCACGAACACCTCGCACGGGACCAATGCGACTCATAGGAACAGACCGCGTAGTTACGGGACTCGCGATTTGAGTGTACGACGTAACATGGCGTTAGAGGGTGAATACTCGAAACAGCCCCCGAACGGCCCCGTGGGTGGCACTAACACCTCCCACGAGACCAACGTAACTCGTGGGAACGGACGCCGCAGCCGCGGGTGTCCCGGTTTGAGAGTACGACGGTAATTTGCTTATTTCCACACTTAGGCTTAAAAACATGGCGTTAGAGGGTGAGAACTCGAAACAGCCCCCGAACGGCCCCGTGGGTGGCACCAACACCTCCCACGGGACCAACGTAACTCGTAGGAACTGACCCCGCAGCCGCGGGTGTCCCGATTTGAGAGTACGACGGTAATTTGCTTATTTCTACACTTAGGCTTAACATGGCGTTAGAGGGTGAATACTCGAAACAGCCCCCGAACGGCCCCGTGGGTGGCACTAACACCTCCCACGGGACCAACGTAACTCGTGGGAACGGACGCCGTAGCCGCGGGTGTCCCGGTTTGAGAGTACGACGGTAATTTGCTTATTTCCACACTTAGGCTTAAAAACATGGCGTTAGAGGGTGAGAACTCGAAACAGCCCCCGAACGGCCCCGTGGGTGGCACCAACACCTCCCACGTGACCAACGTAACTCGTGGGAACGGACCCCGCAGCCGCGGGTCTCCCGATTTGAGAGTACGACGATAATTTGCTTATTTCCACACTTAGGCTTAAAAACATGGCGTTAGAGGGTGAGAACTCGAAACAGCCTCCGAACGGCCCCGTGGGTGGCACCAACACCTCCCACGGGACCAACGTAACTCGTGGGAACGGACCCCGCAGCCGCGGGAGTCCCGGTTTGAGAGTACGATGGTAATTTGCTTATTTCCACACTTAGGCTTAAAAACATGGCGTTAGAGGGTGAGAACTCGAAACAGCCTCGGAACGGCCCCGTGGGTGGCACCAACACCTCCCACGGGACCAACGTAACTCGTGGGAACTGACCCCGCAGCCGCGGGTGTCCCGGTTTGAGAGTACGATGATAATTTGCTTATTTCCACACTTAGGCTTAAAAACATGGCGTTAGAGGGTGAGAACGCGAAACAGCCCCCGAGCGTCCCCGTGGGTGGCACCAACACCTCCCACGGGACCAACGTAACTCGTGGGAACGGACCCCGCAGCCGCGGGTGTCCCGGTTTGAGAGTACGACGGTAATTTGCTTATTTCCACACTTAGGCTTAAAAACATGGCGTTAGAGGGTGAGAACTCGAAACAGCCCCCGAACGGCCCCGTGGGTGGCACCAACACCTCCCACGGGACCAACGTAACTCGTAGGAACTGACCCCGCAGCCGCGGGTGTCCCGGTTTGAGAGTACGATGATAATTTGCTTATTTCCACACTTAGGCTTAAAAACATGGCGTTAGAGGGTGAGAACGCGAAACAGCCCCCGAACGGCCCCGTGGGTGGCACCAACACCTCCCACGGGACCAACGTAACTCGTGGGAACAGACCCCGCAGCCGCGGGTGTCCCGGTTTGAGAGTACGACGGTAATTTGCTTATTTCCACACTTAGGCTTAAAAACATGGCGTTAGAGGGTGAGAACTCGAAACAGCCCCCGAACGGCCCCGTGGGTGGCACCAACACCTCCCACGGGACCAACGTAACTCGTAGGAACTGACCCCGCAGCCGCGGGTGTCCCGGTTTGAGAGTACGATGATAATTTGCTTATTTCCACACTTAGGCTTAAAAACATGGCGTTAGAGGGTGAGAACTCGAAACAGCCCCCGAACGGCCCCGTGGGTGGCACCAACACCTCCCACGGGACCAACGTAACTCGTGGGAACTGACCCCGCAGCCGCGGGTGTCCCGGTTTGAGAGTACGACGGTAATTTGCTTATTTCTACACTTAGGCTTAACATGGCGTTAGAGGGTGAAAACTCGAAACAGCCCCCGAACGGCCCCGTGGGTGGTACTAACACCTCCCACGGGACCAACGTAACTCGTGGGAACGGACGCCGCAGCCGCGGGTGTCCCGGTTTGAGTGTACGACGGTAATTTGCTTATTTCCACACTTAGGCTTAAAAACATGGCGTTAGAGGGTGAGAACTCGAAACAGCCCCCGAACGGCCCCGTGGGTGGCACCAACACCTCCCACGGGACCAACGTAACTCGTAGGAACTGACCCCGCAGCCGCGGGTGTCCCGATTTGAGAGTACGACGGTAATTTGCTTATTTCTACACTTAGGCTTAACATGGCGTTAGAGGGTGAATACTCGAAACAGCCCCCGAACGGCCCCGTGGGTGGCACTAACACCTCCCACGGGACCAACGTAACTCGTGGGAACGGACGCCGCAGCCGCGGGTGTCCCGGTTTGAGAGTACGACGGTAATTTGCTTATTTCCACACTTAGGCTTAAAAACATGGCGTTAGAGGGTGAGAACTCGAAACAGCCCCCGAACGGCCCCGTGGGTGGCACCAACACCTCCCACGGGACCAACGTAACTCGTGGGAACGGACCCCGTAGCCGCGGGTCTCCCGGTTTGAGAGTACGACGGTAATTTGCTTATTTCCACACTTAGGCTTAAAAACATGGCGTTAGAGGGTGAGAACTCGAAACAGCCTCCGAACAGCCCCGTGGGTGGTACCAACACCTCCCACGGGACCAACGTAACTCGTCGGAACTGACCCCGCAGCCGCGGGTGTCCCAGTTTGAGAGTACGATGATAATTTGCTTATTTCCACACTTAGGGTTAAAAACATGGCGTTAGAGGGTGAGAACTCGAAACAGCCTCGGAACGGCCCCGTGGGTGGCACTAACACCTCCCACGGGACCAACGTAACTCGTGGGAACGGACGCCGCAGCCGCGGGTGTCCCGGTTTGAGTGTACGACGGTAATTTGCTTATTTCCACACTTAGGCTTAAAAACATGGCGTTAGAGGGTGAGAACTCGAAACAGCCCCCGAACGGCCCCGTGGGTGGCACCAACACCTCCCACGGGACCAACGTAACTCGTAGGAACTGACCCCGCAGCCGCGGGTGTCCCGATTTGAGAGTACGACGGTAATTTGCTTATTTCTACACTTAGGCTTAACATGGCGTTAGAGGGTGAAAACTCGAAACAGCCCCCGAACGGTCCCGTGGGTGGCACTAACACCTCCCACGGGACCAACGTAACTCGTGGGAACGGACGCCGCAGCCGCGGGTGTCCCGGTTTGAGTGTACGACGGTAATTTGCTTATTTCCACACTTAGGCTTAAAAACATGGCGTTAGAGGGTGAGAACTCGAAACAGCCCCCGAACGGCCCCGTGGGTGGCACCAACACCTCCCACGGGACCAACGTAACTCGTAGGAACTGACCCCGCAGCCGCGGGTGTCCCGATTTGAGAGTACGACGGTAATTTGCTTATTTCTACACTTAGGCTTAACATGGCGTTAGAGGGTGAATACTCGAAACAGCCCCCGAACGGCCCCGTGGGTGGCACTAACACCTCCCACGGGACCAACGTAACTCGTGGGAACGGACGCCGCAGCCGCGGGTGTCCCGGTTTGAGAGTACGACGGTAATTTACTTATTTCCACACTTAGGCTTAAAAACATGGCGTTAGAGGGTGAGAACTCGAAACAGCCCCCGAACGGCCCCGTGGGTAGCACCAACACCTCCCACGTGACCAACGTAACTCGTGGGAACGGACCCCGCAGCCGCGGGTCTCCCGGTTTGAGAGTACGACGATAATTTGCTTATTTCCACACTTAGGCTTAAAAACATGGCGTTAGAGGGTGAGAACTCGAAACAGCCTCCGAACGGCCCCGTGGGTTGCACCAACACCTCCCACGGGACCAACGTAACTCGTCGGAACTGACCCCGCAGCCGCGGGTGTCCCGGTTTGAGAGTACGATGATAATTTGCTTATTTCCACACTTAGGCTTAAAAACATGGCGTTAGAGGGTGAGAACTCGAAACAGCCCCCGAACGGCCCCGTGGGTGGCACCAACACCTCCCACGGGACCAACGTAACTCGTGGGAACTGACCCCGCAGCCGCGGGTGTCCCGGTTTGAGAGTACGACGGTAATTTGCTTATTTCTACACTCAGGCTTAACATGGCGTTAGAGGGTGAAAACTCGAAACAGCCCCCGAACGGCCCCGTGGGTGTCACCAACACCTCCCACGGGACCAACGTAACTCGTGGGAACGGACCCCGCAGCCGCGGGTCTCCCGGTTTGAGAGTACGACGGTAATTTGCTTATTTCCACACTTAGGCTTAAAAACATGGCGTTAGAGGGTGAGAACTCGAAACAGCCTCCGAACGGCCCCGTGGGTGGCACCAACACCTCCCACGGGACCAACGTAACTCGTGGGAACTGACCCCGCAGCCGCGGGTGTCCCGGTTTGAGAGTACGATGATAATTTGCTTATTTCCACACTTAGGCTTAAAAACATGGCGTTAGAGGGTGAGAACGCGAAACAGCCCCCGAACGTCCCCGTGGGTGGCACCAACACCTCCCACGGGACCAACGTAACTCGTGGGAACGGACCCCGCAGCCGCGGGTGTCCCGGTTTGAGTGTACGACGGTAATTTGCTTATTTCCACACTTAGGCTTAAAAACATGGCGTTAGAGGGTGAGAACTCGAAACAGCCCCCGAACGGCCCCGTGGGTGGCACCAACACCTCCCACGGGACCAACGTAACTCGTAGGAACTGACCCCGCAGCCGCGGGTGTCCCGGTTTGAGAGTACGATGATAATTTGCTTATTTCCACACTTAGGCTTAAAAACATGGCGTTAGAGGGTGAGAACGCGAAACAGCCCCCGAACGGCCCCGTGGGTGGCACCAACACCTCCCACGGGACCAACGTAACTCGTGGGAACAGACCCCGCAGCCGCGGGTGTCCCGGTTTGAGAGTACGACGGTAATTTGCTTATTTCCACACTTAGGCTTAAAAACATGGCGTTAGAGGGTGAGAACTCGAAACAGCCCCCGAACGGCCCCGTGGGTGGCACCAACACCTCCCACGGGACCAACGTAACTCGTAGGAACTGACCCCGCAGCCGCGGGTGTCCCGGTTTGAGAGTACGATGATAATTTGCTTATTTCCACACTTAGGCTTAAAAACATGGCGTTAGAGGGTGAGAACTCGAAACAGCCCCCGAACGGCCCCGTGGGTGGCACCAACACCTCCCACGGGACCAACGTAACTCGTGGGAACTGACCCCGCAGCCGCGGGTGTCCCGGTTTGAGAGTACGACGGTAATTTTCTTATTTCTACACTTAGGCCTAACATGGCGTTAGAGGGTGAAAACTCGAAACAGCCCCCGAACGGCCCCGTGGGTGGCACTAACACCTCCCACGGGACCAACGTAACTCGTGGGAACGGACGCCGCAGCCGCGGGTGTCCCGGTTTGAGTGTACGACGGCAATTTGCTTATTTCCACACTTAGGCTTAAAAACATGGCGTTAGAGGGTGAGAACTCGAAACAGCCCCCGAACGGCCCCGTGGGTGGCACCAACACCTCCCACGGGACCAACGTAACTCGTAGGAACTGACCCCGCAGCCGCGGGTGTCCCGATTTGAGAGTACGACGGTAATTTGCTTATTTCTACACTTAGGCTTAACATGGCGTTAGAGGGTGAATACTCGAAACAGCCCCCGAACGGCCCCGTGGGTGGCACTAACACCTCCCACGGGACCAACGTAACTCGTGGGAACGGACGCCGCAGCCGCGGGTGTCCCGGTTTGAGTGTACGACGGCAATTTGCTTATTTCCACACTTAGGCTTAAAAACATGGCGTTAGAGGGTGAGAACTCGAAACAGCCTCCGAACAGCCCCGTGGGTGGTACCAACACCTCCCACAGGACCAACGTAACTCGTCGGAACTGACCCCGCAGCCGCGGGTGTCCCAGTTTGAGAGTACGATGATAATTTGCTTATTTCCACACTTAGGGTTAAAAACATGGCGTTAGAGGGTGAGAACTCGAAACAGCCTCGGAACGGCCCCGTGGGTGGCACTAACACCTCCCACGGGACCAACGTAACTCGTGGGAACGGACGCCGCAGCCGCGGGTGTCCCGGTTTGAGTGTACGACGGTAATTTGCTTATTTCCACACTTAGGCTTAAAAACATGGCGTTAGAGGGTGAGAACTCGAAACAGCCCCCGAACGGCCCCGTGGGTGGCACCAACACCTCCCACGGGACCAACGTAACTCGTAGGAACTGACCCCGCAGCCGCGGGTGTCCCGATTTGAGAGTACGACGGTAATTTGCTTATTTCTACACTTAGGCTTAACATGGCGTTAGAGGGTGAAAACTCGAAACAGCCCCCGAACGGTCCCGTGGGTGGCACTAACACCTCCCACGGGACCAACGTAACTCGTGGGAACGGACGCCGCAGCCGCGGGTGTCCCGGTTTGAGTGTACGACGGTAATTTGCTTATTTCCACACTTAGGCTTAAAAACATGGCGTTAGAGGGTGAGAACTCGAAACAGCCCCCGAACGGCCCCGTGGGTGGCACCAACACCTCCCACGGGACCAACGTAACTCGTAGGAACTGACCCCGCAGCCGCGGGTGTCCCGATTTGAGAGTACGACGGTAATTTGCTTATTTCTACACTTAGGCTTAACATGGCGTTAGAGGGTGAATACTCGAAACAGCCCCCGAACGGCCCCGTGGGTGGCACTAACACCTCCCACGGGACCAACGTAACTCGTGGGAACGGACGCCGCAGCCGCGGGTGTCCCGGTTTGAGAGTACGACGGTAATTTGCTTATTTCCACACTTAGGCTTAAAAACATGGCGTTAGAGGGTGAGAACTCGAAACAGCCCCCGAACGGCCCCGTGGGTAGCACCAACACCTCCCACGTGACCAACGTAACTCGTGGGAACGGACCCCGCAGCCGCGGGTCTCCCGGTTTGAGAGTACGACGATAATTTGCTTATTTCCACACTTAGGCTTAAAAACATGGCGTTAGAGGGTGAGAACTCGAAACAGCCTCCGAACGGCCCCGTGGGTTGCACCAACACCTCCCACGGGACCAACGTAACTCGTCGGAACTGACCCCGCAGCCGCGGGTGTCCCGGTTTGAGAGTACGATGATAATTTGCTTATTTCCACACTTAGGCTTAAAAACATGGCGTTAGAGGGTGAGAACTCGAAACAGCCCCCGAACGGCCCCGTGGGTGGCACCAACACCTCCCACGGGACCAACGTAACTCGTGGGAACTGACCCCGCAGCCGCGGGTGTCCCGGTTTGAGAGTACGACGGTAATTTGCTTATTTCTACACTCAGGCTTAACATGGCGTTAGAGGGTGAAAACTCGAAACAGCCCCCGAACGGCCCCGTGGGTGTCACCAACACCTCCCACGGGACCAACGTAACTCGTGGGAACGGACCCCGCAGCCGCGTGTCTCCCGGTTTGAGAGTACGACGGTAATTTGCTTATTTCCACACTTAGGCTTAAAAACATGGCGTTAGAGGGTGAGAACTCGAAACAGCCTCCGAACGGCCCCGTGGGTGGCACCAACACCTCCCACGGGACCAACGTAACTCGTGGGAACTGACCCCGCAGCCGCGGGTGTCCCGGTTTGAGAGTACGATGATAATTTGCTTATTTCCACACTTAGGCTTAAAAACATGGCGTTAGAGGGTGAGAACGCGAAACAGCCCCCGAACGTCCCCGTGGGTGGCACCAACACCTCCCACGGGACCAACGTAACTCGTGGGAACGGACCCCGCAGCCGCGGGTGTCCCGGTTTGAGTGTACGACGGTAATTTGCTTATTTCCACACTTAGGCTTAAAAACATGGCGTTAGAGGGTGAGAACTCGAAACAGCCCCCGAACGGCCCCGTGGGTGGCACCAACACCTCCCACGGGACCAACGTAACTCGTAGGAACTGACCCCGCAGCCGCGGGTGTCCCGGTTTGAGAGTACGATGATAATTTGCTTATTTCCACACTTAGGCTTAAAAACATGGCGTTAGAGGGTGAGAACGCGAAACAGCCCCCGAACGGCCCCGTGGGTGGCACCAACACCTCCCACGGGACCAACGTAACTCGTGGGAACAGACCCCGCAGCCGCGGGTGTCCCGGTTTGAGAGTACGACGGTAATTTGCTTATTTCCACACTTAGGCTTAAAAACATGGCGTTAGAGGGTGAGAACTCGAAACAGCCCCCGAACGGCCCCGTGGGTGGCACCAACACCTCCCACGGGACCAACGTAACTCGTAGGAACTGACCCCGCAGCCGCGGGTGTCCCGGTTTGAGAGTACGATGATAATTTGCTTATTTCCACACTTAGGCTTAAAAACATGGCGTTAGAGGGTGAGAACTCGAAACAGCCCCCGAACGGCCCCGTGGGTGGCACCAACACCTCCCACGGGACCAACGTAACTCGTGGGAACTGACCCCGCAGCCGCGGGTGTCCCGGTTTGAGAGTACGACGGTAATTTTCTTATTTCTACACTTAGGCCTAACATGGCGTTAGAGGGTGAAAACTCGAAACAGCCCCCGAACGGCCCCGTGGGTGGCACTAACACCTCCCACGGGACCAACGTAACTCGTGGGAACGGACGCCGCAGCCGCGGGTGTCCCGGTTTGAGTGTACGACGGCAATTTGCTTATTTCCACACTTAGGCTTAAAAACATGGCGTTAGAGGGTGAGAACTCGAAACAGCCCCCGAACGGCCCCGTGGGTGGCACCAACACCTCCCACGGGACCAACGTAACTCGTAGGAACTGACCCCGCAGCCGCGGGTGTCCCGATTTGAGAGTACGACGGTAATTTACTTATTTCTACACTTAGGCTTAACATGGCGTTAGAGGGTGAATACTCGAAACAGCCCCCGAACGGCCCCGTGGGTGGCACTAACACCTCCCACGGGACCAACGTAACTCGTGGGAACGGACGCCGCAGCCGCGGGTCTCCCGGTTTGAGAGTACGACGGTAATTTGCTTATTTCCACACTTAGGCTTAAAAACATGGCGTTAGAGGGTGAGAACTCGAAACAGCCTCCGAACGGCCCCGTGGGTGGCACCAACACCTCCCACGGGACCAACGTAACTCGTGGGAACTGACCCCGCAGCCGCGGGTGTCCCGGTTTGAGAGTACGATGATAATTTGCTTATTTCCACACTTAGGCTTAAAAACATGGCGTTAGAGGGTGAGAACGCGAAACAGCCCCCGAACGGCCCCGTGGGTGGCACCAACACCTCCCACGGGACCAACGTAACTCGTAGGAACTGACCCCGCAGCCGCGGGTGTCCCGGTTTGAGAGTACGATGATAATTTGCTTATTTCCACACTTAGGCTTAAAAACATGGCGTTAGAGGGTGAGAACTCGAAACAGCCCCCGAACGGCCCCGTGGGTGGCACCAACACCTCCCACGGGACCAACGTAACTCGTGGGAACTGACCCCGCAGCCGCGGGTGTCCCGGTTTGAGAGTACGACGGTAATTTGCTTATTTCTACACTCAGGCTTAACATGGCGTTAGAGGGTGAAAACTCGAAACAGCCCCCGAACGGCCCCGTGGGTGGCACCAACACCTCCCACGGGACCAACGTAACTCGTAGGAACTGACCCCGCAGCCGCGGGTGTCCCGATTTGAGAGTACGACGGTAATTTGCTTATTTCTACACTTAGGCTTAACATGGCGTTAGAGGGTGAATACTCGAAACAGCCCCCGAACGGCCCCGTGGGTGGCACTAACACCTCCCTCGGGACCAACGTAACTCGTGGGAACGGACGCCGCAGCCGCGGGTGTCCCGGTTTGAGAGTACGACGGTAATTTGCTTATTTCCACACTTAGGCTTAAAAACATGGCGTTAGAGGGTGAGAACTCGAAACAGCCCCCGAACGGCCCCGTGGGTGGCACCAACACCTCCCACGTGACCAACGTAACTCGTGGGAACGGACCCCGCAGCCGCGGGTCTCCCGGTTTGAGAGTACGACGATAATTTGCTTATTTCCACACTTAGGCTTAAAAACATGGCGTTAGAGGGTGAGAACTCGAAACAGCCTCCGAACGGCCCCGTGGGTTGCACCAACACCTCCCACGGGACCAACGTAACTCGTCGGAACTGACCCCGCAGCCGCGGGTGTCCCGGTTTGAGAGTACGATGATAATTTGCTTATTTCCACACTTAGGCTTAAAAACATGGCGTTAGAGGGTGAGAACTCGAAACAGCCTCCGAACGGCCCAGTGGGTGGCACCAACACCTCCCACGGGACCAACGTAACTCGTGGGAACTGACCCCGCAGCCGCGGGTGTCCCGGTTTGAGTGTACGACGGCAATTTGCTTATTTCCACACTTAGGCTTAAAAACATGGCGTTAGAGGGTGAGAACTCGAAACAGCCCCCGAACGGCCCCGTGGGTGGCACTAACACCTCCCACGGGACCAACGTAACTCGTGGGAACGGACGCCGCAGCCGCGGGTGTCCCGGTTTGAGTGTACAACGGCAATTTGCTTATTTCCACACTTAGGCTTAAAAACATGGCGTTAGAGGGTGAGAACTCGAAACAGCCCCCGAACGGCCCCGTGGGTGGCACCAACACCTCCCACGGGACCAACGTAACTCGTAGGAACTGACCCCGCAGCCGCGGGTGTCCCGATTTGAGAGTACGACGGTAATTTGCTTATTTCTACACTTAGGCTTAACATGGCGTTAGAGGGTGAATACTCGAAACAGCCCCCGAACGGCCCCGTGGGTGGCACTAACACCTCCCACGGGACCAACGTAACTCGTGGGAACGGACGCCGCAGCCGCGGGTCTCCCGGTTTGAGAGTACGACGGTAATTTGCTTATTTCCACACTTAGGCTTAAAAACATGGCGTTAGAGGGTGAGAACTCGAAACAGCCTCCGAACGGCCCCGTGGGTGGCACCAACACCTCCCACGGGACCAACGTAACTCGTGGGAACTGACCCCGCAGCCGCGGGTGTCCCGGTTTGAGAGTACGATGATAATTTGCTTATTTCCACACTTAGGCTTAAAAACATGGCGTTAGAGGGTGAGAACGCGAAACAGCCCCCGAACGTCCCCGTGGGTGGCACCAACACCTCCCACGGGACCAACGTAACTCGTGGGAACGGACCCCGCAGCCGCGGGTGTCCCGGTTTGAGAGTACGACGGTAATTTGCTTATTTCCACACTTAGGCTTAAAAACATGGCGTTAGAGGGTGAGAACTCGAAACAGCCCCCGAACGGCCCCGTGGGTGGCACCAACACCTCCCACGTGACCAACGTAACTCGTTGGAACGGACCCCGCAGCCGCGGGTCTCCCGGTTTGAGAGTACGACGATAATTTGCTTATTTCCACACTTAGGCTTAAAAACATGGCGTTAGAGGGTGAGAACTCGAAACAGCCTCCGAACGGCCCCGTGGGTTGCACCAACACCTCCCACGGGACCAACGTAACTCGTCGGAACTGACCCCACAGCCGCGGGTGTCCCGGTTTGAGAGTACGATGATAATTTGCTTATTTCCACACTTAGGCTTAAAAACATGGCGTTAGAGGGTGAGAACTCGAAACAGCCCCCGAACGGCCCCGTGGGTGGCTCCAACACCTCCCACGGGACCAACGTAACTCGTGGGAACTGACCCCGCAGCCGCGGGTGTCCCGGTTTGAGAGTACGACGGTAATTTGCTTATTTCTACACTCAGGCTTAACATGGCGTTAGAGGGTGAAAACTCGAAACAGCCCCCGAACGGCCCCGTGGGTGGCACCAACACCTCCCACGGGACCAACGTAACTCGTTGGAACGGACCCCGCAGCCGCGGGTCTCCCGGTTTGAGAGTACGACGGTAATTTGCTTATTTCCACACTTAGGCTTAAAAACATGGCGTTAGAGGGTGAGAACTCGAAACAGCCTCCGAACGGCCCAGTGGGTGGCACCAACACCTCCCACGGGACCAACGTAACTCGTGGGAACTGACCCCGCAGCCGCGGGTGTCCCGGTTTGAGAGTACGACGGTAATTTGCTTATTTCTACACTTAGGCTTAACATGGCGTTAGAGGGTGAAAACTCGAAACAGCCCCCGAACGGTCCCGTGGGTGGCACTAACACCTCCCACGGGACCAACGTAACTCGTGGGAACGGACGCCGCAGCCGCGGGTGTCCCGGTTTGAGTGTACGACGGTAATTTGCTTATTTCCACACTTAAGCTTAAAAACATGGCGTTAGAGGGTGAGAACTCGAAACAGCCCCCGAACGGCCCCGTGGGTGGCACCAACACCTCCCACGGGACCAACGTAACTCGTAGGAACTGACCCCGCAGCCGCGGGTGTCCCGATTTGAGAGTACGACGGTAATTTGCTTATTTCTACACTTAGGCTTAACATGGCGTTAGAGGGTGAATACTCGAAACAGCCCCCGAACGGCCCCGTGGGTGGCACCAACACCTCCCACGGGACCAACGTAACTCGTGGGAACGGACGCCGCAGCCGCGGGTGTCCCGGTTTGAGAGTACGACGGTAATTTGCTTATTTCCACACTTAGGCTTAAAAACATGGCGTTAGAGGGTGAGAACTCGAAACAGCCCCCGAACGGCCCCGTGGGTGGCACCAACACCTCCCACGTGACCAACGTAACTCGTGGGAACGGACCCCGCAGCCGCGGGTCTCCCGGTTTGAGAGTACGACGGTAATTTGCTTATTTCCACACTTAGGCTTAAAAACATGGCGTTAGAGGGTGAGAACTCGAAACAGCCCCCGAACGGCCCCGTGGGTGGCACCAACACCTCCCACGGGACCAACGTAACTCGTAGGAACTGACCCCGCAGCCGCGGGTGTCCCGGTTTGAGAGTACGATGATAATTTGCTTATTTCCACACTTAGGCTTAAAAACATGGCGTTAGAGGGTGAGAACTCGAAACAGCCCCCGAACGGCCCCGTGGGTGGCACCAACACCTCCCACGGGACCAACGTAACTCGTGGGAACTGACCCCGCAGCCGCGGGTGTCCCGGTTTGAGAGTACGACGGTAATTTGCTTATTTCTACACTCAGGCTTAACATGGCGTTAGAGGGTGAAAACTCGAAACAGCCCCCGAACGGCCCCGTGGGTGGCACCAACACCTCCCACGGGACCAACGTAACTCGTAGGAACTGACCCCGCAGCCGCGGGTGTCCCGATTTGAGAGTACGACGGTAATTTGCTTATTTCTACACTTGGGCTTAACATGGCGTTAGAGGGTGAATACTCGAAACAGCCCCCGAACGGCCCCGTGGGTGGCACTAACACCTCCCTCGGGACCAACGTAACTCGTGGGAACGGACGCCGCAGCCGCGGGTGTCCCGGTTTGAGAGTACGACGGTAATTTGCTTATTTCCACACTTAGGCTTAAAAACATGGCGTTAGAGGGTGAGAACTCGAAACAGCCCCCGAACGGCCCCGTGGGTGGCACCAACACCTCCCACGTGACCAACGTAACTCGTGGGAACGGACCCCGCAGCCGCGGGTCTCCCGGTTTGAGAGTACGACGATAATTTGCTTATTTCCACACTTAGGCTTAAAAACATGGCGTTAGAGGGTGAGAACTCGAAACAGCCTCCGAACGGCCCCGTGGGTTGCACCAACACCTCCCACGGGACCAACGTAACTCGTCGGAACTGACCCCGCAGCCGCGGGTGTCCCGGTTTGAGAGTACGATGATAATTTGCTTATTTCCACACTTAGGCTTAAAAACATGGCGTTAGAGGGTGAGAACTCGAAACAGCCCCCGAACGGCCCCGTGGGTGGCACCAACACCTCCCACGGGACCAACGTAACTCGTGGGAACTGACCCCGCAGCCGCGGGTGTCCCGGTTTGAGAGTACGACAGTAATTTGCTTATTTCTACACTCAGGCTTAACATGGCGTTAGAGGGTGAAAACTCGAAACAGCCCCCGAACGGCCCCGTGGGTGGCACCAACACCTCCCACGGGACCAACGTAACTCGTGGGAACGGACCCCGCAGCCGCGGGTCTCCCGGTTTGAGAGTACGACGGTAATTTGCTTATTTCCACACTTAGGCTTAAAAACATGGCGTTAGAGGGTGAGAACTCGAAACAGCCCCCGAACGGCCCCGTGGGTGGCACCAACACCTCCCACGGGACCAACGTAACTCGTGGGAACTGACCCCGCAGCCGCGGGTGTCCCGGTTTGAGAGTACGATGATAATTTGCTTATTTCCACACTTAGGCTTAAAAACATGGCGTTAGAGGGTGAGAACGCGAAACAGCCCCCGAACGTCCCCGTGGGTGGCACCAACACCTCCCACGGGACCAACGTAACTCGTGGGAACGGACCCCGCAGCCGCGGGTGTCCCGGTTTGAGTGTACGACGGTAATTTGCTTATTTCCACACTTAGGCTTAAAAACATGGCGTTAGAGGGTGAGAACTCGAAACAGCCCCCGAACGGCCCCGTGGGTGGCACCAACACCTCCCACGGGACCAACGTAACTCGTAGGAACTGACCCCGCAGCCGCGGGTGTCCCGGTTTGAGAGTACGATGATAATTTGCTTATTTCCACACTTAGGCTTAAAAACATGGCGTTAGAGGGTGAGAACGCGAAACAGCCCCCGAACGGCCCCGTGGGTGGCACCAACACCTCCCACGGGACCAACGTAACTCGTGGGAACGGACCCCGCAGCCGCGGGTCTCCCGGTTTGAGAGTACGACGGTAATTTGCTTATTTCCACACTTAGGCTTAAAAACATGGTGTTAGAGGGTGAGAACTCGAAACAGCCTCCGAACGGCCCAGTGGGTGGCACCAACACCTCCCACGGGACCAACGTAACTCGTGGGAACTGACCCCGCAGCCGCGGGTGTCCCGGTTTGAGAGTACGACGGTAATTTGCTTATTTCCACACTTAGGCTTAAAAACATGGCGTTAGAGGGTGAGAACTCGAAACAGCCCCCGAACGGCCCCGTGGGTGGCACCAACACCTCCCACGGGACCAACGTAACTCGTGGGAACTGACCCCGCAGCCGCGGGTGTCCCGGTTTGAGAGTACGACGGTAATTTGCTTATTTCTACACTCAGGCTTAACATGGCGTTAGAGGGTGAAAACTCGAAACAGCCCCCGAACGGCCCCGTGGGTGGCACCAACACCTCCCACGGGACCAACGTAACTCGTGGGAACGGACGCCGCAGCCGCGGGTCTCCCGGTTTGAGAGTACGACGGTAATTTTCTTATTTCCACACTTAGGCTTAAAAACATGGCGTTAGAGGGTGAGAACTCGAAACAGCCTCCGAACGGCCCCGTGGGTGGCACCAACACCTCCCACGGGACCAACGTAACTCGTGGGAACTGACCCCGCAGCCGCGGGTGTCCCGGTTTGAGAGTACGATGATAATTTGCTTATTTCCACACTTAGGCTTAAAAACATGGCGTTAGAGGATGAGAACGCGAAACAGCCCCCGAACGTCCCCGTGGGTGGCACCAACACCTCCCACGGGACCAACGTAACTCGTGGGAACGGACCCCGCAGCCGCGGGTGTCCCGGTTTGAGTGTACGACGGTAATTTGCTTATTTCCACACTTAGGCTTAAAAACATGGCGTTAGAGGGTGAGAACTCGAAACAGCCCCCGAACGGCCCCGTGGGTGGCACCAACACCTCCCACGGGACCAACGTAACTCGTAGGAACTGACCCCGCAGCCGCGGGTGTCCCGGTTTGAGAGTACGACGGTAATTTTCTTATTTCTACACTTAGGCTTAAAAACATGGCGTTAGAGGGTGAGAACTCGAAACAGCCCCCGAACGGCCCCGTGGGTGGCACCAACACCTCCCACGGGACCAACGTAACTCGTGGGAACTGACCCCGCAGCCGCGTGTGTCCCGGTTTGAGAGTACGACGGTAATTTGCTTATTTCTACACTCAGGTTTAACATGGCGTTAGAGGGTGAAAACTCGAAACAGCCCCCGAACGGCCCCGTGGGTGGCACCAACACCTCCCACGGGACCAACGTAACTCGTGGGAACGGACCTCGCAGCCGCGGGTCTCCCGGTTTGAGAGTACGACGGTAATTTGCTTATTTCCACACTTAGGCTTAAAAACATGGCGTTAGAGGGTGAGAACTCGAAACAGCCTCCGAACGGCCCCGTGGGTGGCACCAACACCTCCCACGGGACCAACGTAACTCGTGGGAACTGACCCCGCAGCCGCGGGTGTCCCGGTTTGAGAGTACGACGGTAATTTTCTTATTTCTACACTTAGGCTTAAAAACATGGCGTTAGAGGGTGAGAACTCGAAACAGCCCCCGAACGGCCCCGTGGGTGGCACCAACACCTGCCACGGGACCAACGTAACTCGTGGGAACTGACCCCGCAGCCGCGGGTGTCCCGGTTTGAGAGTACGACGGTAATTTGCTTATTTCTACACTCAGGCTTAACATGGCGTTAGAGGGTGAAAACTCGAAACAGCCCCCGAACGGCCCCGTGGGTGGCACCAACACCTCCCACGGGACCAACGTAACTCGTGGGAACGGACCCCGCAGCCGCGGGTCTCCCGGTTTGAGAGTACGACGGTAATTTGCTTATTTCCACACTTAGGCTTAAAAACATGGCGTTAGAGGGTGAGAACTCGAAACAGCCTCCGAACGGCCCCGTGGGTGGCACCAACACCTCTCACGGGACCAACGTAACTCGTGGGAACTGACCCCGCAGCCGCGGGTGTCCCGGTTTGAGAGTACGATGATAATTTGCTTATTTCCACACTTAGGCTTAAAAACATGTCGTTAGAGGGTGAGAACGCGAAACAGCCCCCGAACGGCCCCGTGGGTGGCACCAACACCTCCCACGGGACCAACGTAACTCGTGGGAACGGACCCCGCAGCCGCGGGTGTCCCGGTTTGAGTGTACGACGGTAATTTGCTTATTTCCACACTTAGGCTTAAAAACATGGCGTTAGAGGGTGAGAACTCGAAACAACCCCCGAACGGCCCCGTGGGTGGCACCAACACCTCCCACGGGACCAACGTAACTCGTAGGAACTGACCCCGCAGCCGCGGGTCTCCCGGTTTGAGAGTACGGCAGTAATTTGCTTATTTCCACACTTAATTTTTATATTTCTACTTGGTTACTGATAATTTTAACTCATATATGCAATTTTTCAGCTTGATTAGTTTTTTTGTAAAATTACTTGGTTACTGATACTTTTATTTTTTGTATCCTATCATTTGTAGGATTTTTGCGCGTGGATAAAATGAAGGAGGCAATGTTTTACAACATGATGATTATTTATATGTTGTGGACATTCAGGATAATGTTTTTTATGTGTTATAGCCGTGCAGGCTTTTATTGTTTAGTTTTGTGGCCGTGCGGGCTTTTATAATTTGATTGTTGAATTTTATAGCCGTGCGGGCTTTATAATAAGCAGGTTTTTCATTTACAGGTTTTGGAATGTCAAGAAAATAGAGGAAACTCTGCCCAATTTTTTTTTGGTCTGTGAATTATTAAGACGTGTAATATTTTTATGTTTGTATATATATTTGTTTATTAACAACATTCTCAATTCGCAATTTGTGATTTTTTTTTATTGTTTTGCCTATAATAAATATTTGCAACACCTCGTAGCAACCGATGATGCACTCACAGGAACCCCAATTTTAGGATTGGGCAAAAAAAAATACATTTTTTTTAAATTACAGATAAATATGGTCATGGACTTTGTCCATGACCATTTTTACTTTTTTTTGTCGCGCTTAAAAATGGTCGCGGCCAAAGTCCGCGACCATTTTTTTTATTTTTTGTCACGGTAATGGGTCGCGGACTAGGGCCGCGACCAATTTTTTTTAAATTTTTTTTGTCACACACATGGGTCGCGGCCAAAGTCCGCGACCAATTTGTCACGGTCGTGGGTCATGGACAAGGACCGTGACCAATTTTTTTAATTTTTTTTTGTCACGCACATGGGTCGCGGACTTTGGCCGCGACCAATTTGTCACGGTTGTGGGTCATGGACAAGGGCCGCGACCAATTTTTTTATTTTTTTTTTGTCACGCACATGGGTCGCGGACTTTGGCCGCGACCAATTTGTCACGGTTATGGGTCACGGATTAAAGCCGCGACCCATCACGACATGGGTCACGGCCTAAGTCCGCGACCATCTGCCGTGACCCCTCTCGGCCGTGACCATTTTTTGGTCACGGACTTGGGCCGCGACCCACGAAAATGGTCACGCCCGAAATGGTCACGGCCCAAGTCCGCGACCCACAGGTTTGGTCAGGGATTTTGGCCGTGACCAATCGCCAGTTTTGGTGTAGTGAACACCTCCCATAGGACCAATACAATTTGTAGGAACTATCGCCACAGCTGCGGGACTCCCCGTTTGAGAATACGACAAAAAATTTCAAATTTCTAGATTTAAGCAAAACATGGAGATAGAAGATGAAAACTCGAAACAACCCCGGAACGGCTCGTGGGTGGCATCAACACCTCACACGGGACCAATGTAACTCGTAGGAACTGCCCCCGCATCCGCGGGACTCCCGATTTGAGAATACGAAGATAATTTGCATATTTCTAGACTTAGGCTTAAAAACATGGCGTTAGAGGGTGAAAACCTAAAATAGCCCCCGAACAGCCCCATGGGTGGCGCCAACACCTCCCACGGGACCAATGTAACTCGTACGAACTTACCCCACAGCCGCGGGACTCTCGGTATTAGAATATGACGATAATTTGCATATTTCTAGACTTCGGCTTACAAACATGGCGTTAGAGGGTGCACCGCCAAAACAGTCCCCGAACAGCCCCATGGGTGGAGCCTACACCTCCCACGGGACGAATGTCATTCGTTGGAACTGACTGCGAATCCGAGAGACTCCCGGTTTGAAAATATGATGATAATTTCAATTTTCTTGACTTAGGCTTAAAAATATAGCGTTACAGGGTGAGAACTCAAAATTGCCAACGATTGTCCCCGTGGGTGGCACCAACACCTCCCACGGGACCAATGTAACTCGTAGGAACTAATCCCACAGCCGCGGCACTCCTGGTTTGAGAATATGACGATAATTTGCATATTTCTTGACTTAGGATTAAAAATAAGGTTTTAGAGGGAGAGAAATCGAAACAGCCCCCGACCGTCCCCGTGGGTGGCACCAACACCTCCCACGGGACCAATGTAACTCGTAGGAACTAACGCCGTAGCCGCGGGACTCTCGATTTGAGAATACGATGATAATTTGCTTATTACTTGACATAGCCTTGAAAACATGGCGTTAGAGGGTGAGAACTCGAAACAGACCCGACCTTCCCCATGGGTGGCACCAACACCTCCCACGGGACAAATGTAAGTGCTAGGAACTGACCCCGCAGCCGCGGGACTCCCCAATTGAGAATATGACGATAATTTGCATATTTCTAAATTTAAGCAAAACATGACGTTAGAGGGTGAAAACTCGAAACAACCCCCAAACGACCACGTGGGAGGCACCAACACCTCCCACGGGACCAATGCAACTCGTACGAACTGACTGCACAGCCGGAAGAATCAAGATTTGAGAATGCGAAGGTAATTTGCATATTTTTAAACTTAAGGAAAACATGGCGTTATATGGTGAAAAATCGAAAAAACCCCCGAACGGCCCCGTGCGTGGCACCAACACCTCCCACAGGACCAATGTAACTCGTACGAACTAACCACGCAGCCGCGGGACTCCCAGTTTGAGAATACAATGATAATTTGTATATTTCTCGACTTAGGCTTAAAAGCATGGCGTTAGAGGGTGAAAACTCGAAACAACCCCCGAACAGCCCCATGGGTGGCGCCAACACCTCCCACGGGACCAATGTAATTGGTAGGAACTCACCGCGCAGCCGCGTTACTCCCCGTTTGAGAATACGACAAAAAATTTCAAATTTTTAGATTTAAGCAAAAAATGGAGATAGAGGATGAAAACTCGAAACAACCCCCGAACGGCCTCGTGGGTGGCATCAACACCTCCCACGGGACCAATGGAACTCGTAGGAACTGATCCCGCAGCCGCAGGACTCCCGGTTTGAGAATACGATGATAATTTGCATATTTCTAGACTTGAGCTTAAAAACATGGCGTTAGAGGGTGAAAACCCAAAACAGCCCCCGAACAGCCCCATGGGTGGCGCCAACACCTCCCACGGGACCAATGAAACTTGTATGAACTGACCGCGCAGCCGTGGGACTCCCGATTTGAGAATACAATGATAATTTGAATATTTCTTGACCTAAGCTTAAAAACATGGCGTTAGAGGGTGAAAACTCAAAACATCCCCCGAACGGCCCCGTGGGTGGCACCAACACCTCCCATTGGACCAATGTAATTGGTAGGAACTGTCCCCACAGCTGTGGAACTCCCTGTTTGAGAATACGACAAAAATTTTCAAATTTCTAGATTTAAGCAAAACATGGATATAGAAGATGAAAACTCGAAACAACCCCCGAACGGCCTCGTGGGTGGCATCAACACCTCACACGGGACCAATGTAACTCGTAGGAACTGACCCCGCAGCCGCGGGACTCTCGATTTGAGAAAACGATGATAATTTGCATATTTCTAGACTTAGGCTTAAAAACATGGCCGTAGAGGGTGAAAACCCAAAATAGCCCCTGAACAGCCCCATGGGTGGCTCCAACACCTCCCACGGGACCAATGTAACTCGTATGAACTTACCCCGAAGCCGCGGGACTCTCGGTATTAGAATATGATAATAATTTGCATATTTCTAGACTTTGGCTTAAAACATGGCGTTAGAGGGTGCACCGCCAAAACATTCCCCGAACAGCCCCATGGGTGGAACCTACACTTCTCACGGGATGAATGTAATTCGTTGGATCTGACTGCGAATCCAAGAGACTCCCGGTTTGAAAATACGATGATAATTTCCATATTTCTTGACTTAGGCTTAGAAATATAGTGTTACAGGGTGAGAACTCAAAATTGCCAACGAACGTCCCCGTGGGTGGCACCAACACCTCCCACGGGACCAATGTAACTCGTTGAAACTAACCCCACATTCGCGGCACTCCTGGTTTGAGAATATGATGATAATTTTCATATTTATTGACTTAGGCTTAAAAATAAGGTGTTAGAGGGTGAGAAATCAAAACAGCCCCCGACCGTCCCCGTGGGTGGCACCAACACCTCCCACGGGATGAATGTAACTCGTAGGAACTAACGCCGCAGCCGCGGGACTCTCGGTTTGAGAATACAATGATAATTTGCTTATTACTTGACATAGCCTTGAAAACATGGAGTTAGAGGGTGAGAACTCGAAACAGCCCCGACCTTCCCCATGGGTGGCACCAACACCTCCCACGGGGCAAATGTAACTACTAGGAACTGACCCCGCAGCCGCGGGACTCCCCAATTGAGAATACGAAGATAATTTGCATATTTCTAGATTTAAGCAAAACATGATGTTAGAGGGTGAAAACTCGAAACAACCCGCAAACGGCCACATGGGAGGCACCAACACCTCCCACGGGACCAATGTAACTCGTACGAACTGACTGCGCAACCGGAAGACTGAAGATTTGAGAATACGGAGGAAATTTGCATATTTTTAAACTTAAGGAAAACATGGCGTTATATCGTGAAAACTCGAAACAACCCCTGAATGGCCCCGTACGTGGCACCCACACCTCCCACAGGACCAATGTAACTCGTACGAACTAACCACGTAGCCACGGGACTCCCAGTTTGAGAATACGATGATAATTTGTATATTTCTCGACTTAGGTCTAAAAACATGGCGTTAGAGGGTGAAAACTCGAAATAGCACCCGAACGGCCCCGTGGGTGGCACCAACACCTCCCACGGGACCAATGTAATTGGTAGGAACTGACCGCGCAGCCGCGGGACTGCCCGTTTGAGAATACGACAAAAAATTTCAAATTTCTAGATTTAAGCAAAACATGGAGATAGAGGATGAAAACTCGAAACAACCCCCGAACGGCCTCGTGGGTGGCATCAACACCTCCCACGGGAACAATGGAACTCGTAGGAACTGATCCCGCAGCCGCGGGACTCCCGGTTTGAGAATACGATAATAATTTGCACATTTCTAGACTTAGGCTTAAAAGCATGTCGTTAGAGGGTGAAAACCCAAAACATCCCCCGAACAGCCCCATGGGTGGCGCCAACACCTCCCACGGGACCAATGAAACTTGTACGAACTGACCGCGCAGCCGTGGGACTCCCGGTTTGAGAATACGATGATAATTTGTATATTTCTTGACCTAAGCTTAAAAACATGGCGTTAGAGGGTGAAAACTCGAAACAGCCCCCGAACGGCCCCGTGGGTGGCACCAACACCTCCTATGGGACCAATGTAATTGGTAAGAACTGTCCCCACAGCTGCGGGACTCCCCGTTTGAGAGTACAAGAAAAATTTTCAAATTTCTAGATTTAAGCAAAACATGGAGATAGAGGATGAAAACTCGAAACAACACCCGAACGGCCTCGTGGGTGGCATCAACACCTCACACAGGACCAATGTAACTACTAGGAACTGACCCCGCAGCCGCGGGACTCCCGATTTGAGAATACGATGATAATTTGCATATTTCTAGACTTTGGCTTAAAAAGATGGTGTTAGAGGGTGAAAACCCAAAACAGCCCCCGAACAGCCCCATGGGTGGCGCCAACACCTCCCACGGGACCAACGTAACTCGTAGGAACTGACCTCGTAGCCGCGGGACTCCCGATATTAGAATCTGATGATAATTTGCATATTTCTAGACTTAGGCTTAAAAACATGGCGTTAGAGGGTGCACCGCCAAAACGGTCCCCGAACAGCCCCAAGGGTGGAGCCTACCCCTCCCACGGGACGAATGTAATTCGTTGGAACTGACTGGGAATCCGAGAGACTCCCGATTTGAAAATACGATGATAATTTCCATATTTCTTGACTTAGTCTTAAAAATATAGCGTTACAGGGTGAGAACTCCAAATTGCCAATGAACGTCCCCGTGGGTGGTACCAACACCTCCCACGGGACCAATGTAACTCGTAGGAACTAACCCCACAGCCGCGGCACTCCTGCTTTGAGAATATGACGATAATTTGCATATTTCTTGACTTAGGCTTAAAAATAAGGTGTTAGAGGGAGAGAAATCGAAACAGCCCCCGACCGTCCCCGTGGGTGGCACCAACACCTCCCACGGGACCAATGTAACTCGTAGGAACTAACGCCGCAGCCGCGGGACTCTCGGTTTGAGAATACAATGATAATTTGCTTATTACTTGACATAGGCTTAAAAACATGGCGTTAGAGGGTGAGAACTCTAAACAGCCCCGACCTTCCCCGTGGGTGGCACCAACACCTCCCACGGGACCAATGTAACTGCTAGGAACTGACCCCGCAGCCGCGGGACTCCCCGATTGAGAATACGACGATAATTTGCATATTTCTTGATTTAAGCAAACCATGATGATAGAGGGTGAAAACTCGAAACAACCCCCAAACGGCCACGTGGGAGGCACCAACACCTCCCACGGTACCAATGTAACTCGTACGAACTGACTGCGTAGTCGGAAGACTCAAGATTTGAGAATACGAAGGTAATTTGTATATTTTTAGACTTAAGGAAAATATGGCGTTATATGGTGAAAACTCGAAACAACCCCCGAACGGCCCCGCACGTGGCACCAACACCTCCCAGGGGTCCAATGTAATTGGTAGGAACTAACGGCGCAGCCGCGGGACTCTCCGTTTGAGAATACGACAAAGATTTTCAAATTTCTAGATTTAAGCAAAACATGGAGATAGATGATGAAAACTCGAAAAAACCCACGAACGGCCTCGTGGGTGGCATCAACACCTCCCACGGGACCAATGGAACTCGTAGGAACTGATCCCGCAGCCGCGGGACTCCCGATTTGAGAATACGATGATAATTTGCATATTTCTAGACTTAAGCTTAAAAACATGGCGTTAGAGGGTGAAGACCCAAAACAGCCCCCGAACAGCCCCATGGTGGCGCCAACACCTCCCACGGGACGAATGTAACTCGTACGAACTGACCCCGCAGCCGCGGGACTACCGGTATTAGAATATGATGATAATTTGCATATTTCTCGACTTAGGCTTAAAAACATGGCGTTAGATGGTGAAAACTCGAAACAACCCTTGAACGGCCCCTTGGGTGGCACCAACACCTCCCATGAGACCAATGTAACTCATAAGAACTGGCCGCGCAGCCATGGGATTCCCCGTTTGAGAATACGATGATAATTTTCATATTCCTAGATTTAAGCAAAACATGGCCTTCGAGGTTGAAAACTCGAAAGAACCACCAAACGGCCCCGTGGGTGGCACCGACACCTCCCACGGGACCAATGTAACTCATAGGAACTAACCCCACAGCCGCGGGACTTATGGTTTGAGAATATGACAATAATTTATATATTTCTCGACTTAGGCTTAAAAACATGGCGTTTGAGGGTGAAACTCGAAACAGCCCCGGAAGGCACCGTGGGTGGCACGAACACCTCCCACGGGATAAATGTAACTGGTAGGAACTGACCTCGCAGTCGCGGGACTCCCGATTTGGGAATACAACGATAATTTGCATTTTTCTAGACTTAGGCTTAAAAACATGGAGTTAGAGGGTGAAAACCCAAAACAGCCCCCCAATAGCACCGTGAGTGGTGCCAACACCTCCCACTAGACCAATGTAACTCGTAGGAGCTGACCGCGCATCCGCGAGACTTTCGTTTTGAATATACGAGGGTAATTTGCATACTTCTTGACTTAGGCTTAAAAATATGGCGTTAGGGGGTGAGAACTCGAAACAGCCCCCGAACGTCCCCGTGGGTGGCACCAACACATCCCACGGAACCAATGTAGCTAGTAGGAACTGACCCCGCAGCCGCGGGACTCCCTATTTGAGAATACGACAATAATTTGCATATTTATGGACTTAGGCTTAAAACATGGCGTTAGAGGGTGAAACCCCAAAACAGCCACCGAACAGCCCCGTGGGTGGTGCCAACACCTCCCACGGGACGAATGTAACTCGTAGGAACTGAATGTGCATCCGCGAGACTCCCGGTTGGAAGATACGACGATAATTTGCATATTTCTTGACTTAGGCTTAAAAAAATGGCGTTAGAGGGTGAGAACTCGAAACAGCCTCCAACCGTCCACGTGGGTGGCACCAACACCTCCCACGGGACCAATTTAACTCGTAGGAACTAACCGCGCAGCTGCGGAACTCCTGATTTGACAATACGATGATCATTTGCATATTTCTTGGCTTAGGCTTAAAGACATGGTGTTAGAGGGTGAGAACTCGAAACCGCCGCTGACCGTCCCCATGGGTGGCACTAGCACCTCCCACGGGACCAATGTAACTGGTAGGAACTGATCCCGCAGTTGCGGGACTCCCCGTTTGAGAATACGAAGAAAATTTGCAAATTTCTAGATTTAAGCAAAACATGGTGTTAGAGGGTGAAAACTCGCAACAGCCACCGAACGACCCCGTGGGTGGCACCAACACCTCCCACGGGACCAATACAACTCGTAGGATCTGGCCGCGCAGCCGCGGGACTCCCGGTTTAAGAATACAATGATAATTTGCATATTTTTAGGCGTAATCAAAACATGGCGTTAGAGGATGAAAAGTCAAAACAGACCTCAAACGTCCCCGTGGGTGGCACCAATACCTCCCACGGGACCAATGTAACTCGTAGGAACTGACCCCGCAGCCTCGAGTCTCCCAATTTGAGAATACGACGATAATTTGCATATTTCTAGACTTAGGAATAAAAACATGGCGTTAGAGGGTGAAAATCCAAAACAACCCCCGAACAGCACCGTAGGTGGTGCCAACACCTCCCACGGTACCAATGTAACTCGTAGGAACGGGCTGCGAATCCGTGAGACTCCCGGTTTGATAATACGATGATAATTCTCATATTTCTTGACTTAGGCTGAAAAATATGGCATCAGAGGGTCGGAACTCGAAACAGACCCCGAATGTTCCAGTGGGAGGCACCAAGACCTCCCACGGGACCAAAGTAACTCGTAGGAACTGTTCCCCCAGGGGCGGGACTCCCATTTTGAGAACATGACGATATTTTGTATATTTCTAGACTTAGGATTAAAAACATGGCGTTAGAGGATGAAAACTTGAAACAGCCCACGAACGACCCCGTGGGTGGCGCCAACACCTCCCACGGGACCAATGTAACTGGTTGGAACTGACCCCGCAGCCGCGGGACTCCCGGTTTGAGAATACGATGATAATTTGCATATTACTAAACTTACGCTTAGAAACATGGCGTTATTGGGTGAAATCCCAAAACAGCCCCCGAACAGTCCCGTGGTTGGTGCCAACACGTCCCACGTGAACAATTTAACTCGTAGGAACTGGCCGCGCATCCGTAAGACTCTCGGTTTGAAAATATGACGATAATTTTCATATTTCTTGACTTAGGCTTAAAAATATGGCATTAGAGGGTGAGAACTGGAAATAGCCCCCGAACATCGCCATGGGTGGAACTAACACCTCCCGCGAGGCCAATGTAACTCGTAGGAACAAACTCCGCAGCCGCGGGACTCCCGATTTGAGAATACGACGATAATTTGCATATTTCTTGACTTAGGTTTAAAAACATGGCGTTAGAGGGTGAGAACTCGAAACAACCTCCGATCGTCCCCGTGGGTGGCCCCAACACCTCCCACGGGACCAATGTAACTCGTAGGAACTAACCCCGCAGCCGGGGGACTCCTGGTTTGAGACTATAATGATAATTTCATATTTCTTGGCTTAAGCTTATAAACATGGCGTTAGAGGATGAGATCTCCTAAGAGCCCCCACCATCCCCATGGGTGGCGCAAACACCTCCCACGGGACCAATGTAACAGGTCGGAACTGACCCCGCAGTCGCGGGACTCGCCGTTTGAGAATACGACGATAATTTGCATATTTCTAGATTTAAGCAAAACATGGCGTTAGAGGGCGAAAACTCGAAACCACCCCTGAACGGCCCCGTGGGTGGCACCAACACCTCCCACGGGACCAATGTAACTCGTACGAACTGACCGCGCAGCCGGGAGACTCCTGGTTTGAGAATGCGACGGTAATTTACATATTTCTAGACTTAAGCAAAACGTGGCGTTATAGGGTGAAAACTCGAAACAACCCCCAAACGGCCCCGTGCGTGGCACTAACATCTCCCATGGGACCAATGTAACTCGTAATAACTGACCACGAAGTCGCGGGACACCCGGTTTGTGAATACGATGATAATTTGTATATTTCTAGACTTAGGTGTAAAAACATGGCGTTAGAGGGTGAAAACCCAAAACAGCCCCCAAACAGCCTCGTGGGTGGTACCAACACCTCCCACGGTACCAATGTAACTGGTAGGAACTGACCCCGCAGCAGCTGGACTCCCCGTTTAAGAATACGACAAAAATTTGCACATTTCTGGATTTAAGCAAAACATGGTGTTAGAGGGTGAAAACTCGAAACAACCTCCAAATGTCCCCGTGAGTGGCACCAACACCTCCCACGGGACCAATGTAACTGGTAGGAATTGACCTCGCAGCCGCTAGACTATCAGTTTGAGAATACGACGATAATTTGTATATTTCTCGACTTAGGCTTAAAAACATGGCGTTAGAGGGTGAAAACTCAAAACAACCCCTGAACGGCCCCGTGGGTGGCACCAAGACCTCCCACGGGACCAATGTAATTGGTAGGAACTGACCCCGCAACCGCGGTACTCCCGGTTTGAGAATACGACGATAATTTGTATATTTCTCGACTTAGGCTTAAAAGCATGGCGTTAGAGGGTGAAAACTCGAAACACCCCCCTAACGGCCCCGTGGGTAGCACCAACACCTCCCACGGGACCAATGTAACTCACAGGAACTGGCCGCGCAACCGCGGGACTCCCGGTTTGAGAATACAATGATAATTTGCATATTTCTAGACTTAATGAAAACATGGTGTCAGAGGGTGAAAAGTCGAAACAGCCCTCGAACGACCCCGTGGGTGGCACCAACACCTCCAATGGGACCAATGTAACTCGTAGGAACTGACCCCGCAGCCGTGAGACTCCCGATTTGAGAATACGATGATAATTTGCATATTTCTAGACTTAGGCATAAAAACATGGCATAAGAGGGTGAAAACCCAAAACACCCCCTGAACAGCACCGTGGGTGGCGTCAACACCTCTCACGGGACCAATGTAACTCATTGGAACTGACCGCCCAGCCGCGAGACACCCGATTTGAAAATTCGGCGATAATTTGCATATTTCTTGACTTAGGCTTAACAATATGGCGTTAGAGGGTGAGAACTCGAAACAGCCCCCGAACGTTCTCATGGGTGGCACCAACACCTCCCACGGGACCAATGTAACTCGTAGGAACTGACCGCGCAGCCGAGGGACTCCCGTTTTATGAATACGATGATAATTTGTATATTCCTAGACTTAGTCTTAAAAACATGGCGTCATAGGGTGAAAACTCAAAACAGCCCCCGAACGGCCCCGTGGGTAGCGCCAACACCTCCCACGGGACCAATGTAATTCGTAGGAACTGACCCCGCAGCCGCGGGACTCCTGGATTGAGAATACAATGATAATTTGTATATTTTTAGACTTAGGCTTAAAAACATGGCGTTAAAGGGTGAAAACCCAAAACAGCCACCAAACAGCCTCGTGGGTGGTACCAACACCTCCCACGGTACCAATGTAACTGGTAGGAACTGACCCCGCAGCAGCTGGACTCCCCGTTTCAGAATACGACAAAAATTTTCACATTTCTGGATTTAAGCAAAACATGGCGTCAGAGGGTGAAAACTCGAAACAACCTCCAAATGGCCCCGTGAGTGGCACCAACACCTCCCACGGGACCAATGTAACTGGTAGGAATTGACCTCGCAGCCGCTAGACTATCAGCTTGAGAATACGACGATAATTTGAATATTTCTCGACTTAGGCTTAAAAACATGGCGTTAGAGGGAGAAAACTCAAAACAACCCCCGAACGGCCCCGTGGGTGGCACCAAGACCTCCCACGGGACCAATGTAATTGGTAGGAACTGAGCCCGCAACCGCGGTACTCCCGGTTTGAGAATACGACGATAATTTGTATATTTCTCGACTTAGGCTTAAAAGCATGGCGTTAGAGGGTGAAAACTCGAAACACCCCCCTAACGGCCCCGTGGGTAGCACCAACACCTCCCACGGGACCAATGTAACTCGCAGGAACTGGCCGCGCAGCCGCGGGACTCCCGCTTTGAGAATACACTGATAATTTGCATATTTCTAGACTTAATGAAAACATGGTGTCAGAGGGTGAAAAGTCGAAACAGCCCTCGAACGACCCCGTGGGTGGCACCAACACCTCCAATGGGACCAATGTAGCTCGTAGGAACTGACCCCGCAGCCGTGAGACTCCCGATTTGAGAATACGATTATAATTTGCATATTTTTAGACTTAGGCATAAAAACATGGCATAAGAGGGTGAAAACCCAAAACACCCCCTGAACAACACCGTGGGTGGCGTCAACACCTCCCACGGGACCAATGTAACTCATTGGAACTGACCGCCCAGCCGCGAGACACCCGATTTGAAAATTCGGCGATAATTTGCATATTTCTTGACATAGGCTTAACAATATGGCGTTAGAGGGTGAGAACTCGAAACAGCCCCCGAACGTTCCCATGGGTGGCACCAACACCTACCACGGGACCAATGTAACTCGTAGGAACTTACCTCGCAGCCGAGGGACTCCCGTTTTATGAATACGATGATAATTTGTATATTCATAGACTTAGTCTTAAAAACATGGCGTCATAGGGTGAAAACTCAAAACAGCGCCCGAACGGCCCCGTGGGTAGCGCCAACACCTCCCAAGGGACCAATGTAATTCGTAGGAACTGACCCCGCAGCCGCGGGACTCCCGGATTGAGAATACAATGATAATTTGTATATTTCTAGACTTAGGCTTAAAAACATGGCGTTAGAGGGTGAAAACCCAAAATAGCCCCCAAACAGCCTCGTGGGTGGTACCAACACCTCCCACGGTACCAATGTAACTGGTAGGAACTGACCCAGCAGCAGCTAGACTCCCCATTTAAGAATACGACAAAAATTTTCACATTTCTGGATTTAAGCAAAACATGGCGTTAGAGGGTGAAAACTCGAAACAACCTCCAAATGGCCCCGTGAGTGGCACCAACACCTCCCACGGGACCAATGTAAATAGTAGGAATTGACCTCGCAGCCGCTAGACTATCAGTTTGAGAATACGACGATAATTTGTATATTTCTCGACTTAGGCTTAAAAACATGGCGTTAGAGGGTGAAAACTCAAAACAACCCCCGAACGGCCCCGTGGGTGGCACCAAGACCTCCCACGGGACCAATGTAATTGGTAGGAACTGACCCCGCAACCGCGGTACTCCCGGTTTGAGAATACGACGATAATTTGTATATTTCTCGACTTAGGCTTAAAAGCATGGCGTTAGAGGGTGAAAACTCGAAACACCCCCCTAACGGCCCCGTGGGTAGCACCAACACCTCCCACGGGACCAATGTAACTCGCAGGAACTGGCCGCGCAGCCGCGGGACTCTCGCTTTGAGAATACACTGATAATTTGCATATTTCTAGACTTAATGAAAACATGGTGTCAGAGGGTGAAAAGTCGAAACAGCCCTCGAACGACCCCGTGGGTGGCACCAACACCTCCAATAGGACCAATGTAGCTCGTAGGAACTGACCCCGCAGCCGTGAGACTCCCGATTTGAGAATACGATTATAATTTGCATATTTTTAGACTTAGGCATAAAAACATGGCATAAGAGGGTGAAAACCCAAAACACCCCCTGAACAACACCGTGGGTGGCGTCAACACCTCCCACGGGACCAATGTAACTCATTGGAACTGACCGCCCAGCCGCGAGACACCCGATTTGAAAATTCGGCGATAATTTGCATATTTCTTGACATAGGCTTAACAATATGGCGTTAGAGGGTGAGAACTCGAAACAGCCCCCGAACGTTCCCATGGGTGGCACCAACACCAACCACGGGACCAATGTAACTCGTAGGAACTTACCTCGCAGCCGAGGGACTCCCGTTTTATGAATACGATGATAATTTGTATATTCATAGACTTAGTCTTAAAAACATGGCGTCATAGGGTGAAAACTCAAAACAGCGCCCGAACGGCCCCGTGGGTAGCGCCAACACCTCCCAAGGGACCAATGTAATTCGTAGGAACTGACCCCGCAGCCGCGGGACTCCCGGATTGAGAATACAATGATAATTTGTATATTTCTAGACTTAGGCTTAAAAACATGGCGTTAGAGGGTGAAAACCCAAAACAGCCCCCAAACAGCCTCGTGGGTGGTACCAACACCTCCCACGGTACCAATGTAACTGGTAGGAACTGACCCCGCAGCAGCTGGACTCCCCATTTAAGAATACGACAAAAATTTGCACATTTCTGGATTTAAGCAAAACATGGCGTTAGAGGGTGAAAACTCGAAACAACCTCCAAATGGCCCCGTGAGTGGCACCAACACCTCCCACGGGACCAATGTAACTAGTAGGAATTGACCTCGCAGCCGCTAGACTATCAGTTTGAGAATACGACGATAATTTGTATATTTCTCGACTTAGGCTTAAAAACATGGCGTTAGAGGGTGAAAACTCAAAACAACCCTCGAACGGCCCCGTGGGTGGCACCAAGACCTCCCACGGGACCAATGTAATTGGTTGGAACTGACCCCGCAACCGCGGTACTCCCGGTTTGAGAATACGACGATAATTTGTATATTTCTCGACTTAGGCTTAAAAGCATGGCGTTAGAGGGTGAAAACTCGAAACACCCCCCTAACGGCCCCGTGGGTAGCACCAACACCTCCCACGGGACCAATGTAACTCGCAGGAACTGGCCGCGCAGCCGCGGGACTCCCGGTTTGAGAATACAATGATAATTTGCATATTTTTAGACTTAATGAAAACATGGTGTCAGAGGGTGAAAAGTCGAAACAGCCGTCGAACGACCCCGTGGGTGGCACCAACACCTCCAATGGGACCAATGTAACTCGTAGGAACTGACCCCGCAGCCGTGAGACTCCCGATTTGAGAATACGATGATAATTTGCATATTTCTAGACTTAGGCATAAAAACATGGCATAAGAGGGTGAAAACCCAAAACACCCCCTGAACAGCACCGTGGGTGGCGTCAACACCTCCCACGGGACCAATGTAACTCATTGGAACTAACCGCCCAGTCGCGAGACACCCGATTTGAAAATTCGGCGATAATTTGCATATTTCTTGACTTAGGCTTAACAATATGGCGTTAGAGGGTGAGAACTCGAAACAGCCCCCGAACGTTCCCATGGGTTGCACCAACACCTCCCACGGGACCAATGTAACTCGTAGGAACTGACCGCGCAGTCGAGGGACTCCCGTTTTATGAATACGATGATAATTTGTATATTCCTAGACTTAGTCTTAAAAACATGGCGTCATAGGGTGAAAACTCAAAACAGCCCCCGAACGGCCCCGTGGGTAGCGCCAACACCTCCCACGGGACCAATGTAATTTGTAGGAACTGACCCCGCAGCCGCGGGACTCCCGGATTGAGAATACAATGATAATTTGTATATTTCTAGACTTAGGCTTAAAAACATGGCGTTAGAGGGTGAAAACCCAAAACAGTCCCCAAACAGCCTCGTGGGTGGTACCAACACCTCCCACGGCACCAATGTAACTGGTAGGAACTGACCCCGCAACAGCTGGACTCCCCGTTTAAGAATATGACAAAAATTTGCACATTTCTGGATTTCAGCAAAACATGGCGTTAGAGGGTGAAAACTCGAAACAACCTCCAAATGGCCCCGTGAGTGGCACCAACACCTCCCACGGGACCAATGTAACTGGTAGGAATTGACCTCGCAGCCGCTAGACTATCAGTTTAAGAATACGACGATAATTTGTATATTTCTCGACTTAGGCTTAAAAACATGGCGTTAGAGGGTGAAAACTCAAAACAACCTCCGAACGTCCCCGTGGGTGGCACCAAGACCTCCCACGGGACCAATGTAATTGGTAGGAACTGACCCCGCAATCGCGGTACTCCCGATCTGAGAATACGATGATAATTTGTATATTTCTCGACTTAGGCTTAAAAGCATGGCGTTAGAGGGTGAAAACTCGAAACACCCCCCTAACGGCCCCGTGGGTAGCACCAACACCTCCCACGGGACCAATGTAACTCGCAGGAACTGGCCGCGCAGCCGCGGGACTCCCGGTTTGAGAATACAATGATAATTTGCATATTTCTAGACTTAATGAAAACATGGTGTCAGAGGGTGAAAAGTCGAAACAGCCCTCGAACGACCCCGTGGGTGGCACCAACACCTCCAATGGGACCAATGTAACTCGTAGGAACTGACCCCGCAGCCGTGAGACTCCCGATTTGAGAATACGATGATAATTTGCATATTTCTAGACTTAGGCATAAAAACATGGCATAAGAGGGTGAAAAACCAAAACACCCCCTGAACAGCACCGTGGGTGGCGTCAACACCTCCCACGGGACCAATGTAACTCATTGGAACTGACCGCCCAGCCGCGAGACACCCGATTTGAAAATTCGGCGATAATTTTCATATTTCTTGACTTAGGCTTAACAATATGGCGTTAGAGGGTGAGAACTCGAAACAGCCCCCGAACGTTTCCATGGGTGGCACCAACACCTCCCACGGGACCAATGTAACTCGTAGGAACTGACCGCGCAGCCGAGTGACTCCCGTTTTATGAATACGATGATAATTTGTATATTCCTAGACTTAGTCTTAAAAAGATGGCGTCATAGGGTGAAAACTCAAAACAGCCCCCGAACGGCCCCGTGGGTAGCGCCAACACCTCCCACGGGACCAATGTAATTCGTAGGAACTGACCCCGCAGCCGCGGGACTCCCGGATTGAGAATACAATGATAATTTGTATATTTCTAGACTTAGGCTTAAAAACATGGCGTTAGAGGGTGAAAACCCAAAACAGCCCCCAAACAGCCTCGTGGGTGGTACCAACACCTCCCACGGCACAATTGTAACTGGTAGGAACTGACCCCGCAACAGCTGGACTCCCTGTTTAAGAATATGACAAAAATTTGCACATTTCTGGATTTCAGCAAAACATGGCGTTAGAGGGTGAAAACTCGAAACAACCTCCAAATGGCCCCGTGAGTGGCACCAACACCTCCCACGGGACCAATGTAACTGGTAGGAATTGACCTCGCAGCCGCTAGACTATCAGTTTAAGAATACGATGATAATTTGTATATTTCTCGACTTAGGCTTAAAAACATGGCGTTAGAGGGTGAAAACTCAAAACAACCCTCGAACGGCCCCGTGGGTGGCACCAAGACCTCCCACAGGACCAATGTAATTGGTAGGAACTGACCCCGCAATCGCGGTACTCCCGGTTTGAGAATACGACGATAATTTGTATATTTCTCGACTTAGGCTTAAAAGCATGGCGTTAGAGGGTGAAAACTCGAAACACCCCCCTAACGGCCCCGTGGGTAGCACCAACACCTCCCACGGGACCAATGTAACTCGCAGGAACTGGCCGCGCAGCCGCGGGACTCCCGGTTTGAGAATACAATGATAATTTGCATATTTCTAGACTTAATGAAAACATGGTGTCAAAGGGTGAAAAGTCGAAACAGCCCTCGAACGATCCCGTGGGTGGCACCAACACCTCCAATGGGACCAATGTAACTCGTAGGAACTGACCCCGCAGCCGTGAGACTCCCGATTTGAGAATACGATGATAATTTGCATATTTCTAGACTTAGGCATAAAAACATGGCATAAGAGGGTGAAAAACCAAAACACCCCCTGAACAGCACCGTGGGTGGCGTCAACACCTCCCACGGGACCAATGTAACTCATTGGAACTGACCGCCCAGCCGCGAGACACCCGATTTGAAAATTCGGCGATAATTTTCATATTTCTTGACTTAGGCTTAACAATATGGCGTTAGAGGGTGAGAACTCGAAACAGCCCCCGAACGTTTCCATGGGTGGCACCAACACCTCCCACGGGACCAATGTAACTCGTAGGAACTGACCGCGCAGCCGAGTGACTCCCGTTTTATGAATACGATGATAATTTGTATATTCCTAGACTTAGTCTTAAAAAGATGGCGTCATAGGGTGAAAACTCAAAACAGCCCCCGAACGGCCCCGTGGGTAGCGCCAACACCTCCCACGGGACCAATGTAATTCGTAGGAACTGACCCCGCAGCCGCGGGACTCCCGGATTGAGAATACAATGATAATTTGTATATTTCTAGACTTAGGCTTAAAAACATGGCGTTAGAGGGTGAAAACCCAAAACAGCCCCCAAACAGCCTCGTGGGTGGTACCAACACCTCCCACGGCACAATTGTAACTGGTAGGAACTGACCCCGCAACAGCTGGACTCCCTGTTTAAGAATATGACAAAAATTTGCACATTTCTGGATTTCAGCAAAACATGGCGTTAGAGGGTGAAAACTCGAAACAACCTCCAAATGGCCCCGTGAGTGGCACCAACACCTCCCACGGGACCAATGTAACTGGTAGGAATTGACCTCGCAGCCGCTAGACTATCAGTTTAAGAATACGACGATAATTTGTATATTTCTCGACTTAGGCTTAAAAACATGGCGTTAGAGGGTGAAAACTCAAAACAACCCCCGAACGGCCCCGTGGGTGGCACCAAGACCTCCCACGGGACCAATGTAATTGGTAGGAACTGACCCCGCAATCGCGGTACTCCCGGTTTGAGAATACGACGATAATTTGTATATTTCTCGACTTAGGCTTAAAAGCATGGCGTTAGAGGGTGAAAACTCGAAACACCCCCCTAACGGCCCCGTGGGTAGCACCAACACCTCCCACGGGACCAATGTAACTCGCAGGAACTGGCCGCGCAGCCGCGGGACTCCCGGTTTGAGAATACAATGATAATTTGCATATTTCTAGACTTAATGAAAACATGGTGTCAGAGGGTGAAAAGTCGAAGCAGCCCTCGAACGACCCCGTGGGTGGCACCAACACCTCCAATGGGACCAATGTAACTCGTAGGAACTGACCCCGCAGCCGTGAGACTCCCGATTTGAGAATACGATGATAATTTGCATATTTCTAGACTTAGGCATAAAAACATGGCATAAGAGGGTGAAAACCCAAAACACCCCCTGAACAGCACCGTGGGTGGCGTCAACACCTCCCACAGGACCAATGTAACTCATTGGAACTGACCGCCCAGCCGCGAGACACCCGATTTGAAAATTCGGCGATAATTTTCATATTTCTTGACTTAGGCTTAACAATATGGCGTTAGAGGGTGAGAACTCGAAACAGCCCCCGAACGTTTCCATGGGTGGCACCAACACCTCCCACGGGACCAATGTAACTCGTAGGAACTGACCGCGCAGCCGAGTGACTCCCGTTTTATGAATACGATGATAATTTGTATATTCCTAGACTTAGTCTTAAAAAGATGGCGTCATAGGGTGAAAACTCAAAACAGCCCCCGAACGGCCCCGTGGGTAGCGCCAACACCTCCCACGGGACCAATGTAATTCGTAGGAACTGACCCCGCAGCCGCGGGACTCCCGGATTGAGAATACAATGATAATTTGTATATTTCTAGACTTAGGCTTAAAAACATGGCGTTAGAGGGTGAAAACCCAAAACAGCCCCCAAACAGCCTCGTGGGTGGTACCAACACCTCCCACGGTACCAATGTAACTGGTAGGAACTGACCCCGCAACAGCTGGACTCCCCGTTTAAGAATACGACAAAAATTTGCACATTTCTGGATTTAAGCAAAACATGGCGTTAGAGGGTGAAAACTCGAAACAACCTCCAAATGGCCCCGTGAGTGGCACCAACACCTCCCACGGGACCAATGTAACTGGTAGGAATTGACCTCGCAGCCGCTAGACTATCAGTTTGAGAATACGACGATAAATTGTATATTTCTCGACTTAGGCTTAAAAACATGGCGTTAGAGGGTGAAAACTCAAAACAACCCCCGAACGGCCCCGTGGGTGGCACTAAGACCTCCCACGGGACCAATGTAATTGGGAGGAACTGACCCCGCAATCGCGGTACTCCCGGTTTGAGAATACGACGATAATTTGTATATTTCTCGACTTAGGCTTAAAAGCATGGCGTTAGAGGGTGAAAACTCGAAACACCCCCCTAACGGCCCCGTGGGTAGCACCAACACCTCCCACGGGACCAATGTAACTCGCAGGAACTGGCCGCGCAGCCGCGGGACTCCCGGTTTGAGAATACAATGATAATTTGCATATTTCTAGACTTAATGAAAACATGGTGTCAGAGGGTGAAAAGTCGAAACAGCCCTCGAACGACCCCGTGGGTGGCACCAACACCTCCAATGGGACCAATGTAACTCGTAGGAACTGACCCCGCAGCCGTGAGACTCCCGATTTGAGAATACGATGATAATTTGCATATTTCTAGACTTAGGCATAAAAACATGGCATAAGAGGGTGAAAACCCAAAACACCCCCTGAACAGCACCGTGGGTGGCGTCAACACCTCCCACAGGACCAATGTAACTCATTGGAACTGACCGCCCAGCCGCGAGACACCCGATTTGAAAATTCGGCGATAATTTTCATATTTCTTGACTTAGGCTTAACAATATGGCGTTAGAGGGTGAGAACTCGAAACAGCCCCCGAACGTTTCCATGGGTGGCACCAACACCTCCCACGGGACCAATGTAACTCGTAGGAACTGACCGCGCAGCCGAGTGACTCCCGTTTTATGAATACGATGATAATTTGTATATTCCTAGACTTAGTCTTAAAAAGATGGCGTCAAAGGGTGAAAACTCAAAACAGCCCCCGAACGGCCCCGTGGGTAGCGCCAACACCTCCCACGGGACCAATGTAATTCGTAGGAACTGACCCCGCAGCCGCGGGACTCCCGGATTGAGAATACAATGATAATTTGTATATTTCTAGACTTAGGCTTAAAAACATGGCGTTAGAGGGTGAAAACCCAAAACAGCCCCCAAACAGCCTCGTGGGTGGTACCAACACCTCCCACGGTACCAATGTAACTGGTAGGAACTGACCCCGCAGCAGCTGGACTCCCCGTTTAAGAATACGACAAAAATTTGCACATTTCTGGATTTAAGCAAAACATGGCGTTAGAGGGTGAAAACTCGAAACAACCTCCAAATGGCCCCGTGAGTGGCACCAACACCTCCCACGGGACCAATGTAACTGGTAGGAATTGACCTCGCAGCCGCTAGACTATCAGTTTGAGAATACGACGATAATTTGTATATTTCTCGACTTAGGCTTAAAAACATGGCGTTAGAGGGTGAAAACTCAAAACAACCCCCGAACGGCCCCGTGGGTGGCACTAAGACCTCCCACGGGACCAATGTAATTGGGAGGAACTGACCCCGCAATCGCGGTACTCCCGGTTTGAGAATACGACGATAATTTGTATATTTCTCGACTTAGGTTTAAAAGCATGGCGTTAGAGGGTGAAAACTCGAAACACCCCCCTAACGGCCCCGTGGGTAGCACCAACACCTCCCACGGGACCAATGTAACTCGCAGGAACTGGCCGCGCAGCCGCGGGACTCCCGGTTTGAGAATACAATGATAATTTGCATATTTCTAGACTTAATGAAAACATGGTGTCAGAGGGTGAAAAGTCGAAACAGCCCTTGAACGACCCCGTGGGTGGCACCAACACCTCCAATGGGACCAATGTAACTCGTAGGAACTGACCCCGCAGCCGTGAGACTCCCGATTTGAGAATACGATGATAATTTGCATATTTCTAGACATAGGCATAAAAACATGGCATAAGAGGGTGAAAACCCAAAACACCCCCTGAACAGCACCGTGGGTGGCGTCAACACCTCCCACGAGACCAATGTAACTCATTGGAACTGACCGCCCAGCCGCGAGACACCCGATTTGAAAATTCGGCGATAATTTTCATATTTCTTGACTTAGGCTTAACAATATGGCGTTAGAGGGTGAGAACTCGAAACAGCCCCCGAACGTTTCCATGGGTGGCACCAACACCTCCCACGGGACCAATGTAACTCGTAGGAACTGACCGCGCAGCCGAGTGACTCCCGTTTTATGAATACGATGATAATTTGTATATTCCTAGACTTAGTCTTAAAAAGATGGCGTCATAGGGTGAAAACTCAAAACAGCCCCCGAACGGCCCCGTGGGTAGCGCCAACACCTCCCACGGGACCAATGTAATTCGTAGGAACTGACCCCGCAGCCGCGGGACTCCCGGATTGAGAATACAATGATAATTTGTATATTTCTAGACTTAGGCTTAAAAACATGGCGTTAGAGGGTGAAAACCCAAAATAGCCCCCAAACAGCCTCGTGGGTGGTACCAACACCTCCCACGGTACCAATGTAACTGGTAGGAACTGACCCCGCATCAACTGGACTCCCCGTTTAAGAATACGACAAAAATTTGCACATTTCTGGATTTAAGCAAAACATGGCGTTAGAGGGTGAAAACTCGAAACAACCTCCAAATGGCCCCGTGAGTGGCACCAACACCTCCCACGGGACCAATGTAACTAGTAGGAATTGACCTCGCAGCCGCTAGACTATCAGTTTGAGAATACGACGATAATTTGTATATTTCTCGACTTAGGCTTAAAAACATGGCGTTAGAGGGTGAAAACTCAAAACAACCCCCGAACGGCCCCGTGGGTGGCACTAAGACCTCCCACGGGACCAATGTAATTGGGAGGAACTGACCCCGCAATCGCGGTACTCCCGGTTTGAGAATACGACGATAATTTGTATATTTCTCGACTTAGGTTTAAAAGCATGGCGTTAGAGGGTGAAAACTCGAAACACCCCCCTAACGGCCCCGTGGGTAGCACCAACACCTCCCACGGGACCAATGTAACTCGCAGGAACTGGCCGCGCAGCCGCGGGACTCCCGGTTTGAGAATACAATAATAATTTGCATATTTCTAGACTTAATGAAGACATGGTGTCAGAGGGTGAAAAGTCGAAACAGCCCTCGAACGACCCCGTGGGTGGCACCAACACCTCCAATGGGACCAATGTAACTCGTAGGAACTGACCCCGAAGCCGTGAGACTCCCGATTTGAGAATACGATGATAATTTGCATATTTCTAGACTTAGGCATAAAAACATGGCATAAGAGGGTGAAAACCCAAAACTTCCCCTGAACAGCACCGTGGGTGGCGTCAACACCTCCCAGGGGACCAATGTAACTCATTGGAACTGACCGCCCAGCCGCGAGACACCCGATTTGAAAATTCGGCGATAATTTGCATATTTCTTGACTTAGGCTTAACAATATGGCGTTAGAGAGTGAGTACTCGAAACAGCCCCCGAACGTTCCCATGGGTGGCACCAACACCTCCCACGGGACCAATGTAACTCGTAGGAACTGACCGCGCAGCCGAGGGACTCCCGTTTTATGAATACGATGATAATTTGTATATTCCTAGACTTAGTCTTAAAAACATGGCATCATAGGGTGAAAACTCAAAACAGCCCCCGAACGGCCCCGTGGGTAGCGCCAACACCTCCCACGGGACCAATGTAATTCGTAGGAACTGACCCCGCAGCCGCGGGACTCCCGGATTGAGAATACAATGATAATTTGTATATTTTTAGACTTAGGCTTAAAGACATGGCATTAGAGGGTGAAAAGCCAAAATATCCACCGAACAACCCCATGGGTGGCGCCAACACCTCCCACGTGACAAATGTAACTCGTAGGAACTGACCGCACATCCGCGAGACTCTCGGTTTGAAAATACGATGATGATTTTCATATTTCTTAACTTAGGCTTAAAAATATGGCGTTAGATGGTGAGACCTCGAAACAGCCCCCGAACATCCCCTTGGGTGGCCCCAACACCTCCCACGGGACCATTGTAACTCGTAGGAACTGACCCCGCAGCCGAGGGACTCCCGTTTTGAGAATACGATGATAATTTGTATATTTCTAGGCTTAGGCTTAAAAACATGTTGTTAGAGGGTGAAAACTCGGAACAGCCCCCGAACGGCCCCTTGGGTGGCGCCAACACCTCCCACACGATCAATGTAACTCGTAGGAATTGATCGCGCATCCGCGAGACTATCAGTTTGAAAATACGACGATGATTTGCATATTTATTAACTTGGCCTGAAAAATATGGCGTTAGAGGGTGAGAACTGGAAACACCCCCGAACGTCCCCTTTGGTGGCACCAACACCTCCCACGAGACCAATGTAACTCGTAGGAACTAACCCCGCAGCCTCGGGACTCTTGGTTTGAGAATACGACGATAATTTTCATATTTCTTGACTTAGGATTTAAATCATGGCGTTAGAGGGTGAGACCTCGAAAAAGCCTCCGATTGTCCCCGTTGGTGGCACCAAAACCATCTACGCGACCAATGTAACTCGTAGGAACTGACCCCGCAAACGCGGGACTCTCGATTTGAGAATACGATGATAATTTTTATATTTCTAGACTTAGGCTTAAAAACATGGCGTTAGAGAGTGAAAACCCAAAACAGCCACCGAACAGCCCCGTGGGTGGCGCCAACACCTCCCACGAGACCAATGTAACTGGTAGGAACTGACCCCGCAGCTGCGGGACTCCCCGTTTGAGAATACGATGATAATTTATATATTTCTCGACTTAAGCTTAAAAACATGGCATTAGAGGGTGAGACCTCGAAACAGCCCCCGAACAGCCCTGTGGTTGGCACCAACACCTCCCACGGGACCATTGTAACTCGTAGGAACTGACCCCGCAGCCGAGGGACTCCCGTTTTGAGAATATGATTATAATTTGTATATTGCTAGACTTAGGCTTAAAAACATGGTGATAGAGGGTGAAAACTCGAAACAGCCCCCGAACAGCCCCGTGGGTGGCGCCAACACCTCCCACGCGACCAATGAAACTCGTAGGAACTGACCCCACAACCGCGGGACTCCCGGTTTGAGAATACGATGATAATTTGTATATTTCTAGACTTAGGCTTAAAAACATGGCGTTAGTGGGAGAAAACCGAAAACAACCCCCGAACAGCCCCGTGGGTGGCGCCAACACATCCCACGTGACCAATGTAACTCGTAGGAACTGACCGCGCATCCGCGAGACTCTCGGCTTGAAAATACGACTATGAATTGCATATGTCTTAACTTAGGCCTAAAAATATGGCGTTAGAGGGTGAGAACTGGAAACAGCCCCCGAACATCCCCGTGGGTGGCACCAACACCTGCCACGAGACCAATGTAACTCGTAGAAACTGACCCCGTAGCAGCGGGACTCCCGGTTTGAGAATACGATGATAATTTGCATATTTCTTGACTTAGGCTTAATCACATGGCGTTAGAGGGTGAGAACTCGAAACAACCCTCGACTGTCAACATGGGTGGCACCAACACCTCCCACGGTACCAGTGTATTTGGTAGGAACTGACCCCACAGTCGCAGGACTCCCCGTTTGAGAATACGACGATTATTTGCATATTTCTAGATTTAGGCAAAACATGGTGTTTGAGGGTGAAAACTCGAAATAACCACCAAATGGCCCCGTGGGTGCCACCAACAGCTCCCACGGGACCAATGTAACTCGTAGGAACTGACTCCGCAGCCGTGGGACTCCTGATTTGAGAATACGACGATAATTTTTATATTTCTCAACTTAGGCTTAAAAACATGGTGTTAGAGGGTGAAAACTCGAAATAACCGCCGAATGGCCCCGTGGGTGCCACCAACACCTCCCTCGGGACCAATGTAACTCGTATGATCTAATCGCGCCGCCGGGAGACTCCCGATTTGAGAATACGACAGTAATTTGCATATTTCTAGAGTTAAGCAAAAAGTGGCGTTTTAGGGTGAAAACTCGAAACAACCACTGAACGGCCTCGTACGTGGTACCAACACCTACCACGGGACCAATGTAACTCGTAGGAACTCACCCCGTAGCCGCACGACTCCCGGTTTGAGAATACGACGATAATTTGTATATTTCTCGACTTAGACTTAAAAACATGGTGTAAGAGGGTGAAAATTCAAAACAGCCCCCGAATGGCCCAGTGGGTGGCACCAACACCTCCCACGGGTCCAATATAACTGGTAGGAACTGACCCCGCAGCTGCGGGACTCCCCGTTTGAGATTACGACAAAAATTTTCATATTTCTAAATTTAAGCAAAACATGGCGTTAGAGGGTGAAAACTCGAAACAATCCCCGAACGGCCCCGTGGGTGCCACCAACACCTCCCACGGGACCAATGTAACTTGTAGGAACTGACTCCCCAACCGTGGGACTCCCGATTTGAGAATACGATGATAATTTGTATATTTCTCGACTTCGGCTTAAAAACATGGCATTAGAGGGTAAAAACTCGAAATAGCCCCCGAACGGCCCCGTGGGTGGCACGGACACCTCCCACGGGACCAATGTAACTTGCAGGAACTGGCCGCACAGCCGCGGGACTCCTGGTTTGAGAATACGATGATAATTTGCATATTTCTAGACTTAATTATAACATGTCGTCAGAGGATGAAAAGTCGAAACAACCCTTGAACGGCCCCGTGGGTGGCACCAACACCTCCCACGGGAGCAATGTAACTCATAGGAACTGACCACGCAGTCGGGGGACTCCCGGTTTGAGAATACGACGATAATTTGTGTATTTCTCGACTTAGGCTTAAAAACATGGCGTTAGAGGGTGAGAACTCACAACAGCCCCCGAAGGGCCCCGTGGGTGGTGCCAACACCTCCCACGTGACCAATGTAACTCGTAGGAACTGACTGCGCATCCGCGAGACTCCCGGTTTGAAAATACGATGATAATTTGCATATTTCTTGACTTAGGCTTAAAAATATGGCGTTAGAGGGTGAGAACTCGAAACTGCCCCCGAACTTTCCCATGGGTGGCACCAACACCTCCTACGAGACCCATGTAACTCGTAGGAACTGGCCCCGTAGTCGCGGGACTCCCGTTTCGAGAGTATGACGATAATTTGTATATTTCTAGACTTAGGCTTAAAAACATGGCGTTAGAGGGTGAAAACTCGAAACAGCCCCCGAACAGCCCCGTGGGTGGCGCCAACACCACCCACGAGGCCAATGTAACTGGTAGGAACTGACCCCACAGCCGCGGGACTCTCGATTTGAGAATATGATGATAATTGGCATATTTCAAGACTTAGGCTTAAAAACATGGCGTTAGAGGGTGAAAACACAAAACATCCCCCGAACAGCCCCGTGGGTGGCGCCAACACCTCCCACGTGACCAATGTATTTCGTAGGAACTGACCGCGCATCCGTGAGACTCTCGGTTTGAAAATACGATGATAATTTGCATATTTCTTGACTTAGTCTTAAAAATATGGCATTAGAGGGTGAGAACTGGAAACAACCCCCGAATGTCCCCATGGGTGACACCAACACCTTCCACGGGACCAATGTAACATGAAAGAACTGACCCCGTAACCACGAGACTCTCGGTTTGAGAATACTACGATAATTTGCATATTTCTGTAATTAGCCTTAAAACAAGGCGTTAGTGGGTGAAAACCAAAAATATCCCCCGAATAGCCCCGTGAGTGGCACCAACAACTCTCACGGAACCAATGTAACTAGTAGGAACTGACCCCGCAACCGTGAGACTCTCGGTTTGAGAATATGATGATAATTTGCATATTTCTAGATTTAAGAAAAACATGGCGTTAGAGGGTGAAAACTCGAAATAACCCCCGAACGGCCCTGTGGGTTGCACCAACACCTCCCAAGGGACCAATGTAACTCATAGGAATTGACCCCGCAGCCGCGAGACTCCCAGTTTGAATATACGATGATAATTTGTATATTTCTAGTCTTAGGCTTAAAAACATGGCGTTAGAGGGTGAGAACTCGAAACAGCCCCCAATCGTCCCCAGGGGTGGCACCAACACCCCTCACGGGACCAATGTAACTGGTAGGAACTGACCCCGCAGCCGCAGGACTCCTCGTTTGAGAATACGACAAAAATTTGCATATTTCTAGATTTTAGCAAAACATGGCATTAGATGGTGAAAACTAGAAACAAAGCTCCGAACGGCCCCGTGGATGGCACCAACACCTTCCACGGTACCAACGTAACTCGTAGGAACTGACCCCACAACCGCGGGACTCCCGCTTTCAGAATACGACGATAATTTGTATATTTCTCGACTTAGGCCTAAAAACATGGCGTTAGAAGGTGAAAACTCGAAACAGCCTCCGAATGGCCCCGTGGGTGGCACCAACACCTCTCACGGAACCAATGTAACTCGTAGGAACATGTCGCGTAGCCACGGGACTCCCGATTTGAGAATACGATGATAATTTGCATATTGGTAGACTTAATCAAAACATGGCGTTAGAGGGTGAACAGTCGAAACAGCCTTCGAATGGCCCCGTGGGTGGCACCAACACCTCCCACGGGAACCATGTAACTCATAGGAACTGACCCCACAGCCGCGAGACTCCCAATTTGAGAATACGATGATAATTTTCATATTTCTAGACTTAGGCGTAAAAACATGGCGTCAGAGGGTGAAAACCAAAGATAACTCCCGAACAACACCGTGGGTGGTGCCAACACCTCCCACGGGACCAATGTAACTCGTAGGAACTGATCGCGCATCCAAGAGACTCCCGATTTGAAAATACGATGATAATTTGCATATTTCTTGACTTCGGCTTAAAAATATGGCGTTAGAGGGTGAGAACTCATAACAGCCCCCGAACGTTCCCGTGGGTGGCACAAACACCGCCCACAGGACCAATGTAACTCGTTGGAACTACAGTCGCGGGACTCCCATTTTGAGAATGCGATAATAATTTGTATATTTATAAACTTAGGCTTAAAAACATGGCGTTAGAGGGTGAAAACTCGAAACATCCCCCGAGCGACCCCGTGGGTGGCGCCAACACCTCCCACGGGACCATTGTAACTCGTAAAAACTGACCCCGCAGCTGCGGGACTCCCGGTTTGATAATACGATGACAATTTTCATATTTTTAGACTTAGGCTTAAAAACATGGAGTTAGAGGGTGAAAACCCAAAACAGCCCCCGAACTTTCCCGTGGGTTGCGCTGACACGTCCCACGTGACTAATGTAACTCGTAGGTACTGACCGCGTATCCGCGAGACTCTCGGTTTGAATATACGAAGATAATTTGCATATTTCATTACTTAGGATTAAAAACATGGTGTTAGAGAGTGAGAACTCGAAACAGCCTCCGGCCGTCCCCGTGGGTGGCATCAACACCTCCGACGGGGCCAATGTAACTCGTAGGAACTAACCCCATAGCCATGGGACTCCTGGTTTGAGAATACGACGATAATTTTAAATATTTCTAGATTTAAGCAAAACATGGCGTTAGAGGGTGAAAACTCGAAACAAACCCCAAACGGCCCCGTGGGTGGCACCAATACCTCCAACGGGAACCATGTAATTCGTAGAAACTGACCCCACAGCCGCGAGACTCCCAATTTGAGAATACGATGATAATTTGCATATTTCAAGACTTAGGCGTAAAAACATGGCGTTAGAGGGTGAAAACCCAAGACAACCCCCGAACAGCACCGTGGGTGGTGCCAACACCTCCCACGGGACCAATGTAACTCGTAGGAACTGACCGCGCATCCACGAGACTCCCGATTTGAAAATACGAGGATAATTTGCATAATTCCTGACTTGGGCTTAAAAATATGGCGTTAGAGGGTGAGAACTCGTAACAGCCCCCGAACGTTCCCGTGGGTGGCACTAACACCGCCCACAGGACCAATGGAACTCGTAGGAACTGCAGCCGCGGGACTCCCATTTTGAGAATACGACAATAATTTGTATATTTATAAACTTAGGCTTAAAAACATGGCGTTAGAGGGTGAAAAATCGAAACATCCCCCCAGGGACCCCATGGGTGGTACCGACACCACCCACGGGACCAATGTAACCAGTAAAAACTGACCCCGCAGCCGCGGGACTCCGGTTTGAGAATACGATGACAATTTCCATATTTTTAGACTTAGGCATAAAAACATGGCGTTAGAGGGTGAAAACCCAAAACATCCCCCCGGCGACCCCATGGGTGGTACCGACACCTCCCACGGGACCAATGTAACCAGTAAAAACTGACCCCGCAGCCGCGGGACTCCCGGTTTGAGAATATGATGACAATTTCCATATTTTTAGACTTAGGCTTAAAAACATGGCGTTAGAGGGTGAAAACCCAAAACATCCCCCGAACAGCCCCGTGGGTTGCGCTGACACGTCCCACGTGACTAATGTAACTCGTAGGTACTGACCGCGTATCCGCGTGACTCTCGGTTTGAATATACGAAGATAATTTGCATATTTCACTACTTACGATTAAAAACATGGTGTTAGAGATTGAGAAGTCGAAACAGCCTCCGGCCGTCCCCGTGGGTGGCATCAACACCTCCGACGGGGCCAATGTAACTCGTAGGAACTAACCCCATAGCCATGGGACTCCTGGTTTGAGAATACGACGATAATTTTAAATATTTCTAGATTTAAGCAAAACATGGCGTTAGAGGGTGAAAACTCGAAACAACCCCCAAACGGCCCCGTGGGTGGCACCAATACCTCCAACGGGACCAATGTAACGCTTAAGAACAGACCCCGCAGTCGCGGGACTCACGGTTTGAGAATACGATGATAATTTGTATATTTCTTAACTTAGACATAAAAACATGGCGTTAGAGGGTGAAAACCCAAAACAGCCCCCGAACAGCACCGTGGGTGGTGCCAACACCTCCCACGGGACCAATGTAACTCGTAGGAACTGACCGCACATCGTCATTTCTTAACTTACGCTTAAAAATATGGTGTTAGAGGGTGAGAACTCGAAACAGCCCCCCAATGTTCCCGTGGGTTGCACTAACACCTCCCACGGGACCAAAGTAACTCGTAGGAACTGACCCCGTAGCTGCGGGACTCCCGTTTTGAGAATACGATGATAATTTGAATATTTCTAGACTTAGGCTTAAAAACATAGCGTTAGAGGGTGAAAACTCAAAACAGCCAGCCCCCGGGGTGGCGCCAACACCTCCCACGGGACCAATGTAACTTGTAGGAATTGACCGCGCATCCGCGAGACTCTCGGTTTGAAAATACGATGATAATTTGTATATTTCTTGACTTAGGCTTAAAAATATGGCGTTAGAGGGTGAGAACTGTAAACATCCCCCAAACGTCCCCGTGGGTGGCACCAACACCTTCCACGGGACCAATGTACCTCGTAGGAACTGACCCTGATGCCGCGGGACTCTCGGTTTGAGAATACGATGATAATTTGTTTATTTCTTGAGTTAGGCTTTAAAACATGGCGTTAGTGGGTGAAAAATCAAAACATCCTTCGACTGTCCCCGTGGCTGGCACCAACGCCTCCCACGGGACCAATGTAACTCGTAGGAACTAACCCCGCAGCCGCGGGACTCTCGATTTGAGAATACGATTATAATTTGCATATTTCTTGGATTAGGCTTAAAACATGGCGTTAGAGGGTGACAACTCCAAAAAGCCCCCGACCGTCCTCATGGGTGGCACCAACCCTCACACGGGACCAATGTAACTGGTAGGAACTGACCCCACAGCCGAGGGACTCCCCGTTTGAGAATACGACGAAAATTTGCCTATTTCTAGATTAAAGAAAAACATGGCGTTATAGAGAGAAAACTCAAAACAACCCCCGAACAGCCCCGTGGGTGGCACCAACACCTCCCACGGGACCAATGTAACTCGTAGGAACTGACCCCGCATCCGCGGGACTCCCGTTTTGAGAATACGATGATAATTTCAATATTTCTAGACTTAGGTTTAAAAACATGGCGTTAGAGGGTCAAAACTCGAAACATCCCCCGAACGGCCCCGTGGGTGGCGCCAACACCTCCCACGTGACCAATGTAACTTGTAGGAACTGACCGCACATCCGCGAGACTCTCGGTTTGAGAATACGACGATAATTTGGTTATTTCTTGACTTAGGCTTAAAAACATGGCGTTAGAGGGTGAGAACTCAAAACAGCCTTTGACCGTCATCGTGGGTGGGACCAACACCTCCCACGGGACCAATGTAACTCGTAGGAACTAACCCTGCAGCCGCGGGACTCCCGGTTTGAGAATTCAATGATAATTTGCATATTTCTTGGCTTATGCTTAAAAACATGGCGTTAGAGGGTGAGAACTCGAAACAGCCCCCGACCGTCCCCATAGGTGACACCAACCCTCCCACGGGACAAATGTAACTGGTAGGAACTGACCCCGTAGCCGCGGGACTCCCCACTTGAGCATATGACAAAAATTTTCATATTTCTGGATTTAAGCAAAACATGGCGTTAGAGGGTGAAAACTCGAAACAACCCCCGAACGGCCCCGTGGGTGGCCCCAACACCTCCCACGGGACAAATGTAACTCGTAGGTACAGTCCCGACAGCCGCGGGACTCCCGGTTTGAGAATATGAAGATAATTTGTATATTTCTCGACTTAGGCTTAAAAACATGGCATTAGAGGGTGAAAACTCGAAACAACGCCCGAACGGCCACGTGGGTGGCACCAACACCTTCCACGGGACCAACGCAACTCGTAGGAACTGACCCCACAACCGCGGGACTCCCGGTTTGAGAATACGATGAAAATTTCCATATTTTTAGACTTAGGCTTAAAAACATGGCGTTAGAGGGTGAAAACCCAAAACATCCCCCCGACGACCCCATGGGTGGTACCGACACCTCCCACGGGACCAATGTAACCAGTAAAAACTGACCCCGCAGCTGCGGGACTCCCGGTTTGAGAATACGATGACAATTTCCATATTTTTAGACTTAGGCTTAAAAACATGGCGTTAGAGGGTGAAAACCCAAAACATCCCCCGAACAGCCCCGTGGGTTGCGCTGACACGTCCCACGTGACTAATGTAACTCGTAGGTACTGACCGCGTATCCGCGAGACTCTCGATTTGAATATACGAAGATAATTTGCATATTTCATTACTTAGGATTAAAAACATGGTGTTAGAGAGTGAGAACTCGAAACAGCCTCCGGCCGTCCCCGTGGGTGGCATCAACACCTCCAACGGGTCCAATGTAACTCGTAGGAACTAACCCCGTAGCGATGGGACTCCTGGTTTGAGAATACGACGATAATTTTAAATATTTGTAGATTTAAGCAAAACATGGCGTTAGAGGGTGAAAACTCGAAACAACCCCCAAACGGCCCCGTGGGTGGCACCAATACCTCCAACGGGACCAATGCAACGCTTAAGAACAGACCCCGCAGTCGCGGGACTCACGGTTTGAGAATACGATGATAATTTGTATATTTTCTTATTTAGGCTTAAAAACATGGCGTTAGAGGGTAAAAATTCAAAACAGCCACCTAACTGCCCCGTGGGTGGCACCAACACGTCCCACGAGACCAATGTAACACGCAGGAACTGGCCGCACAGCCGCGGGTCTCCCAATTTGAGAATACGATGATAATTGGAATATTTCTAGACTTAATCAAAACATGGTGCTAGAGGGTGAAAAGTCGAAATAGCCCTCGAACGGCCCCGTGGGTGGCACCAACACCTCCCACGGGACCAATGTAACTCGTAGGAACTGACCCCGTAGCCACGAGACTCCCGATTTGATAATACGACGTTAATTTGCATATTTCTTAACTTAGACATAAAAACATGGCGTTAGAGGGTGAAAACCCAAAACAGCCCCCGAACAGCACCGTGGGTGGTGCCAACACCTCCCACGGGACCAATGTAACTCGTAGGAACTGATCGCGCATCGTCATTTCTTAACTTACGCTTAAAAATATGGTGTTAGAGGGTGAGAACTCGAAATAGCCCCCCAATGTTCCCGTGGGTTGCACTAACACCTCCCACGGGACCAAAGTAACTCGTAGGAACTGACCCCGTAGCTGCGGGACTCCCGTTTTGAGAATACGATGATAATTTGAATATTTCTAGACTTAGGCTTAAAAACATAGCGTTAGAGGGTGAAAACTCGAAACAGCCAGCCCCCTGGGTGGCGCCAACACCTCCCACGGGACCAATGTAACTTGTAGGAATTGACCGCGCATCCGCGAGACTCTCGGTTTGAAAATACGATGATAATTTTTATATTTCTTGACTTAGGCTTAAAAATATGGCGTTAGAGGGTGAGAACTGTAAACATCCCCCAAACCTCCCCGTGGGTGACACCAACACCTTCCACGGGACCAATGTAACTCGTAGGAACTGACCCTGATGCCGCGGGACTCTCGGTTTGAGAATACGATGATAATTTGTATATTTCTTGAGTTAGGCTTTAAAACATGGCGTTAGTGGGTGAAAATCAAAACAGCCTTCGACCGTCCTCGTGGCTGGCACCAACGCCTCCCACGGGACCAATGTAACTCGTAGGAACTAACCCCGCAGCCGCGGGACTCCCGATTTGAGAATACGATTATAATTTGCATATTTCTTGGATTAGGCTTAAAACATGGCGTTAGAGGGTGACAACTCCAAAAAGCCCCCGACCGTCCTCATGGGTGGCACCAACCCTCACACGGGACCAATGTAACTGGTAGGAACTGACCCCACAGCCGAGGGACTCCCCGTTTGAGAAAACGACAAAAATTTGCTTATTTCTAGATTAAAGAAAAACATGGCGTTATGGAGAGAAAACTCAAAACAACCCCCGAACAGCCCCGTGGGTGGCACCAACACCTCCCACGGGACCAATGTAACTCGTAGGAACTGACCCCGCATCCGCGGGACTCCCGTTTTGAGAATACGATGATAATTTCAATATTTCTAGACTTAGGCTTAAAAACATGGCGTTAGAGGGTCAAAACTCGAAACATCCCCCGAACGGCCCCGTGGGTGGCGCCAACACCTCCCACGTGACCAATGTAACTTGTAGGAACTGACCGCGCATCCGCGAGACTCTCGGTTTGAGAATACGACGATAATTTGGTTATTTCTTGACTTAGGCTTAAAAACATGGCGTTAGAGGGTGAGAACTCGAAACAGCCTTTGACCGTCATCGTGGGTGGGACCAACACCTCCCACGGGACCAATGTAACTCGTAGGAACTAACCCTGCAGCCGCGGGACTCCCGGTTTGAGAATACAATGATAATTTGCATATTTCTTGGCTTATGCTTAAAAACATGGCGTTAGAGGGTGAGAACTCGAAACAGCCCCCGACCGTCCCCATAGGTGACACCAACCCTCCCACGGGACAAATGTAACTGGTAGGAACTGACCCCGTAGCCGCGGGACTCCCCACTTGAGCATATGACAAAAAATTTCATATTTCTGGATTTAAGCAAAACATGGCGTTAGAGGGTGAAAACTCGAAACAACCCCCGAACGGCCCCGTGGGTGGCCCCAACACCTCCCACGGGACAAATGTAACTCGTAGGTACAGTCCCGGTAGCCGCGGGACTCCCGGTTTGAGAATATGAAGATAATTTGTATATTTCTCGACTTAGGCTTAAAAACATGGCATTAGAGGGTGAAAACTCGAAACAACGCCCGAACGGCCACGTGGGTGGCACCAACATCTTCCACGGGACCAACGCAACTCGTAGGAACTGACCCCACAACCGCGGGACTCCCGGTTTGAGAATACGATGACAATTTCCATATTTTTAGACTTAGGCTTAAAAACATGGCGTTAGAGGGTGAAAACCCAAAACATCACCCCGGCGACCCCATGGGTGGTACCGACACCTCCCACGGGACCAATGTAACCAGTAAAAACTGACCCCGCAGCCGCGGAACTCCCAGTTTGAGAATACGATGACAATTTCCATATTTTTAGACTTAGGCTTAAAAACATGGCGTTAGAGGGTGAAAACCCAAAACATCCCCCGAACAGCCCCGTGGGTTGCGCTGACACGTCCCACGTGACTAATGTAACTCGTAGGTACTGACCGCGTATCCGCGAGGCTCTCGGATTTAATATACGAAGATAATTTGCATATTTCATTACTTAGGATTAAAAACATGGTGTTAGAGAGTGAGAACTCGAAACAGCCTCCGGCCGTCCCCGTGGGTGGCATCAACACCTCCGACGGGGCCAATGTAACTCGTAGGAACTAACCCCGTAGCCATGGGACTCCTGGTTGGAGCATACGACGATAATTTTAAATATTTCTAGATTTAAGCAAAACATGGCGTTAGAGGGTGAAAACTCGAAACAACCCCCAAACGGCCCCGTGGGTGGCACCAATAGCTCCAACGGGACCAATGTAACGCTTAAGAACAGACCCCGCAGTCGCGGGACTCACGGTTTGAGAATACGATGATAATTTGTATATTTTCTTATTTAGGCTTAAAAACATGGCGTTAGAGGGTAAAAATTCAAAACAGCCACCCAACTGCCCCGTGGGTGGCACCAACACGTCCCACGAGACCAATGTAACACGCAGGAACTGGCCGCACAGCCACGGGTCTCCCGATTTGAGAATACGATGATAATTGGAATATTTCTAGACTTAATCAAAACTTGGTGCTAGAGGGTGAAAAGTCGAAATAGCCCTCGAACGGCCCCGTGGGTGGCACCAACACCTCCCATGGGACCAATGTAACTCGTAGGAACTGACCCCGCAGCCACGAGACTCCCGATTTGATAATACGACGTTAATTTGCATATTTCTTAACTTAGACATAAAAACATGGCGTTAGAGGGTGAAAACCCAAAACATCCCCCAAACAGCACCGTGGGTGGTGCCAACACCTCCCACGGGACCAATGTAACTCGTAGGAACTGATAGCGCATCGTCATTTCTTAACTTACGCTTAAAAATATGGTGTTAGAGGGTGAGAACTCGAAACAGCCCCCCAATGTTCCCGTGGGTTGCACTAACACCTCCCACGGGACCAAAGTAACTCGTAGGAACTGACCCCATAGCTGCGGGACTCCCGTTTTGAGAATACGATGATAATTTGAATATTTCTAGACTTAGGCTTAAAAACATAGCGTTAGAGGGTGAAAACTCGAAACAGCCAGCCCCCTGGGTGGCGCCAACACCTCCCACAGGACCAATGTAACTTGTAGGAATTGATCGCGCATCCGCGAGACTCTCGGTTTGAAAATACGATGATAATTTGTATATTTCTTGACTTAGGCTTAAAAATATGGCGTTAGAGGGTGAGAACTGTAAACATCCCCCAAACGTCCCCGTGGGTGGCACCAACACCTTCCACGGGACCAATGTAACTCGTAGGAACTGACCCTTATGCCGCGGGACTCTCGGTTTGAGAATACGATGATAATTTGTATATTTCTTGAGTTAGGCTTTAAAACATGGCGTTAGTAGGTGAAAAATCAAAACAGCCTTCGACCGTCCTCGTGGCTGGCACCAACGCCTCCCACGGGACCAATGTAACTCGTAGGAACTAACCCCGCAGCCGCGGGACTCCCGATTTGAGAATACGATTATAATTTGCATATTTCTTGGATTAGTCTTAAAACATGGCGTTAGAGGGTGACAACTCCAAAAAGCCCCCGACCGTCCTCATGGGTGGCACCAACCCTCACACGGGACCAATGTAACTGGTAGGAACTGACCCCACAGCCGAGGGACTCCCCGTTTGAGAAAACGACCAAAAAATTTACCTATTTCTAGATTAAAGAAAAACATGGCGTTATAGAGAGAAAACTCAAACCAACCCCCGAACAGCCCCGTGGGTGGCACCAACACCTCCCACGGGACCAATGTAACTCGTAGGAACTGACCCCGCATCCGCGGGACTCCCGTTTTGAGAATACGATGATAATTTCAATATTTCTAGACTTAGGCTTAAAAACATGGCGTTAGAGGGTCAAAACTCGAAACATCCCCCGAACGGCCCCGTGGGTAGCGCCAACAACTCCCACGTGACCAATGTAACTTGTAGGAACTGACCGCGCATCCACGAGACTCTCGGTTTGAGAATACGACGATAATTTGGTTATTTCTTGACTTAGGCTTAAAAACATGGCGTTAGAGGGTGAGAACTCGAAACAGCCTTTGACCGTCATCGTGGGTGGGACCAACACCTCCCACGGGACCAATGTAACTCGTTGGAACTAACCCTGCAGCCGCGGGACTCCCGGTTTGAGAATACAATGATAATTTGCATATTTCTTGGCTTTTGCTTAAAAACATGGCGTTAGAGGGTGAGAACTCGAAACAGCCCCCGACCGTCCCCATAGGTGACACCAACCCTCCCACGGGACAAATGTAACTGGTAGGAACTGACCCCGTAGCCGCGGGACTCCCCACTTGAGCATATGACAAAAAATTTCATATTTCTGGATTTAAGCAAAACATGGCGTTAGAGGGTGAAAACTCGAAACAACCCCCGAACGGCCCCGTGGGTGGCCCCAACACCTCCCACGGGACAAATGTAACTCGTAGGTACAGTCTCGGCAGCCGCGGGACTCCCGGTTTGAGAATATGAAGATAATTTGTATATTTTGTCGACTTAGGATTAAAAACATGGCATTGGAGGGTGAAAACTCGAAACAACGCCCGAACGGCCACGTGGGTGGCACCAACACCTTCCACGGGACCAACGCAACTCGTAGGAACTGACCCCACAACCGCGGGACTCCCGGTTTGAGAATACGATGACAATTTCCATATTTTTAGACTTAGGCTTAAAAACATGGCGTTAGAGGGTGAAAACCCAAAACATCCCCCCGGCGACCCCATGGGTGGTACCGACACCTCCCACGGGACCAATGTAACCAGTAAAAACTGACCCCGCAGCCGCGGAACTCCCGGTTTGAGAATACGATGACAATTTCCATATTTTTAGACTTAGGCTTAAAAACATGGCGTTAGAGGGTGAAAACCCAAAACATCCTCCGAACAGCCCCGTGGGTTGCGCTGACACGTCCCACGTGACTAATGTAACTCGTAGGTACTGACCGCGTATCCGCGAGGCTCTGGGTTTTAATATACGAAGATAATTTGCATATTTCATTACTTAGGATTAAAAACATGGTGTTAGAGAGTGAGAACTTGAAACAGCCTCCGGCCGTCCCCGTGGGTGGCATCAACACCTCCGACGGGGCCAATGTAACTCGTAGGAACTAACCCCGTAGCCATGGGACTCCTGGTTTGAGAATACGACGATAATTTTAAATATTTCTAGATTTAAGCAAAACATGGCGTTAGAGGGTGAAAACTCGAAACAACCCCCAAACGGCCCCGTGGGTGGCACCAATACCTCCAACGGGACCAATGTAACGCTTAAGAACAGACCCCGCAGTCGCGGGACTCACGGTTTGAGAATACGATGATAATTTGTATATTTTCTTATTTAGGCTTAAAAACATGGCGTTAGAGGGTAAAAATTCAAAACAGCCACCTAACTGCCCCGTGGGTGGCACCAACACGTCCCACGAGACCAATGTAACACGCAGGAACTGGCCGCACAGCCGCGGGTCTCCCGATTTGAGAATACGATGATAATTGGAATATTTCTAGACTTAATCAAAACATGGTGCTAGAGGGTGAAAAGTCGAAATAGCCCTCGAACGGCCCCGTGGGTGGCACCAACACCTCCCACGGGACCAATGTAACTCGTAGGAACTGACCCCGCAGCCACGAGACTCCCGATTTGATAATACGACGTTAATTTGCATATTTCTTAACTTAGACATAAAAACATGGCGTTAGAGGGTGAAAACCCAAAATAGCCCCCGAACAGCACCGTGGGTGGTGCCAACACCTCCCACGGGACCAATGTAACTCGTAGGAACTGATCGCGCATCGTCATTTCTTAACTTACGCTTAAAAATATGGTGTTAGAGGGTGAGAACTCGAAACAGCCCCCCAATGTTCCCGTGGGTTGCACTAACACCTCCCACGGGACCAAAGTAACTCGTAGGAACTGACCCCGTAGCTGCGGGACTCCCGTTTTGAGAATACGATGATAATTTGAATATTTCTAGACTTAGGCTTAAAAACATAGCGTTAGAGGGTGAAAAATCGAAACAGCCAGCCCCCTGGGTGGCGCCAACACCTCCCATGGGACCAATGTAACTTGTAGGAATTGACCGCGCATCCGCGAGACTCTCGGTTTGAAAATACGATGATAATTTGTATATTTCTTGACTTAGGCTTAAAAATATGGCGTTAGAGGGTGAGAACTGTAAACATCCCCCAAACGTCCCCGTGGGTGGCACCAACACCTTCCACTGGACCAATGTAACTCGTAGGAACTGACCCTGATGCCGCGGGACTCTCGGTTTGAGAATACGATGATAATTTGTTTATTTCTTGAGTTAGGCTTTAAAACATGGCGTTAGTGGGTGAAAAATCAAAACAGCCTTCGACCGTCCCCGTGGCTGGCACCAACGCCTCCCACGGGACCAATGTAACTCGTAGGAACTAACCCCGCAGCCGCGGGACTCCCGATTTGAGAATACGATTATAATTTGCATATTTCTTGGATTAGGCTTAAAATATGGCGTTAGAGGGTGACAACTCCAAAAAGCCCCCGACCGTCCTCATGGGTGGCACCAACCCTCACACGGGACCAATGTAACTGGTAGGAACTGACCCCACAGCCGAGGGACTCCCCGTTTGAGAATACAACGAAAATTTGCCTATTTCTAGATTAAAGAAAAACATGGCGTTATAGAGAGAAAACTCAAAACAACCCCCGAACAGCCCCGTGGGTGGCACCAACACCTCCCACGGGACCAATGTAACTCGTAGGAACTGACCCCGCATCCGCGGGACTCCCGTTTTGAGAATACGATGATAATTTCAATATTTCTAGACTTAGGCTTAAAAACATGGCGTTAGAGGGTCAAAACTCGAAACATCCCCCGAATGGCCCCGTGGGTGGCGCCAACACCTCCCACGTGACCAATGTAACTTGTAGGAACTGACCGCGCATCCGCGAGACTCTCGGTTTGAGAATACGACGATAATTTGGTTATTTCTTGACTTAGGCTTAAAAACATGGCGTTAGAGGGTGAGAACTCGAAACAGACTTTGACCGTCATCGTGGGTGGGACCAACACCTCCCACGGGACCAATGTAACTCGTAGGAACTAACCCTGCAGCCGCGGGACTCCCGGTTTGAGAATACAATGATAATTTGCATATTTCTTGGCTTATGCTTAAAAACATGGCGTTAGAGGGTGAGAACTCGAAACAGCCCCCGACCATCCCCATAGGTGACACCAACCCTCCCACGGGACAAATGTAACTGGTAGGAACTGACCCCGTAGCCGCGGGACTCCCCACTTGAGCATATGACAAAAAATTTCATATTTCTGGATTTAAGCAAAACATGGCGTTAGAGGGTGAAAACTCGAAACAACCCCCGAACGGCCCCGTGGGTGGCCCCAACACCTCCCACGGGACAAATGTAACTCGTAGGTACAGTCCCGGCAGCCGCGGGACTCCCGGTTTGAGAATATGAAGATAATTTGTATATTTCTCGACTTAGGCTTAAAAACATGGCATTAGAGGGTGAAAACTCGAAACAACGCTCGAACGGCCACGTGGGTGGCACCAACACCTTCCACGGGACCAACGCAACTCGTAGGAGCTGACCCCACAACCGCGGGACTCCCGGTTTGAGAATACGATGACAATTTCCATATTTTTAGACTTAGGCTTAAAAACATGGCGTTAGAGGGTGAAAACCCAAAACATCCCCCCGGCGACCCCATGGGTGGTACCGACACCTCCCACGGGACCAATGTAACCAGTAAAAACTGACCCCGCAGCCGCGGAACTCCCGGTTTGAGAATACGATGACAATTTCCATATTTTTAGACTTAGGCTTAAAAACATGGCGTTAGAGGGTGAAAACCCAAAACATCCCCCGAACAGCCCCGTGGGTTGCGCTGACACGTCCCACGTGACTAATGTAACTCGTAGGTACTGACCGCGTATCCGCGAGGCTCTGGGTTTTAATATACGAAGATAATTTGCATATTTCATTACTTAGGATTAAAAACATGGTGTTAGAGAGTGAGAACTCGAAACAGCCTCCGGCCGTCCCCGTGGGTGGCATCAACACCTCCGACGGGGCCAATGTAACTCGTAGGAACTAACCCCGTAGCCATGGGACTCCTGGTTTGAGAATACGACGATAATTTTAAATATTTCTAGATTTAAGCAAAACATGGCGTTAGAGGGTGAAAACTCGAAACAACCACCAAACGGCCCCGTGCTTGGCACCAATACCTCCAACGGGACCAATGTAACGCTTAAGAACAGACCCCGCAGTCGCGGGACTCACGGTTTGAGAATACGATGATAATTTGTATATTTTCTTATTTAGGCTTAAAAACATGGCGTTAGAGGGTAAAAATTCAAAACAGCCACCTAACTGCCCCGTGGGTGGCACCAACACGTCCCACGAGACCAATGTAACACGCAGGAACTGGCCGCACAGCCGCGGGTCTCCCGATTTGAGAATACGATGATAATTGGAATATTTCTAGACTTAATCAAAACCTGGTGCTAGAGGGTGAAAAGTCGAAATAGCCCTCGAACGGCCCCGTGGGTGGCACCAACACATCCCACGGGACCAATGTAACTCGTAGGAACTGACCCCGCAGCCACGAGACTCCCGATTTGATAATACGACGTTAATTTGCATATTTCTTAACTTAGACATAAAAACATGGCGTTAGAGGGTGAAAACCCAAAATAGCCCCCGAACAGCACCGTGGGTGGTGCCAACACCTCCCACGGGACCAATGTAACTCGTAGGAACTGATCGCGCATCGTCATTTCTTAACTTACGCTTAAAAATATGGTGTTAGAGGGTGAGAACTCGAAACAGCCCCCCAATGTTCCCGTGGGTTGCACTAACACCTCCCACGGGACCAAAGTAACTCGTAGGAACTGACCCCGTAGCTGCGGGACTCCCGTTTTGAGAATACGATGACAATTTGAATATTTCTAGACTTAGGCTTAAAAACATAGCGTTAGAGGGTGAAAAATCGAAACAGCCAGCCCCCTGGGTGGCGCCAACACCTCCCATGGGACCAATGTAACTTGTAGGAATTGACCGCGCATCCGCGAGACTCTCGGTTTGAAAATACGATGATAATTTGTATATTTCTTGACTTAGGCTTAAAAATATGGCGTTAGAGGGTGAGAACTGTAAACATCCCCCAAACGTCCCCGTGGGTGGCACCAACACCTTCCACGGGACCAATGTAACTCGTAGGAACTGACCCTGATGCCGCGGGACTCTCGGTTTGAGAATACGATGATAATTTGTTTATTTCTTGAGTTAGGCTTTAAAACATGGCGTTAGTGGGTGAAAAATCAAAACAGCCTTCGACCGTCCCCGTGGCTGGCACCAACGCCTCCCACGGGACCAATGTAACTCGTAGGAACTAACCCCGCAGCCGCGGGACTCCCGATTTGAGAATACGATTATAATTTGCATATTTCTTGGATTAGGCTTAAAATATGGCGTTAGAGGGTGACAACTCCAAAAAGCCCCCGACCGTCCTCATGGGTGGCACCAACCCTCACACGGGACCAATGTAACTGGTAGGAACTGACCCCACAGCCGAGGGACTCCCCGTTTGAGAATACAACGAAAATTTGCCTATTTCTAGATTAAAGAAAAACATGGCGTTATAGAGAGAAAACTCAAAACAACCACCGAACAGCCCCGTGGGTGGCACCAACACCTCCCACGGGACCAATGTAACTCGTAGGAACTGACCCCGCATCCGCGGGACTCCCGTTTTGAGAATACGATGATAATTTCAATATTTCTAGACTTAGGCTTAAAAACATGGCGTTAGAGGGTCAAAACTCGAAACATCCCCCGAACGGCCCCGTGGGTGGCGCCAACACCTCCCACGTGACCAATGTAACTTGTAGGAACTGACCGCGCATCCGCGAGACTCTCGGTTTGAGAATACGACGATAATTTGGTTATTTCTTGACTTAGGCTTAAAAACATGGCGTTAGAGGGTGAGAACTCGAAACAGCCTTTGACCGTCATCGTGGGTGGGACCAACACCTCCCACGGGACCAATGTAACTCGTAGGAACTAACCCTGCAGCCGCGGGACTCCCGGTTTGAGAATACAATGATAATTTGCATATTTCTTGGCTTATGCTTAAAAACATGGCATTAGAGGGTGAGAACTCGAAACAGCCCCCGACCGTCCCCATAGGTGACACCAACCCTCCCACGGGACAAATGTAACTGGTAGGAACTGACCCCGTAGCCGCGGGACTCCCCACTTGAGCATATGACAACAATTTTCATATTTATGGATTTAAGCAAAACATGGCGTTAGAGGGTGAAAACTCGAAACAACCCCCGAACGGCTCCGTGGGTGGCCCCATCACCTCCCACGGGACAAATGTAACTCGTAGGTACAGTCCCGGCAGCCGCGGGACTCCCGGTTTGAGAATATGAAGATAATTTGTATATTTCTCGACTTAGGCTTAAAAACATGGCATTAGAGGGTGAAAACTCGAAACAACGCCCGAACGGCCACGTGGGTGGCACCAACACCTTCCACGGGACCAACGCAACTCGTAGGAACTGACCCCACAACCGCGGGACTCCCGGTCTGAGAATACGACGATAATTTGTATATTTCTCGACTTAGGCTTAAAAACATGGCGTTAGAAGGTGAAAAGTCGAAGCAGCCTCCGAACGGCCCCGTGGTTGGTACCAACACCTCTCACGGAACCAATGTAACTCGTAGGAACTTGCCGCGCAGTCGCGGGACTCCCGATTTGAGAATATGAATGATAATTTGCATATTTGTAGACTTACTCAAAACATGGCGTTATAGGGTGAAAAGTTGAAACAGCCTTCGAATGGCCCCGTGGGTGGCACCAACACCTCCCACGGGAACCATGTAATTCGTAGAAACTGACCCCACAGCCGCGAGACTCCCAATTTGAGAATACGATGATAATTTGCATATTTCAAGACTTAGGCGTAAAAACATGGCGTTAGAGGGTGAAAACCCAAGACAACGCTGAACAGCACCGTGGGTGGTGCCAACACCTCCCACGGGACCAATGTAACTCGTAGGAACTGACCGCGCATCCACGAGACTCCCGATTTGAAAATACGATGATAATTTGCATAATTCCTGACTTGGGCTTAAAAATATGGCGTTAGAGGGTGAGAACTCGTAACAGCCCCCGAACGTTCCCGTGGGTGGCACTAACACCGCCCCCAGGACCAATGTAACTCGTAGGAACTGCAGCCGCGGGACTCCCATTTTGAGAATACGATAATAATTAATATATTTATAAACTTAGGCTTAAAAACATGGTGTTAGAGGGTGAAAACTCGAAACATCCGCCCAGCGACCCCATGGGTGGCACCGACACCTCCCGCGGGACCAATGTAACCAGTAAAAATGACCCCGCAGCCGCGGGACTCCCGGTTTGAGAATACGATGACAATTTCCATATTTTTAGACTTAGTCTTAAAAACATGGCGTTAGAGGGTGAAAACCCAAAACAGCCCCCGAACAGCCCCGTGGGTTGTGCTGACACGTCCCACGTGACTAATGTAACTCGTAGGTACTGACCGTGTATCCGCGAGACTCTCGATTTGAATATACGAAGATAATTTGCATATTTAATTACTTAGGATTAAAAACATGGTGTTAGAGAGTGAGAACTCGAAACAGCCTCCGGCCGTCCCTGTGGGTGGCATCAACACCTCCGACGGGGCCAATGTAACTTGTAGGAACTAACCCCGTAGCCATGGGACTCCTGGTTTGAGAATACGACGATAATTTTAAATATTTCTAGATTTAAGCAAAACATGGCGTTAGAGGGTGAAAACTCGAAACAACCACCAAACGGCCCAGTGGGTGGCGCCAACACATCCCACGTGACCAATGTAACTCGTAGGAACTGACCGTGCAGTTGCGGGACTCACGGTTTGAGAATACGACTATGAATTGCATATGTCTTAACTTAGGCCTAAAAATATGGCGTTAGAGGGTGAGAACTAGAAACAGCCCCCGAACATCCCCGTGGGTGGCACCAACACCTGCCACGAGACCAATGTAACTCGTAGAAACTGACCCCGTAGCTGCGGGACTCTCGGTTTGAGAATACGATGATAATTTACATATTTCTTGACTTAGGCTTAAAAACATGGCATTAGAGGGTGAGATATAGAAATAGCCTCTGATCGTCCCTGTGGGTATCACCAACACCTCCCGCGGGACCAATGTAACTCGTAGGATCTGACCCCGCAGCCGCAGGACTCCCAGTTTGAGAATATGATGATAATTTGTATATTTCTCGACCTAGGCTTAAATACATGGCGTTAGAGTGTGAAAACTCGAAACAGACCCCGAACGGCCCCGTGGTTGGCACCAACACCTCCCATGGTACCAATGTAACTGGTAGGAACTGACCCCGCAGCCGCGGGACTCCCGATTTGAGAATATGATGATAATTTTTATATTTCTAGACGTAGGATTAAAAACATGGCGTTAGAGGGTGAAAACCCAAAATAGCCCCCGAACAGCCCTGTGGGTGGCGCCAACACCTCCCACGTGACCAATGTAACGCGTAGGAACTGACCGCGCATCCGCGAGACTCCCGTCTTGAAAATACGATGATAATTTGCATATTTCTTGACTTTGGCTAAAAAATATAGCATTACAGGGTGAGAACTCGATACAGCCGATGAAAGTCCCCGTGGGTGGCACCAAGTCCTCCCACGGGAGCAAAGTAACTCATAGGAACTAACCCCGCAGCCGCGGGACTCCCGGTTTTAGGATACGACGATAATTTGCATATTTCATGACTTAGTCTTAAAAACATGGCATTAGAGGCTGAGAACTCGAAACAACCCTCGACTGTCAACATGGGTGGCACCAACACCTCCCACGGTACCAGTGTATTTGGTAGGAACTGACCCCACAGTCGGAGGACTCCCCGTTTGAGAATACGACGATTATTTGCATATTTCTAGATTTAGGCAAAACATAGTGTTTGAGGGTGAAAACTCGAAATAACCACCGAATGGCCCCGTGGGTGCCACCAACAGCTCCCACGGGACCAATGTAACTCGTAGGAACTGACTCCGCAGCCGTGGGACTCCTGATTTGAGAATACGACGATAATTTTTATATTTCTCCACTTAGGCTTAAAAACATGGTGTTTGAGGGTGAAAACTCGAAATAACCGCCGAATGGCCCCGTGGGTGCCACCAACACCTCCCTCGGGACCAATGTAACTCGTACGATCTAATCGCGCCGCCGGGAGACTCCCGATTTGAGAATACGACAGTAATTTGCATATTTCTAGAGTTAAGCAAAAAGTGGCGTTTTAGGGTGAAAACTCGAAACAACCACTGAACGGCCTCGTACGTGGCACCAACACCTACCACGGGACCAATGTAACTCGTAGGAACTTACCCCGTAGCCGCACGACTCCCGGTTTGAGAATACGACGATAATTTGTATATTTCTCGACTTAGACTTAAAAACATGGTGTAAGAGGGTGAAAATTCAAAACAGCCCCCGAATGGCCCCGTGGGTGGCACCAACACCTCCCACGGGACCAATATAACTGGTAGGAACTGACCCCGCAGCTGCGGGACTCCCCGTTTGAGATTACGACAAAAATTTTCATATTTCTAAATTTAAGCAAAACATGGCGTTAGAGGGTGAAAACTCGAAACAACCCCCGAACGGCCCCGTGGGTGCCACCAACACCTCCCACGGGACCAATGTAACTTGTAGGAACTGGCTCCCCAACCGTGGGACTCCCGATTTGAGAATACGATGATAATTTGTATATTTCTCGACTTCGGCTTAAAAACATGGCATTAGAGGGTGAAAACTCGAAATAGCCCCCGAACGGCCCCGTGGGTGGCACGAACACCTCCCACGGGACCAATGTAACTTGCAGGAAGTGGCCGCACAGCCGCGGGACTCCTGGTTTGAGAATACGATGATAATTTGAATATTTCTAAACTTAATTATATCATGTCGTCAGAGGGTGAAGAGTCGAAACAGCTCTCGAACGGCCCCGTGGGTGGCACCAACACCTCCCACGGGAGCAATGTAACTCATAGGAACTGACCACGCAGTCGGGGGACTCCCGGTTTGAGAATACGACAATAATTTGTGTATTTCTCGACTTAGGCTTAAAAACATGGCGTTAGAGGGTGAAAACTCACAACAGCCCCCGAAGGGCCCCGTGGCTGGTGCCAACACCTCCCACGTGACCAATGTAACTCGTAGGAACTGACTGCGCATCCGCGAGACTCCCGGTTTGAAAATACGATGATAGTTTCCATATTTCTTCACTTAGTCTTAAAAATATGGCGTTAGAGGGTGAGAACTCGAAACTTCCCCCGAACTTTCCCATGGGTGGCACCAACACCTCCTACGGGACCCATGTAACTCGTAGGAACTGGCCCCGTAGTCGCGGGACTCCCGTTTCGAGAGTATGACGATAACTTGTATATTTCTAGACTTAGGCTTAAAAACATGGCGTTAGAGGGTGAAAACTCGAAACAGCCCCCGAACAGCCCCGTGGGTGGCGCCAACACCACCCATGAGGCCAATGTAACTGGTAGGAACTGACCCCACAGCCGTGGGACTCTCGATTTGAGAATATGATGATAATTGGCATATTTCAAGACTTAGGCTTAAAAACATGGCGTTAGAGGGTGAAAACACAAAACAACCCCCGAACAGCCCCGTGGGTGGCGCCAACACCTCCCACGTGACCAATGTATTTCGTAGGAACTGACCGCGCATCCGTGAGACTCTCGGTTTGAAAATACGATGATAATTTGCATATTTCTTGACTTAGTCTTACAAATATGGCATTAGAGGGTGAGAACTGGAAACAACCCCCGAACGTCCCCATGGGTGACACCAACACCTTCCACGGGACCAATGTAACATTAAGGAACTGACCCCGTAACCACGAGACTCTCGGTTTGAGAATACTACGATAATTTGCATATTTCTATAATTAGCCTTAAAACAAGGCGTTAGTGGGTGAAAACCAAAAATAGCCCCCGAATAGCCCCGTGAGTGGCACCAACAACTCTCACGGAACCAATGTAACTAGTAGGAACTGACCCCGCAACCGTGGGACTCTCGGTTTGAGAATATGATGATAATTTGCATATTTCTAGATTTAAGAAAAACATGGCGTTAGAGAGTGAAAACTCGAAATAACCCCCGAACGGCCCTGTGGGTTGTACCAACACCTCCCAAGGGACCAATGTAACTCATAGGAATTGACCCCGCAGCCGCGAGACTCCCTGTTTGAATATACGACGATAATTTGTATATTTCTAGTCTTAGGCTTAAAAACATGGCGTTAGAGGGTGAGAACTCAAAACAGCCCCCAACCGTCCCCAGGGGTGGCACCAACACCCCCCACGGGACCAATGTAACTGGTAGGCACTGACCCCGCAGCCGCAGGACTCCCCGTTTGAGAATACGACAAAAAATTGCATATTTCTAGATTTTAGCAAAACATGGCATTAGATGGTGAAAACTAGAAACAAAGCTCCGAACGGCCCCGTGGGTGGCACCAACACCTTCCACGGGACCAACGTAACTCGTAGGAACTGACCCCACAACCGCGGGACTCCTGCTTTCAGAATACGTTGATAATTTGTATATTTCTCGACTTAGGCTTAAAAACATGGCGTTAGAAGGTGAAAACTCGAAACAGCCTCCGAATGGCCCCGTGGGTGGCACCAACACCTCTCACGGAATGAATGTAACTCGTAGGAACATGTCGCGAAGCCGCGGGACTTCCGATTTGAGAATACGAATGATGATTTGCATATTTGTAGACTTACTCAAAACATGGCGTTAGAGGGTGAAAAGTTAAAACAGCCTTCGAATGGCCCCATGGGTGGCACCAACACCTCCCACGGGAACCATGTAACTCGTAGAAACTGACCCCATAGCCGCGAGACTCCCAATTTGAGAATACGATGATAATTTGCATATTTTAAGACTTAGGCGCAAAAACATGGCGTTAGAGGGTGAAAACCCAAGACAACCCCCGAACAGCACCGTGGGTGGTGCCAACACCTCCCACGGGACCAATGTAACTCGTAGGAACTGTCCGCGCATCCACGAGACTCCCAATTTGAAAATACGATGATAATTTGCATAATTCCTGACTTGGGCTTAAAAATATGGCGTTAGAGGGTGAGAACTCGTAATAGCCCCCGAACGTTCCCGTGGGTGGCACTTACACCGCCCACAGGAACAATGTAACTCGTAGGAACTGCAGCCGCGGGACTCCCATTTTGAGAATACGACAATAATTTGTATATTTATAAACTTAGGCTTAAAAACATGGCGTTAGAGGGTGAAAACTCGAAACATCCCCCCAGCGACCCCATGGGTGGTACCGACATCTCCCACGGGACCAATGTAACCAGTAAAAACTGACCCCGCAGCCGCGGGACTCCCGGTTTGAGAATACGATGAAAATTTCCATATTTTTAGACTTAGGATTAAAAACATGGCGTTAGAGGGTGAAAACCCAAAACATCCCCCCAGCGACCCCATGGGTGGTACCGACACCTCCCACGGGACCAATGTAACCAATAAAAACTGACCCCGCAGCTGCGGGACTCCCGGTTTGATAATACGATGACAATTTCCATATTTTTAGACTTAGGCTTAAAAACATGGCGTTAGAGGGTGAAAACCCAAAACAGGCCCCGAACTTTCCCGTGGGTGGCTCCAACACCACCTACGGGGCCAATGTAACTCGTAGGAACTGGCCCCGCAGCCGCGGGACTCCCGTTCTGAGAGCATGACGGTAATTTGTATATTTTTATACTTAGGCTTAGAAACATGGAGTTAGAGGGTGAAAATTCGAAACCGCCCCCGAACAGCCCCGTGGGTGGCGCCAACACCACCCACGAGACCAATGTAACTGGTAGGTACTAACCCCGAAGTCGCGGGACTCCCGATTTGAGAATACGATGATAATTTGCATATTTCTAGACTTAGGTTTAAAAACATGGCGTTAGAGGGTGAAAACACAAAACAGCCCCCGAACAGTCCCGTGGGTGGCGCCAACACCTCCCACGTGACCAATGTAATTCGTAGGAACTGACCGCGCGTCCGTGAGACTCTCGGCTTGAAAATACGATGATAATTTGCATATTTCTTGACTTAGGATTAAAAATACGGCGTTAGAGGGTGAGAACTGGAAACAGCCCCCGAACGTCCCCATGGGTGACACCAACACCTTCCAAGGGACCAATGTAACATGAAGGCCCTGACCCCGAAACCACGAGACTCTCGGTTTGAGAATACTACGATAATTTGCATATTTCTATAATTAGCCTTAAAACATGGCGTTAGAGGGTGAAAACCCAAAATAGCCCCCGAACAGCCCCGTGGGTGGCACCAACAACTCTCACGGAACCAATGTAACTGGTAGGAACTGACCCCGCAGTCGCAGGACTCCCCGTTTGAGAATACGACAAAAATTTGAATATTTCTAGATTTTAGCAAAACCTTGCATTAGAGGGTGAAAACTCGAAACAACGCCCGAACGGCCACGTGGGTGGCACCAACACCTTCCACGGGACCAACGCAACTCGTAGGAACTGACCCGACAACCGCGGGACTCCCGGTCTGAGAATACGACGATAATTTGTATATTTCTTGACTTAGGCTTAAAAACATGGCGTTAGAAGTTGAAAACTCGAAACAGCCTCCGAACGGCCCCATGGGTGGTACCAACACCTCTCACGGAACCAATGTAACTCGTAGGAACTTGCCGCGCAGCCGCGGGACTCCCGATTTGAGAATACGATGATAATTTGCATATTGGTAGACTTAATCAAAACATGGCGTTAGAGGGTGAACAGTCGAAACACCCTTCGAATGGCCCCGTGGGTGGCACCAACACCTCCCACGGGAACCATGTAACTCATAGGAACTAACCCCACAACCGCGAGACTCCCAATTTGAGAATACGATGATAATTTTCATATTTCTAGACTTAGGCGTAAAAACATGGCGTTAGAGGGTGAAAACCCAAGACAACCCCCGAACAGCACCGTGGGTGGTGCCAACACCTCCCACGGGACCAATGTAACTCGTAGGAACTGATCGCGCATCCACGAGACTCCCGATTAGAAAATACGATGATAATTTGCATATTTCCTGACTTCGGCTTAAAAATATGGCGTTAGAGGGTGAGAACTCATAACAGCCCCCGAACGTTCCCGTGGGTGGCACCAACACCGCCCACAGGAACAATGTAACTCGTTGGAACTACAGTCGCGGGACTCCCATTTTGAGAATACGACAATAATTTGTATATTTATAAACTTAGGCTTAAAAACATGGCGTTAGAGGGTGAAAACTCGAAACATCCCCCGAGCGACCCCGTGGGTGGCGCCAACACCTCCCACGGGACCAATGTAACCAGTAAAAACTGACCCCGCAGCCGCGGGACTCCCGGTTTGAGAATACGATGACAATTTCCATATTTTTAGACTTAGGATTAAAAACATGGCGTTAGAGGGTGAAAACCAAAAACATCCCCCCAGCGACCCCATGGGTGGTACCGACACCTCCCACGGGACCAATGTAACCAGTAAAAACTGACCCCGCAGCCGCAGGACTCCCGGTTTGAGAATACGATGACAATTTCCATATTTTTAGACTTAGGCTTAAAAACATGGCGTTAGAGGGTGAAAACCCAAAACATCCCCCGAACAGCCCCGTGGGTTGCGCTGACACGTCCCACGTGACTAATGTAACTCGTAGGTACTGACCGCGTATCCGTGAGACTCTCAGTTTGAATATACGAAGATAATTTGCATATTTCATTACTTAGGATTAAAAACATGGTGTTAGAGAGTGAGAACTCGAAACAGCCTCCGGCCGTCCCCGTGGGTGGCATCAACACCTCCGACGGGGCCAATGTAACTCGTAGGAACTAACCCCGTAGCCATGGGACTCCTGGTTTGAGAATACGATGATAATTTTAAATATTTCTAGATTTAATCAAAACATGGCGTTAGAGGGTGAAAACTCGAAACAACCCCCAAACGGCCCCGTGGGTGGCACCAATACCTCCAACGGGACCAATGTAACGCTTAAGAACAGACCCCGCAGTCGCGGGACTCACGGTTTGAGATTACGATGGTAATTTGTATATTTTCTTATTTAGGCTTAAAAACATGGCGTTAGAGGGTAAAAATTCAAAACAGCCACCTAACTGCCCCGTGGGTGGCACCAACACGTCCCACGAGACCAATGTAACACGCAGGAACTGGCCGCACAGCCGCGGGTCTCCCGATTTGAGAATACGATGATAATTGGAATATTTCTAGACTTAATCAAAACATGGTGCTAGAGGGTGAAAAGTCGAAATAGCCCTCGAACGGCCCCGTGGGTGGCACCAACACCTCCCACGGGACCAATGTAACTCGTAGGAACTGACCCCGCAGCCACGAGACTCCCGATTTGATAATACGACGTTAATTTGTATATTTCTTAACTTAGACATAAAAACATGGCGTTAGAGGGTGAAAACCCAAAACAGCCCCCGAACAGCACCGTGGGTGGTGCCAACACCTCCCACGGGACCAATGTAACTCGTAGGAACTGACCGCGCATCGTCATTTCTTAACTTACGCTTAAAAATATGGTGTTAGAGGGTGAGAACTCGAAACAACCCCCCAATGTTCCCGTGGGTTGCACTAACACCTCCCACGGGACCAAAGTAACTCGTAGGAACTGACCCCGTAGCTGCGGGACTCCCGTATTGAGAATACGATGATAATTTGAATATTTCTAGACTTAGGCTTAAAAACATAGCGTTAGAGGGTGAAAACTCGAAACAGCCAGCCCCCTGGGTGGCGCCAACACCTCCCACGGGACCAATGTAACTTGTAGGAATTGATCGCGCATCCGCGAGGCTCTCGGTTTGAAAATACGATGATAATTTGTATATTTCTTGACTTAGGCTTAAAAATATGGCGTTAGAGGGTGAGAACTGTAAACATCCCCCAAACGTCCCCGTGGGTGGCACCAACACCTTCCACGGGCCCAATGTAACTCGTAGGAACTGACCCTGATGCCGCGGGACTCTCGGTTTGAGAATACGATGATAATTTGTTTATTTCTTGAGTTAGGCTTTAAAACATGGCGTTAGTGGGTGAAAAATCAAAACAGCCTTCGACCGTCCCCGTGGCTGGCACCAACGCCTCCCACGGGACCAATGTAACTCGTAGGAACTAACCCCGCAGCCGCGGGACTCCTGATTTGAGAATACGATTATAATTTGCATATTTCTTGGGTTAGGGTTAAAACATGGCATTAGAGGGTGACAACTCCAAAAAGCCCCCGACCGTCCTCATGGGTGGCACCAACCCTCACACGGGACCAATGTAACTGGTAGGAACTGACCCCACAGCCGAGGGACTCCCCGTTTGAGAATACGACGAAAATTGGCCTATTTCTAGATTAAAGAAAAACATGGCGTTATAGAGAGAAAACTCGAAACAACCCCCGAATAGCCCCGTGGATGGCACCAACACCTCCCACGGGACCAACGTAACTCGTAGGAACTGACCCCGCATCCGCGGGACTCCCGTTTTGAGAATACGATGATAATTTCAATATTTCTAGACTTAGGCTTAAAAACATGGCGTTAGAGGGTCAAAACTCGAAACATCCCCCGAACGGCCCCGTGGGTGGCGCCAACACCTCCCACGTGACCAATGTAACTTGTAGGAACTGACTGCGCATCCGCGAGACTCTCGGTTTGAGAATACGACGATAATTTGGTTATTTCTTGACTTAGGCTTAAAAACATGGCGTTAGAGGGTGAGAACTCGAAACAGCCTTTGACCGTCATCGTGGGTGGGACCAACACCTCCCACGGGACCAATGTAACTCGTAGGAACTAACCCTGCAGCCGCGGGACTCCCGGTTTGAGAATACAATGATAATCTGCATATTTCTTGGCTTATGCTTAAAAACATGGCGTTAGAGGGTGAGAGCTCGAAACAGCCCCCGACCGTCCCCATAGGTGACACCAACCCTCCCACGGGACAAATGTAACTGGTAGGAACTGACCCCGTAGCCGCGGGACTCCCCACTTGAGCATATGACAAAAATTTTCATATTTCTGGATTTAAGCAAAACATGGCGTTAGAGGGTGAAAACTCGAAACAACCCCCGAACGGCCCCGTGGGTGGCCCCAACACCTCCCACGGGACAAATGTAACTCGTAGGTACAGTCCCGGCAGCCGCGGGACTCCCGGTTTGAGAATATGAAGATAATTTGTATATTTCTCGACTTAGGCTTAAAAACATGGCATTAGAGGGTGAAAACTCGAAACAACGCCCGAACGCCCACGTGGGTGGCACCAACACCTTCCACGGGACCAACGCAACTCGTAGGAACTGACCCCACAACCGCGGGACTCCCGGTCTGAGAATACGACGATAATTTGTATATTTCTCGACTTAGGCTTAAAAACATGGCGTTAGAAGGTGAAAAGTCGAAACAGCCTCCGAACGGCCCCGTGGGTGGTACCAACACCTCTCACGGAACCAATGTAACTCGTAGGAACTTGCCGCGCAGCCGCGGGACTCCCGATTTGAGAATATGAATGATAATTTGCATATTTGTAGACTTACTCAAAACATGGCGTTATAGGGTGAAAAGTTGAAACAACCTTCGAATGGCCCCGTGGGTGGCACCAACACCTCCCACGGGAACCATGTAATTCGTAGAAACTGACCCCACAGCCGCGAGACTCCCAATTTGAGAATACGATGATAATTTGCATATTTCAAGACTTAGGCGTAAAAACATGGCGTTAGAGGGTGAAAACCAAAGACAACCCCCGAACAGCACCGTGGGTGGTGCCAACACCTCCCACGGGACCAATGTAACTCGTAGGAACTGACCGCGCATCCACGAGACTCCCGATTTGAAAATACGATGATAATTTGCATAATTCCTGACTTGGGCTTAAAAATATGGCGTTAGAGGGTGAGAACTCGTAACAGCCCCCGAACGTTCCCGTGGGTGGCACTAACACCGCCCACAGGACCAATGTAACTCGTAGGAACTGCAGCCGCGGGACTCCCATTTTGAGAATACGACAATAATTAATATATTTATAAACTTAGGCTTAAAAACATGGCGTTAGAGGGTGAAAACTAGAAACATCCGCCCAGCGACCCCATGGGTGGCACCGACACCTCCCACGGGACCAATGTAACCAGTAAAAATGACCCCGCAGCCGCGGGACTCCCGGTTTGAGAATACGATGACAATTTCCATATTTTTAGACTTAGTCTTAAAAACATGGCGTTAGAGGGTGAAAACCCAAAACAGCCCCCGAACAGCCCCGTGGGTTGCGCTGACACGTCCCACGTGACTAATGTAACTCGTAGGTACTGACCGCGTATCCGCGAGACTCTCGGTTTGAATATACGAAGATAATTTGCATATTTAATTACTTAGGATTAAAAACATGGTGTTAGAGAGTGAGAACTCGAAACAGCCTCCGGCCGTCCCTGTGGGTGGCATCAACACCTCCGACGGGGCCAATGTAACTTGTAGGAACTAACCCCGTAGCCATGGGACTCCTGGTTTGAGAATACGACGATAATTTTAAATATTTCTAGATTTAAGAAAAACATGGCGTTAGAGGGTGAAAACTCGAAACAACCCCCAAACGGCCCAGTGGGTGGCGCCAACACATCCCACGTGACCAATGTAACTCGTAGGAACTGACCGCGCAGTTGCGGGACTCACAGTTTGAGAATACGACTATGAATTGCATATGTCTTAACTTAGGCCTAAAAATATGGCGTTAGAGGGTGAGAACTGGAAACAGCCCCCGAACATCCCCGTGGGTGGCACCAACACCTGCCACGAGACCAATGTAACTCGTAGAAACTGACCCCGTAGCCGCGGGACTCCCGGTTTGAGAATACGATGATAATTTGCATATTTCTTGACTTAGGCTTAAAAACATGGCATTAGAGGGTGAGATATAGAAATAGCCTCTGATCGTCCCTGTGGGCATCACCAACACCTCCCGCGGGACCAATGTAACTCGTAGGATCTGACCCCGCAGCCGCAGGACTCCCAGTTTGAGAATATGATGATAATTTGTATATTTCTCGATCTAGGCTTAAATAAATGGCGTTAGAGTGTGAAAACTCGAATCAGACCCCGAATGGCCCCGTGGGTGGCACCAACACCTCCCATGGGACCAATGTAACTGGTAGGAACTGACCCCGCAGCCGCGGGACTCTCGATTTGAGAATATGATGATAATTTTTATATTTCTAGACGTAGGATTAAAAACATGGCGTTAGAGGGTGAAACCCAAAATAGCCCCCGAACAGCCCTGTGGGTGGCACCAACACCTCCCACGTGACCAATGTAACGCGTAGGAACTGACCGCGCATCCGCGAGACTCCCGTCTTGAAAATACGATGATAATTTGCATATTTCTTGACTTTGGCTAAAAAATATAGCATTACAGGGTGAGAACTCGATACAGCCGATGAAAGTCCCCGTGGGTGGCACCAACTCCTCCCACGGGAGCAAAGTAACTCGTAGGAACTAACCCCGCAGCTGCGGGACTCCCGGTTTTAGGATACGACGATAATTTGCATATTTCATGACTTAGTCTTAAAAACATGGCATTAGAGGCTGAGAACTCGAAACAACCCTCGACTGTCAACATGGGTGGCACCAACACCTCCCACGTTACCAGTGTATTTGGTAGGAACTGACCCCACAGTCGCAGGACTCCCCGTTTGAGAATACGACGATTATTTGCATATTTCTAGATTTAGGCAAAACATAGTGTTTGAGGGTGAAAACTCGAAATAACCACCGAATGGCCCCGTGGGTGCCACCAACAGCTCCCACGGGACCAATGTAACTCGTAGGAACTGACTCTGCAGCCGTGGGACTCCTGATTTGAGAATACGACGATAATTTTTATATTTCTCAAATTAAGCTTTTAGAGGGTGAAAACTCGAAATAACCGCCGAATGGCCCCGTGGGTGCCACCAACACCTCCCTCGGGACCAATGTAACTCGTACGATCTAATCACGCCGCCGGGACACTCCCGATTTGAGAATACGACAGTAATTTGCATATTTCTAGAGTTAAGCAAAAAGTGGCGTTTTAGGGTGAAAACTCAAAACAACCACTGAACGGCCTCGTACGTGGCACCAACACCTACCACGGGACCAATGTAACTCGTAGGAACTTACCCCGTAGCCGCACGACTCCCGGTTTGAGAATACGACGATAATTTGTATATTTCTCGACTTAGACTTAAAAACATGGTGTAAGAGGGTGAAAATTCAAAACAGCCCCCGAATGGCCCCGTGGGTGGCACCAACACCTCCCACGGGACCAATATAACTGGTAGGAACTGACCCCGCAGCTTCGGGACTCCCCGTTTGAGATTACGACAAAAATTTTCATATTTCTAAATTTAAGCAAAACATGGCGTTAGAGGGTGAAAACTCGAAACAACCCCCGAACGGCCCCGTGGGTGCCACCAACACCTCCCACGGGACCAATGTAACTTGTAGGAACTGACTCCCCAACCGTGGGACTCCCGATTTGAGAATACGATGATAATTTGTATATTTCTCGACTTCGGATTAAAAACATGGCATTAGAGGGTGAAAACTCGAAATAGCCCCCGAACGGCCCCGTGGGTGGCATGAACACCTCCCACGGGACCAATGTAACTTGCAGGAACAGGCCGCACAGCCGCGGGACTCCTGGTTTGAGAATACGATGATAATTTGCATATTTCTAAACTTAATTATAACATGTCGTCAGAGGGTGAAGAGTCGAAACAGCTCTCGAACGGCCCCGTGGGTGGCACCAACACCTCCCACGGGAGCAATGTAACTCATAGGAACTGACCACACAGTCGGGGGACTCCCGGTTTGAGAATACGATGATAATTTGTGTATTTCTCGACTTAGGCTTAAAAACATGGCGTTAGAGGGTGAAAACTCACAACAGCCCCCGAAGGGCCCCGTGGGTGGTGCCAACACCTCCCACGTGACCAATGTAACTCGTAGGAACTGACTGCGCATCCGCGAGACTCCCGATTTGAAAATACGATGATAATTTGCATATTTCTTGACTTAGTCTTAAAAATATGGCGTTAGAGGGTGAGAACTCGAAACTTCCCCCGAACTTTCCCATGGGTGGCACCAACACCTCCTAGGGGACCCATGTAACTCGTAGGAACTGGCCCCGTAGTCGCGGGACTCCCGTTTCGAGAGTATGACGATAACTTGTATATTTCTAGACTTAGGCTTAAAAACATGGCGTTAGAGAGTGAAAACTCGAAACAACCCCCGAACAGCCCCGTGGGTGGCGCCAACACCACCCACGAGGCCAATGTAACAGGTAGGAACTGACCCCACAGCCGCGGGACTCTCGATTTGAGAATATGATGATAATTGGCATATTTCAAGACTTAGGCTTAAAAACATGGCGTTAGAGGGTGAAAACACAAAACAGCCCCCGAACAGCCCCGTGGGTGGCGCCAACACCTCCCACGTGACCAATGTATTTCGTAGGAACTGACCGCGCATCCGTGAGACTCTCGGTTTGAAAATACGATGATAATTTGCATATTTCTTGACTTAGTCTTAAAAATATGGCATTAGAGGGTGAGAACTGGAAACAACCCCCGAACGTCCCCATGGGTAACACCAACACCTTCCACGGGACCAATGTAACATGAAGGAACTGACCCCGTAACCACGAGACTCTCGGTTTGAGAATACTACGATAATTTGCATATTTCTATAATTAGCCTTAAAACAAGGCGTTAGTGGGTGAAAACCAAAAATAGCCCCCGAATAGCCCCGTGAGTGGCACCAACAACTCTCACAGAACCAATGTAACTAGTAGGAACTGACCCCGCAACCGTGGGACTCTCGGTTTGAGAATATGATGATAATTTGCATATTTCTAGATTTAAGAAAAACATGGCGTTAGAGGGTGAAAACTCGAAATAACCAACGAACGGCCCTGTGGGTTGCACCAACACCTCCCAAGGGACCAATGTAACTCATAGGAATTGACCCCGCAGTCGCGAGACTCCCAGTTTGAATATACGACGATAATTTGTATATTTCTAGTCTTAGGCTTAAAAACATGGCGTTAGAGGGTGAGAACTCGAAACAGCCCCCAACCGTCCCCAGGGGTGGCACCAACACCCCCCACGGGACCAATGTAACTGGTAGGAACTGACCCCGCAGCCGCAGGACTCCCCGTTTGAGAATACGACAAAAATTTGCATATTTCTAGATTTTAGCAAAACATGGCATTAGATGGTGAAAACTAGAAACAAAGCTCCGAACGGCCCCGTGGGTGGCACCAACACCTTCCACGGGACCAACGTAACTCGTAGGAACTGACCCCACAACCGCGGGACTCCCGCTTTCAGAATACGATGATAATTTGTATATTTCTCGACTTAGGCTTAAAAACATGGCGTTAGAAGGTGAAAACTCGAAACAGCCTCCGAATGGCCCCGTGGGTGGCACCAACACCTCTCACGGAACCAATGTAACTCGTAGGAACATGTCGCGTAGCCGCGGGACTCCTGATTTGAGAATACGATGATAATTTGCATATTGGTAGACTTAATCAAAACATGGCGTTAGAGGGTGAACAGTCGAAACAGCCTTCGAATGGCCCCGTGGGTGGCACCAACACCTCCCACGGGAACCATGTAACTCATAGGAACTGACCCCACAACCGCGAGACTCCCAATTTGAGAATACGATGATAATTTTCATATTTCTAGACTTAGGCGTAAAAACATGGCGTCAGAGGGTGAAAACCCAAGACAACCCCCGAACAGCACCGTGGGTGGTGCCAACACCTCCCACGGGACCAATGTAACTCGTAGGAACTGATCGCGCATCCACGAGACTCCCGATTATAAAATACGATGATAATTTGCATATTTCCTGACTTCGGCTTAAAAATATGGCGTTAGAGGGTGAGAACTCATAACAGCCCCCGAACGTTCCCGTGGGTGGCACCAACACCGCCCACAAGACCAATGTAACTCGTTTGAACTACAGTCGCGGGACTCCCATTTTGAGAATACGACAATAATTTGTATATTTATAAACTTAGGCTTAAAAAACATGGCGTTAGAGGGTGAAAACTCGAAACATCCCCCGAGCGACCCCGTGGGTGGCGCCAACAACTCCCACGGGACCATTGTAACTCGTAAAAACTGACCCCGCAGCTGCGGGACTCCCGGTTTGATAATACGATGAAAATTTGCATATTTTTAGACTTAGGCTTAAAAACATGGCTTTAGAGGGTGAAAACCCAAAACAGGCCCCGAACTTTCCCGTGGGTGGCTCCAACACCACCTACGGGACCAATGTAACTCGTAGGAACTGGCCCCGCAGCCGCGGGACTCCCGTTCTGAGAGTATGACGGTAATTTGTATATTTTTATACTTAGGCTTAGAAACATGGAGTTAGAGGGTGAAAACTCGAAACCGCCCCCGAACAGCCCCGTGGGTGGCGCCAACACCACCCACGAGACCAATGTAACTGGTAGGTACTAACCCCGAAGTCGCGGGACTCCCGATTTGAGAATACGATGATAATTTGCATATTTCTAGACTTAGGTTTAAAAACATGGCGTTAGAGGGTGAAAACACAAAACAGCCCCCGAACAGTCCCGTGGGTGGCGCCAACACCTCGCACGTGACCAATGTAATTCGTAGGAACTGACCGCGCGTCTGTGAGACTCTCGGCTTGAAAATACGATGATAATTTGTATATTTCTTGACTTAGGCTTAAAAATACGGCGTTAGAGGGTGAGAACTGGAAACAGCCCCCGAACGTCCCCATGGGTGACACCAACACCTTCCAAGGGACCAATGTAACATGAAGGCCCTGACCCCAAAACCACGAGACTCTCGGTTTGAGAATACTACGATAAATTGCATATTTCTATAATTAGCCTTAAAACATGGCGTTAGAGGGTGAAAACCAAAAATAGCCCCCGAACAGCCCCGTGGGTGGCACCAACAACTCTCACAAAACCAATGTAACTGGTAGGAACTGACCCCGCAGTCGCAGGACTCCCCGTTTGAGAATACGACAAAAATTTGAATATTTCTAGATTTTAGCAAAACCTTGCATTAGAGGGTGAAAACTCGAAACAACGCCCGAACGGCCACGTGGGTGGCACCAACACCTTCCACGGGACCAACGCAACTCGTAGGAACTGACCCGACAACCGCGGGACTCCCGGTCTGAGAATACGACGATAATTTATATATTTCTTGACTTAGGCTTAAAAACATGGCGTTAGAAGGTGAAAACTCGAAACAGCCTCCGAACGGCCCCATGGGTGGTACCAACACCTCTCACGGAACCAATGTAACTCGTAGGAACTTGCCGCGCAGCCGCGGGACTCCCGATTTGAGAATACGATGATAATTTGCATATTGGTAGACTTAATCAAAACATGGCGTTAGAGGGTGAACAGTCGAAACAGCCTTCGAATGGCCCCGTGGGTGGCACCAACACCTCCCACGGGAACCATGTAACTCATAGGAACTGACCCCACAACCGCGAGACTCCCAATTTGAGAATACGATGATAATTTTCATATTTCTAGACTTAGGCGTAAAAACATGGCGTTAGAGGGTGAAAACCCAAGACAACCCCCGAACAGCACCGTGGGTGGTGCCTACACCTCCCACGGGACCAATGTAACTCGTAGGAACTGATCGCGCATCCACGAGACTCCCGATTAGAAAATACGATGATAATTTGCATATTTCCTGACTTCGGCTTAAAAATATGGCGTTAGAGGGTGAGAACTCATAACAGCCCCCGAACGTTCCCGTGGGTGGCACCAACACCGCCCACAGGAACAATGTAACTCGTTGGAACTACAGTCGCGGGACTCCCATTTTGAGAATACGACAATAATTTGTATATTTATAAACTTAGGCTTAAAAACATGGCGTTAGAGGGTGAAAACTTGAAACATCCCCCCAGCGACCCCATGGGTGGTACCGACACCTCCCACGGGACCAATGTAAGCAGTAAAAACTGACCCCGCAGCCGCAGGACTCCCGGTTAGAGAATACGATGACAATTTCCATATTTTTAGACTTAGGCTTAAAAACATGGCGTTAGAGGGTGAAAACCCAAAACATCCCCCCAGCGACCCCATGGGTGGTACCGATACCTCCCACGGGACCAATGTAACCAGTAAAAACTGACCCCGCAGCCGCAGGACTCCCGGTTTGAGAATACGATGACAATTTCCATATTTTTAGACTTAGGCTTAAAAACATGGCGTTAGAGGGTGAAAACCCAAAACATCCCCCGAATAGCCCCATGGGTTGCGCTGACACGTCCCACGTGACTAATATAACTCGTAGGTACTGACCGCGTATCCGCGAGACTCTCAGTTTGAATATACGAAGATAATTTGCATATTTCATTACTTAGGATTAAAAACATGGTGTTAGAGAGTGAGAACTCGAAACAGCCTCCGGCCGTCCCCGTGGGTGGCATCAACACCTCCGACGGGGCCTATGTAACTCGTAGGAACTAACCCTGTAGCCATGGGACTCCTTGTTTGAGAATACGACGATAATTTTAAATATTTCTGGATTTAAGCAAAACATGGCGTTAGAGGGTGAAAACTCGAAACAACCCCCAAACGGCCCCGTGGGTGGCACCAATACCTCCAACGGGACCAATGTAACGCTTAAGAACAGACCCCGCAGTCGCGGGACTCACGGTTTGAGAATACGATGATAATTTGTATATTTTCTTATTTAGGCTTAAAAACGTGGCGTTAGAGGGTAAAAATTCAAAATAGCCACCTAACTGCCCCGTGGGTGGCACCAACACGTCCCACGAGACCAATGTAACACGCAGGATTTGGCCGCACAGCCGCGGGTCTCCCGATTTGAGAATACGATGATAATTGGAATATTTCTAGACTTAATCAAAACATGGTGCTAGAGGGTGAAAAGTCGAAATAGCCCTCGAACGGCCCCGTGGGTGGTACCAACACCTCCCACGGGACTAATGTAACTCGTAGGAACTGACCCCGCAGCCACGAGACTCCCGATTTGATAATACGACGTTAATTTGCATATTTCTTAACTTAGACATAAAAACATGGCGTTAGAGGGTGAAAACCCAAAACAGCCCCCGAACAGCACCGTGGGTGGTGCCAACACCTCCCACGGGACCAATGTAACTCGTAGGAACTGACCGCGCATCGTCATTTCTTAACTTACGCTTAAAAATATGGTGTTAGAGGGTGAGAACTCGAAACAGCACCCCAATGTTCCCGTGGGTTGCACTAACACCTCCCACGGGACCAAAGTAACTCGTAGGAACTGACCCCGTAGCTGCGGGACTCCCGTTTTGAGAATACGATGATAATTTGAATATTTCTAGACTTAGGTTTAAAAACATAGTGTTAGAGGGTGAAAACTCGAAACAGCCAGCCCCCGGGGTGGCGCCAACACCTCCCACGGGACCAATGTAACTTGTAGGAATTGACCGCGCATCCGCGAGACTCTCGATTTGAAAATACGATGATAATTTGTATATTTCTTGACTTAGGCTTAAAAATATGGCGTTAGAGGGTGAGAACTGTAAACATCCCCCAAACGTCCCCGTGGGTGGCACCAACACCTTCCACGGGACCAATGTAACTCGTAGGAACTGACCCTGATGCCGCGGGACACTCGGTTTGAGAATACGATGATAATTTGTTTATTTCTTGAGTTAGGCTTTAAAACATGGCGTTAGTGGGTGAAAAATCAAAACAGCCTTCGACCGTCCCCGTGGCTGGCACCAACGCCTCCCACGGGACCAATGTAACTCGTAGGAACTAACCCCGCAGCCGCGGGACTCCCGATTTGAGAATACGATTATAATTTGCATATTTCTTGGATTAGGCTTAAAACATGGCGTTAGAGGGTGACAACTCCAAAAAGCCCCCGACCATCCTCATGGGTGGCACCAACCCTCACACGGGACCAATGTAACTGGTAGGAACTGACCCCACAGCCGAGGGACTCCCCGTTTGAGAATACGACGAAAATTTGCATATTTCTAGATTAAAGAAAAACATGGCGTTATAGAGAGAAAACTCGAAACAACCCCCGAACAGCCCCGTGGGTGGCACCAACACCTCCCACGGGACCAATGTAACTCGTAGGAACTGACCCCGCATCCGCGGGACTCCCGTTTTGAGAATACGATGATAATTTCAATATTTCTAGACTTAGGCTTAAAAACATGGCGTTAGAGGGTCAAAACTCGAAACATCCCCCGAACGGCCCCGTGGGTGGCGCCAACACCTCCCACGTGACCAATGTAACTTATAGGAACTGACCGCGCATCCGCGAGACTCTCGGTTTGAGAATACGACGATAATTTGGTTATTTCTTGACTTAGGCTTAAAAACATGGCGTTAGAGGGTGAGAACTCAAAACAGCCTTTGACCGTCATCGTGGGTGGCACCAACACCTCCCACGGGACCAATGTAACTCGTAGGAACTAACCCTGCAGCCGCGGGACTCCCGGTTTAAGAATACAATGATAATTTGTATATTTCTTGGCTTATGCTTAAAAACATGGCGTTAGAGGGTGAGAACTCGAAACAGCCCCCGACCGTCCCCATAGGTGACACCAACCCTCCCACGGGACAAATGTAACTGGTAGGAACTGACCCCGTAGCCGCGGGACTCCCCATTTGAGCATACGACAAAAATTTTCATATTTCTGGATTTAAGCAAAACATGGCGTTAGAGGGTGAAAACTCGAAACAACCCCCGGACGGCCCCGTGGGTGGCCCCAACACCTCCCACGGGACAAATGTAACTCGTAGGTACAGTCCCGGCAGCCGCGGGACTCCCGGTTTGAGAATATGAAGATAATTTGTATGTTTCTCGACTTAGGCTTAAAAATATGGCATTAGAGGGTGAAAACTCGAAACAACGCCCGAACGGCCACGTGGGTGGCACCAACACCTTCCACGGGACCAACGCAACTCGTAGGAACTGACCCCACAACCGCGGGACTCCCGGTCTGAGAATACGACGATAATTTGTATATTTCTCGACTTAGGCTTAAAAACATGGCGTTAGAAGGTGAAAAGTCGAAACAGCCTCCGAACGGCCCCGTGGGTGGTACCAACACCTCTCACGGAACCAATGTAACTCGTAGGAACTTTCCGCGCTGCCGCGGGACTCCCGATTTGAGAATACGAATGATAATTTGCATATTTGTAGACTTACTCAAAACATGGCGTTAGAGGGTGAAAAGTTGAAACAGCCTTCGAATGGCCCCGTGGGTGGCACCAACACCTCCCACGGGAACCATGTAATTCGTAGAAACTGACCCCACAGCCGCAAGACTCCCAATTTGAGAATACGATGATAATTTGCATATTTCAAGACTTAGGCGTAAAAACATGGCGTTAGAGGGTGAAAACCCAAGACAACCCCCGAACAGCACCGTGGGTGGTGCCAACACCTCCCACGGGACCAATGTAACTCGTAGGAACTGACCGCGCATCCACGAGACTCCCGATTTGAAAATACGATGAAAATTTGCATAATTCCTGACTTGGGCTTAAAAATATGGCGTTAGAGGGTGAGAACTTGTAACAGCCCCCGAACGTTCCCGTGGGTGGCACTAACACCGCCCACAGGACCAATGTAACTCGTAGGAACTGCAGCCGCGGGACTCCCATTTTGAGAATACGATAATAATTAGTATATTTATAAACCTAGGATTAAAAACATGGCGTTAGAGGGTGAAAAGTCGAAACATCCGCCCAGCGACCCCATGGGTGCCACCGACACCTCCCACGGGACCAATGTAACCAGTAAAAACTGACCCCGCAGCCGCGGGACTCCCGGTTTGAGAATACGATGACAATTTCCATATTTTTAGACTTAGTCTTAAAAACATGGCGTTAGAGGGTGAAAACCCAAAACAGCCCCCGAACAGCCCCGTGGGTTGCGCTGACACGTCCCACGTGACTAATGTAACTCGTAGGTACTGACCGCGTATCCGCGAGACTCTCGGTTTGAATATACGAAGATAATTTGCATATTTAATTACTTAGGATTAAAAACATGGTGTTAGAGAGTGAGAACTCGAAACAGCCTCCGGCCGTCCCTGTGGGTGGTATGAACACCTCCGACGGGGCCAATGTAACTTGTAGGAACTAACCCCGTAGCCATGGGACTCCAAGTTTGAGAATACGACGATAATTTTAAATATTTCTAGATTTAAGCAAAACATGGCGTTAGAGGGTGAAAACTCGAAACAACCCCCAAACGGCCTAGTGGGTGGCACCAACACCTCCAACGGGACCAATGTAATGCTTAAGAACAGACCCCGCAGTCGCGGGACTCACGGTTTGAGAATACGACGATAATTTGTATATTTTCTTATTTAGGCTTAAAAACATGGCGTTAGAGGGTAAAAATTCAAAACAGCCACCTAACTGCCCCGTGGGTGGCACCAACATGTCCCACGAGACCAATGTAACACGCAGGAACTGGCCGCACAGCCGCGGGTCTCCCGATTTGAGAATACGATGATAATTAGAATATTTCTAGACTTAATCAAAACATGGTGGTAGAGGGTGAAAAGTCGAAATAGCCCTCGAACGGCCCCGTGGGTGGCACCAACACCTCCCACGGGACCAATGTAACTCGTAGGAACTGACCCCGCAGCCGCGAGACTCCCGATTTGATAATACGACATTAATTTGCATATCTCTTAACTTAGACATAAAAACATGGCTTTAGAGGGTGAAAACCCAAAACAGCCCCCGAACAGCACCGTGGGTGGTGCCAACACCTGCCACGGGACCAATGTAACTCGTAGGAACTGACCGCGCATCGTCATTTCTTGACTTATGCTTAAAAATAAGGTGTTAGAGGGTGAGAACTCGAAACAGCCCCCCAATGTTCCCGTGGGTTGCACAAACACCTCCCACGGGACCAAAGTAACTCGTAGGAACTGTCCCCGCAGCTGCGGGACTCCCGTTTTGAGAATACGATGATAATTTGAATATTTCTAGACTTAGGCTTAAAAACATAGCGTTAGAGGGTGAAAACTCGAAACAGCCAGCCCCCTGGGGACCAATGTAACTTGTAGGAACTGACCGCGGATCCGCGAGACTCTCGGTTTGAAAATACGATGATAATTTGTATATTTCTTGACTTAGGCTTAAAAATATGGCGTTAGAGGGTGACAACTGTAAACAACCCCCAAACGTCCCCGTGGGTGGCACCAACACCTTCCACGGGACCAATGTAACTCATAGGAACTGACACTGATGCCGCGCGACTCTCGGTTTGAGAATACGATGATAATTTGGTTATTTCTTGAGTTATGCTTTAAAACATGGCGTTAGTGGGTGAAAACGCAAAACAGCCTTCGATCGTCCCCGTGGCTGGCACCAACGCCTCCCACGGGACCAATGTAACTCGTAGGAACTAAACCCGCAGCCGCGGGACTCCCGGTTTGAGAATACGATTATAATTTTCATATTTCTTGGATTAGGCTTAAAACATGGCATTAGAGGGTGAGAACTCCAAACAGCCCCCGACCGTCCTCATGAGTGGCACCGACCCTCACACGGGACCAATGTAACTGGTAGGAACTGACCCCAGAGCCGAGGGACTCCCCGTTTGAGAATACGACGGAAATTTGCCTTTTTCTAGATTAAAGCAAAACATGGCGTTATAGGGAGAAAAATCGAAACAACCACCGAACTGCCCCGTGGGTGGCACCAACACCTCCCACGGGACCAATGTAACTCGTAGGAACTGACCCCGCATCCGCGGGACTCCCGTTTTGAGAATACCATGATAATTTTAATATTTCTAGACTTAGGCTTAAAAACAAGGCGTTAGAGGGTGAAAACTCGAAACAGCCCCCGAACGGCCCCGTGGGTGGCGCCAACACCTCCCACGTGACCAATGTAACTTGTAGGAACTGACCGCGCATCCGCGAGACTCTCGGTTTAAGAATACGATGATAATTTGGTTATTTCTTGACTTAGGCTTAAAAACATGGCGTTAGAGGGTGAGAACTCGAAACAACCTTTGACCGTCACCGTGGGTGGCACCCACACCTCCCATGGGACCAATGTAACTCGTAGGAACTAACCTGCAGTCGCGGAACTCCCGGTTTGAGAATACAATGATAATTTGCATATTTCTTGGCTTACGCTTAAAAGCATGGCGTTAGAGGGTGAGAACTCGAAACAGGCCCCGACCGTCCCCATAGGTGGCACCAACCCTCCCACGGGACCAATGTAACTGGTAGGAACTGACCCCGTAGCCGCGGGATTCCCCATTTGAGCATACGACAAAAATTTTCATATTTCTATATTTAAGCAAAACATGGCGTTAGAGGGTGAAAACTCGAAACAACCCCCGAACGGCCCCGTGGGTGGCCCCAACACCTCCCACGGGACCAATGTAACTCGTAGGTTAAGTCCCGGCAGCCGCGGGACTCCCGGTTTGAGAATATGAAGATAATTTGTATATTTCTCGACTTAGGCTTAAAAACATGGTATTAGAGGGTGAAAACTCAAAATAGCCCCCGAACGGCCCCATGGGTGGCACCAACACGTCCCACGGGACCAATGTTAGTCGTAGGAACTGGTCGCGTAGCTGCGGGACTCCCGTTTTGAGAATACAATGATAATTTGAATATTTCTAGACTTGGGCTTAAAAACATGGCATTAGAGGGTGAAAACTTGAAACATCCCCCGAACGGCCCTGTGGGTGGCGCCAAAACCTCCCACGGGACCAATGTAACCTGTAGGAACTGACTGCGCATCTCCAAGACTTTCGGTTTGAAAATACGACCATAATTTGCATATTTTTGGACCTGGGCATTAAAATATGGCGTTAGAGGGTGAGAAATAGAAACATCCCCCAAACGTCACCGTCGGTGGCACCAACCCCTCCCACGGGACCAATGTAACTCGTAGGAACTGACCTCGCTGTCGCGAGACTCCCAGTTTGAGAATACGATGATAATTTGTTTATTTCTTGACATAGGAATAAAAACATGGCGTTAGAGGGTGAGAACTCAAAACAGCCTTCGACCGTCCCTGTGAGTGGCTCCAACGCCTCCCACGGGACCAATGTAACTTGTAGGAATTAACCCCGCACCCGCGGGACTCCCGGTTTGAGAATACGATTATAATTTGCATATGTCTTGGATTAGGCTTAAAAACATCACGTTAGAGGGTGAGAACTCGAAATAGCCCCCGACCGTCCTCATGGGTGGCACCAACCCTCACATGGGACAAATGTAACTTGTAGGAACTGACCCCGCAGCCGAGGGACTCCCCGTTTAAGAATACGACAAAAAATTGCGTATTTCTAGATTAAAGCAAAACATGGCGTTAGAGGGTGAAAACTCGAACCAACCCCCGAACGGCCCCCTGGGTGTCACCAATACCTCCCACGGGACCAATGTAACTCGTAGGAACTAACCCTGCATCCGTGGGTCTCCCGTTTTGAGAATACGATGATAATTTCAATATTTCTAGACTTAGGCTTAAAAATATGGCATTAGAGGGTGAAAACTCGAAACAGCCCCCGAACGGCCCCGTGGGTGGCGCCAACACCTCCCACGGGACCAATGTAACTTGTAGGAATGGACCGCGCATCCGCGAGACTCTCGATTTGAGAATACGACGATAATTTGGTTATTTCTTGACTTAGGCTTAAAAACATGGCGTTAGAGGGTGAGAACTCGAAACAGACTTCGACTGTCACCGTGGGTGGAACCAGCACCTCCCACAGGATCAATGTAACTCGTAGGAACTAACCCCGCAGCCGCGGGACTCCCGGTTTGAGAATACGATGATAATTTGCGTATTTCTTGGCTTAGGCTTAAAAACATGGCGTTAGAGGGTGAAAACCCAAAACAGCACCCGAACAACACCATGGGTGGTGCCAACACCTCCCACGGGACCAATGTAACTTGTAGGAACTGACCGCGCATCCGCGAGACTCTCGGTTTGAAAATACGATGATAATTTCCATATTTATTGACTTTGGCTTAAAAATATGGCATTAGAGGGTGAGAACTCGAAACAACCCCCGAATGTTCCCGTGGGTGGCACTAACACCTCCCATGGGACCAATGTAACTCGTAGGAACTGACCCTGGAGCCGCGAGGCTCCCATTTTGAGAATACGATGATAATTTCAATATTTCTAGACTTAGGCTTAAAAACGTAGTGTTAGAGGGTGAAAACTCGAAACAGCCCCCGAACGGCCCCGTGGGTGGCGCCAACACCTCCCACGGGACCAAAGAAACTTTTAGGAATGGACCGCGCATTCGAGAGACTCCCAGTTTGAGAATACGATGATAATTTGCATATTTCTTGGCTTAGGCTTAAAAACATGGCGTTAGAGGGAGAGAACTTACAACAACCCCCGATCGTCCCCATGGGAGGGCCCAACAACTCCCACGGGACCAATGTAACTGGTAGGAATTGACCCTGCAGCCGCGGGACTCCCTGTTTGAGAATATGACAAAAATTTGAATATTTCTATATTTAAGTAAAACAATGCGTTAGAGGGTGAAAACTCGAAACAACCACTGAACGGCCCCGTGGGTGGCACCAACACATCCCACGGGACCAATGTAAATCGTAGGAATTGGCCCCACAGCCACGAGACTCCCGGATTGAGAATACGAAGATAATTTATATATTTCTCGACTTAAGCTTAAAAACATGGCGTTAGAGGGTGAAAACTCGAGACAGCCCCTGAACGGCCCCGTGGGTGGCACCAACGCCTCCCACGGGACCAATGTAAGTCGTAGGAACTCGTCGCGTATCCGCAGGACTCCCAATTTTAGAATATGATGATAATTTGCATATTTCTAGACATAGGCGTAAAAACATGGCGTTAGGGGGTGAAAACCCAAAACAGCTCCCGAACAGCACCGTGGGTGGCGCCAACACCTCCCACGGGACCAATCTAACTCGTAGGAACTGACCGCGCATCCTTGAGACTCCCTGTTTGAAAACACGTTGACAATTTGCATATTTCTTGACTTTGGCTTAAAAACATGGCGTCAGAGTGTGAGAACTGAAATAGCCACCTAATGTCCCCGGGGGTGGAACCAACACCACCCCCGGGACCAATGTAACTAGTAGGAACTAACCCCGTAACTGCGGGACTCCTGGTTTGAGAATATGACGATAATTTTCATATTTCTAGATTTAAGCAAAACATGGCGTTAGAGGGTGAAAACTCGAAACAACCCCCGAACGGCTCCGTGGGTTGCACCAACACCTCCCACGGGACAAATGTAACTCGTAGGAATTGACCCCGACCGCGAGAACACGAAACATCCCCCGACCGTTCCCGTGGGTGGTACCAACACCTTCCACGGGACAAATGTAACTCGAAGGAACGGACCTTGCAGCCGCGGGACTCCCGGTTTGAGAATACAACGATAATTTACATATTTCTAGACTTAGCCTTAAAAACATGGCGTTAGAGGGTGAAAACAAAAAACATCCCCCGAACAGCCCCGTAGGTGGTGGCAACACCTCCCACGGGACCAATGTAACTCGTAGGAACTGCCTGCGCATCCACGAGACTCCCGGTTTGAAAATATGATGATAATTTTCATATTTCTTAACTTAGGCTTAAAAACATGTCGTTAGAGGGAGAGAACTACAACATCCCCCGAGCGTTCCCACAGGTAGCACCAACACCTCCCCCGGGACCAATGTAATTCGTAGGAACTGACCCCGCAACCGCGGGACTCCCGATTTGAGAATACAATGATAATTTTCATATTTCTAGATTTAAGCAAAACATGGCGTTAGAGGGTAAAAACTCGAAACAACCCCCGAACGGCCCCTTGGGTTTCACTAAGACCTCCCACGGGACCAATGTAACTCGTAGGAACTAAACCCACAGCCTCGGGACTTCCGGCTTGAGAATACGACGATAATTTGCATATTTTTTTACTTAGGCTAAAAACATGGCATTAGAGAGTGAGAACTCGAAACAGCCACCGACCTTCCCCGTGCGTGGCACCAACACCTCCCACGGGATCAATGTAACTCGTAGGAACTAACCCCGCAACCGCGGGACTCCTAGTTTGAGAATATGACGATAATTTACATATTTCTTGACTTAGGCTTAAAAACATGGCGTTAGAGCGTGAGAACTCGAAACAGTCCCCGACCGTCCCCGTGGGTGGCACCAACACCTCCCACGGGACCAATGTAACTGGTAGGAACGGACCCCGCAGCCGCGGGACTCTCGATTTGAGAATATGACGATAATTTCCATATTTTAGATTTAATCAAAACATGGCGTTAGAGGGTGAAAACTAGAAACAATCCTCGAACGGCCCCGTGGGTGGCGCCAACACGTCCCACGTGAACAATATAACTCATAGGAAATGACCGCGCATCCGGTAAACTCTCGGTTTGAAAATACGACGATAATTTGCTTATTTCTTGACTTAGGATTAAAAATATGGTGTTAGAGGGTGAGAACTCGAAACAACCCACGAACATCCCCGTGGGTGGCACCAACACCTCCCACGGGACTAATGTAACTCGTAGGAACTGACCCTGCAGTCGCGGGACTCCCATTTTGAGAATACGAAAATAATTTTTATATTTCTAGAATTAGTCTTAAAAACATGGCCTTAGAGCGTGAAAACCCAAAACAGCTCCCCCCAAAAACCCCGTGGGTGGCACCAACACCTCCCCCGGGAACAATGTACCTCGTAGGAACTGACCCCACAATCGCGAGACTCCCGGTTTGAGAATACGAAGATAATTTTCATATTTCTCGATTTAAGAAAAACATGGTGTTAGAGGGTGAAAACCCGAAACAACCCCCGAACGGCCCCGTGGGTTGCACCAAGACCTCCCACGGGACCAATGTAACTTGTAGGAACTAAACCCATAGCCGCGGGACTCTCGATTTGAGAATACGACGATAATTTTCATGTTTCTTGACTTAGGCTTAAAAATATGGCGTTAGAGGGTGAAAACTCAAAACAGCCCCCGAACGTTCTTGTGGGTGGCACCAACACCTCCCACGGGACAAATCTAACTCATAGGAACTGACCCCACAGCTGCGGAATTCTCGTTTTGAGAATACGATGATAATTTGTAAATTTCAAGACATAGGCTTAAAAATATTGCGTTAGAGGGTGAAAACTAGAAATAGCCCCTAAAGACCCTGTGGGTGACGCCAACACCTCCCACGGGACCAATGTAACTCGTAGGAACTCACCCCGCAACCGCGGGACTATCAGTTTGAGAATATGATGATAATTTGGATATTTCTAGACTTAGGCTTAAAAAGATGGCATTAGAGGGTGAAAACCCAAAACAACCACCGAGAAGCCCCGTGGGGGGCGCCAACACCTCCTACGTGACCAATGTAACTCGTAGGAACTGACCGAGCATCCACGAGACTCTCAGTTTGAAAATACGATGATAATTTGGGTATTTATTGACTTACACTTACAAATATGGCGTTAGAGGGTGAGAACTGGAAACAGCCCCCGAACGTCCCCATGGGTGGCACCAACACCTTCCACGGGACAAATGTAACTCGAAGGAACTAACCCCACAGCCGCGGGACTCACGGTTTGATAATACTATGATAATTTGCATATTTCTAGACTTAGGCTTAAAAACAAGGCGTTAGAGGGTGAAAACCCAAAATAGCCCCCCAAACAGCCCCATGGGTGGCGCCAACACCTCCCACGGGACCAATGTAACTCGTAGGAACTGACTACGCATCCGCGAGACTCCCGATTAGAAAATACAATAATAATTTGGTTATTCCTCGACTTAGGCTTAAAAACATGGCGTTAGAGGGTGAGAACTAAAACATCCCCCTAACGTCACCGTGGGTGGCACCATCACCACCCCCGGGACCAATGTAACTCGTAGGAACTGACCCCCCGGCCGAGGGACTCCCGTGTTCTGAATACGATGATAATTTGTATATTGCTAGACTTAGGCTTAAAAACATGGCGTTAGAGGGTGAAAACTCAAAAGAGCCCCCGAACGGCCCCGTGGGCGGCGCCAACACCTCCCACGGGACCAATGTAACTCGTAGGAACTGACCGCGCATCCGCGAGACTCCCGTTTTGAAAATAGGACAATAATTTGAATATTTCTTGACTTAGGATTAAAAATATGGTGTTAGAGGTTGAGAACTCGAAACAACCCCGGAACATCCCCGTGGATGGCAGCAACACCTCCCTCGGGACCAATGTAACTCGTAGGAACTGACCCCACAATCGCGGGACTCCCGGTTTGAGAATACGATGATAATTTACATATTTCTCGATTTAAGAAAAACATGTGTTAGAGGGTGAAAACTCGAATCAACCCCCGAACGGCCACGTGGGTTTCACCAAGACCTCCCACGGGACCAATGTAACTCGTAGGAACTAAACCCACAGCCGCGGGACTCCCGATTAGAGAATACGATGATAATTTGCATGTTTCTTAACTTAGGCTTAAAAACATGGCGTTAGAGGGTGAAAACTCGAAACAGTCCCCAAACGTTCCCGTGGGTGGCACCAACACCTCCCACGGGACTAATGTAACTCATAGGAACTAACCCCGCATCCGCGGGATTCTCATTTTGAGAATATGATGATAATTTGTAAATTTGAAAACTTAGGCTTAAAAATATTGCGTTAGAGGGTGAAAAGTTGAAATAGCCCCCGAACGGCCCCGTGGGTGGCGCCATCACCTCCCACGAGACCAATGTAACTCGTAGGAACAGACCCCGCAACCGCGGGACTCTTTGTTTGAGAATACAATGATAATTTGGATATTTCTGGACTTAGGCATAAAAACATGGCGATAAAGGGTGAAACCCCAAAACAGCCACCGAACAGCCCCGTGGGTGGCGCCAACACCTCCTACGTGACCAATGTAACTCTTAGGAAATGATCGTGCATCCGCGAGCCTCTCAGTTTGAAAATACGATGATAATTTGTGTATTTCTTGACTTAGGCTTAAAATATGGCGTTAGAGGGTGAGAACTGGAAACAGCCCCCGAACGTCCCCGTGGGTGGCACCAACACCTTCCACGGGCCCAATGTAACTCGTAGGAACAGACCCCGCAACCGCGGGACTCTTAGTTTGAGAATACTACGATAATTTGAATATTTCTAGACTTGGGCTTAAAAACATGGCATTAGAGGGTGAAAACCCAAAATAGCCCCCGTACAGCCCCATGGTGGCACCAACACCTCCCACGGGACCAATGTAACTCGTAGGAACTGACCGCGCATCCACGAGACTCCTGATTAGAAAATACAATAATAATTTGCATATTCCTCAACTTAGGCTTTAAAACATGGCGTTAGAGGGTGAGAACTAAAATAGACCCCTAACATCACCGTGGGTGGCAGCAACACCACCCCCGGGACCAATGTAACTCATAGGAACTGACCCCCCAGCCGAGGGACTCCCATTTTGTGAATATGATCATAATGTGTATATTGTTAGAATTAGGCTTAAAAACATGGCGTTAGAGGGTGAAAACTCGAAACAGCCCCCAAACGTTCTCGTGGGTGGCACCAACACCTCCCACGGGACTAATGTAACTCATAGGAACTGACCCCGCATTCGCGGGATTCTCGTTTTGAGAATACGATGATAATTTGTAAATTTGAAAACTTAGGCTTAAAAATATTGCGTTAGAGGGTGAAAACTCTAAATAGCCCCCGAACGGCCCCGTGGGTGGCGCCATCACCTCCCACGAGACCAATGTAACTCGTAGGAACAGACCCCGCAACCGCGGGACTCTTTGTTTGAGAATACGATGATAATTTGGATATTTCTGGACTTAGGCATAAAAACTTGGCGATAGAGGGTGAAAACCCAAAACAGCCACCGAACATCCCCGTGGGTGGTGCCAACACCTCCTACGTGACCAATGTAACTCGTAGGAAATGACCGTGCATCCGCGAGCCTCTCAGTTTGAAAATACGATGATAATTTGTGTATTTCTTTACTTAGGCTTAAAATATGGCGTTAGAGGGTGAGAACTGGAAACAGCCCCCGAACGTCCCCGTGGGTGGCACCAATACCTTCCACGGGCCCAATGTAACTCGTAGGAACAGACCCCGCAACCGCGGGACTCTCAGTTTGAGAATACTATGATAATTTCCATATTTCTAGACTTGGGCTTAAAAACATGGCATTAGAGGGTGAAAACCCAAAATAGCCCCCGAACAGCCCCATGGATGGCACCAACACCTCCCACGGGACCAATGTAACTCGTAGGAACTGACCGCGCATCCACGAGACTCCTGATTAGAAAATACAATAATAATTTGCATATTCCTCGACTTAGGCTTAAAAACATGGCGTTAGAGGGTGAGAACTAAAATAGACCCCTAACATCACCGTGGGTGGCAGCAACACCACCCCCGGGACCAATGTAACTCATAGGAACTGACCCCCCCAGCCGAGGGACTCCCGTTTTGTGAATATGATCATAATGTGTATATTGTTAGAATTAGGCTTAAAAACATGGCGTTTGAGGCTGAAAACTCGAAACAGCCCCCGAATGGCCCCGTGGGTGGCGCCAACACCTCCCACGGGACCAATGTAACTCGTAGGAATTGACCGCGCATCCGCGAGACTCTCCGTTTGAAAATAGGATGATAATATGCTTATTTCGTGATTTAGGCTTTAAAACATGGCGTTAGAGGGTGAAAACCCAAAACAGCCCCCGACCGTCCCCATGGGTGGCACCAACACGTCTCACGGGACCAATGTAACTCACAGGAACTGACCCCGCAGCTGCGAGACTCCCGGTTTGAGAATACGACAATAATATGCATATATCTACACATATGCTTAAAAACATGGCGTTCGTGGGAGAAAACCCAAAACAGCCCCCGAACAGCACCGTGGGTGGTACCAACACCTCCCACAGGACCGATGTAACTCATAGGAACTGACCGCGCATCCGTAAGACTCCCGTTTTGAAAATACGACGATAATTTTCATATTTCTTGACTTAGGATTAAAAATATGGTGTTAGAGGGTGAGAACTCGAAACAACCCCCGAACATCCCCGTGGGTGGCACGAACCCCTCCCCCGGGACCAATGGAACTCGTAGGAACTGACCCCAAAATCGAGGTATTCCCGCTTTGAGAATACGATGATAATTTTCATATTTCTCGATTTAAGAAAAACATGGTGTTAGGGCGTGAAATCTCGAATCAACCCCCGAACGGCCCCGTGGGTTGCACCAAGACCTCCCACGGGACCAATGTAACTCGTAGGAACTAAACCCACAGCCGTGGGACTCTCGATTTGAGAATACGACGATAATTTGCATATTTCTTGACTTAGGCTTAAAAACATGGCGTTAGAGGGTGAAAACTCGAAACAGCCCCCGAACGTTCCGGTGGGTGGTACCAACACCTCCCACGGGACAAATGTAACTCATAGGAACTGACCCCGCAGCCGCGGGATTCCCGTTTTGAGAATACGATGATAATTTGTAAATTTCCAGACTTAGGCTAAAAAATAATACGTTAGAGGGTGAAAACTCGAAATAACCCCCGAACAGCCCCATGGGTGTCGCCAACACCTCCCACGGGACCAATGTAACTCATAGGAACTGACCCCACAACCGCGGGACTCTCAGTTTGAGAATACGATGATAATTTGGATATTTCTAGACTTAGGCTTAAAAACATGGCGTTAGAGGGTGAAAACCCAAAAAACCCACCGAACAACCCCGTGGGTGGCGCCAACACCTCCTACGTGACCAATGTAACTCGTTGGAACTGACCTCGCATCCGCGAGACTCTCAGTTTGAAAATACAATGATAATTTGTGTATTTCTTGACTTAGGCTTAAAAATATTGCGTTAGAGGGTGAGAACTGGAAACATCCCCGGAACGTCCCCGTAAGTGGCACCAACACCTTCCACGGGACCAATGTAACTCGAAGGAATTGACCCAACAGCCGCGGGACTCATGGTTTGAGAATACTACGATAATTTTCATATTTCTAGACTTAGGCTTAAAAACATGGCGTTAGAGGGTGAAAACCCAAAATAGCCCCAAAACAGCCCCATGGGTGGCGCCAACACCTCCCACGGGACCAATGTAACTCGTAGGAACTGACCGCGCATCCGCGAGACTCCCGATTAGAAAATACAATAATAATTTGCATATTCCTCGACTTAGGCTTAAAAACATGGCGTTAGAGGGTGAGAATTGAAATAGACCCTAATGTCACCGTGGGGGGCATCAACACCACCCCCGGGACCAATGTAACTCGTAGGAACTGACCCCCCAGCCGAGGGACTCCTGTTTTGTGAAGATGATGATAATTTTTATATTGCTACACTTAGGCTTAAAAACATGGCGTTAGGGGGTGAAAACTCAAAACAGCCCCCGAACGGCCACGTGGGTGGCGCCAACACCTCCCACTGGACCAATGAAACTCGTAAGAACTGACCTCGCGGCAGCGGGACTCCCGGTTTGAGAATATGATGATAATTTACATATTTCTAGAGTTAGGATTAAAACCATGGCCATAGAGGTTGAAAACCCAAAACAGCCCCCGAACACCCCCATGGGTGGCGCCTACACCTCCCACGTGACCAGTGTAACTCGTAGGAACTGACCCCGGAGCCGCGAGACTGTTGGTTTGAGAATACGGTGATAATTTTCATATTTCTTGACTTTAGCTTAAAAACATGGTGTTACAGGGTGAGAACTCGAAACAGCCCCCGACTGTTCCCGTGGGTGGCACCAACACATCCCACGGGAGCAATGAAACTCATAGGAACTGACCCTGCAGCCGCGAGACTCCCGATTTGAGAATACGACAATAATTTGCATATTTCTAGACTTAGGTTTAAAAAAATTGCGTTCAAGGGTGAAAACCAAAAACATCCCCCGAACAACACCATGGGTGGTGCTAACACCTCCCACGGGACTAATGCAACTCGTAGGAACTGACCGCGCATCCGCGAGACTCTTGTTTTGAAAATACAACGATAATTTGCAAATATCTTGACTTAGGCTTAAAAATATGGCGTTAGAGGGTGGGAACTCGAAACAACCCCCGAACGTCCCAGTGGGTAGCACCAACACCTCCCACGGGACCAATGCAACTCGTAGGAACTGACCCCGCAGCCGCGGGACTCCCGTTTTGAGAATACGACGATAATTTGATTATTTCTAGAATTAGGTTTAAAAACATGGCGTTAGAGGGTGAAAACTCAAAAAAAAACCCAAACGGCCCCGTGGGTGGCGCCAACCCCTCCCACGTGACCAATATAACTGGTAGGAACTAACCGCGCATCTTCGAGACTCTCACTTTGAAAATACGATGATAATTTACTTATTTATTGGCTTAAGATTAATAATATGGCGTTAGAGGTTGAGAACTGGAAATAACCTCCGAATGTCCCCGTGGGTGGCACCATCACCTTCCACGGGACCAATGTAACTCTAAGGAACTGAGCACACAGCCGCGGGACTCTCGGTTTGAGAATACTATGATAATTTTCATATTTCTAGACTTAGGCTTAAAAATATGGCGTTATAGGGTGAAAACCCAAAACAGCCCCCGAACAACCCCGTGGGTGGTGGCAACACCTCCCACGTGACCAATATAACTTTTAGGAACTGACCACGCATCTGCGAGACTACCGATTTGAAAATACGATGATAATTCACATATTTCTTAACTTAGCCTTAAAAACATGTCGTTAGAGGCGAGAACTAAAACAAAACCCGAACGTCCTTGTGGGTGGCACCAACACCTCTCCCGGGACCAATGTAACTCGTAGGAACTGACCCCTCAACCGCGGGACTCCCGGTTTGAGAATACGACGATAATTTTCATATTTCTAGATTTAAGAAAAACATGGTGTTAGAGGGTGAAAACTCAAAACAACCACCGAACGGCCCCGTGGGATGCACCAAGACCTCCCACGGGACCAATGTAACTTGTAGGAACTAAACCCACAGCCGCGGGACTCCCGATCAATGATAATTTGCATATTTTTTTACTTAGGCTAAGAAACATGGCGTCAGAGGGTGAGAACTCGAAACAGCCCCCGACTGTCCCCGTGGGTGGCATCAACACCTCTCACGGGACCAATGTAACTCGTAGGAACTAACCCCGCAACCGCGGGACTCCCAGTTTCAGAATACGACGATAATTTGAATATTTCTTGACTTAAGCTTAAAGACATGGCATTAGTGGGTGAAAACTAGAAACAATCCCCAAAAAGCCTCGTGGGTGGAACCAATACCTTCCACAGTACCAATGTAACTCGAAAGAACTAACCCCGCAGTCGCGGAACTCCCGATTTGGGAATACGACGATAATTTGCATATTTCTAGACTTAGGCTTAAAAACATGGCGTTACAGGGTGAAAACCCAAAATAGCCACGTGGGTGGTGGCAACACCTACCACGGGACCAATGTAACTCGTAGGAACTGACCGCGCATCCGCGAGACACCCGGTTTGAAAATACGATGATAATTTTCATATTTCTAAACTTAGGCTTAAAAACATGTCGTTAGAGGGAGAGAACTAAAACTTCCCCCGAACGTCCCCGTGGGTGGCACCAACACCTCCCCCGGGACCAATGTAACTCGTAGCAACTGACCCCGCAACGCCAAGACTCCTGGCTTGAGAATACGACAATAATTTTCATATTTCTAGATTTAAGAAAAACATCGCGTTAGAGGGTGAAAAGTCGAAACAACCCCTAAACGGCCCCGTGGGTTGCACCAACACCTCCCACAGGACCAATGTAACTCGTAGGAACTAAACCCACATCCGCGGGACTCCCAATTTGAGAATACGACGATAATTCACGTATTTTTTTACTTAGGCTAAATAACATGGTGTCAGAGGTAGAGAACTCGAAATAGCCCCCGACCGTCCCTATTGGTGGTACCAACACCTCCCACGGGACCAATGTAACTCGTAGGAACTAACCATGCATCCGCGGGACTCCTAGTTTGATAATACGATGATAATTTCCATATTTCATGACTTAGGCTTAAAAACATGGCGTTAGAGGCTGACAACTCGAAACATCCCCCGACCGTCCCGTGGGTGGCACCAACACCTCCCACGGGACCAATGTAACTGGTAGGAACTGACCCCGCAGCCGTGGAACTCATAATTTGAGAATACGACAATAATTTACATATTTCTAGATTTAAGCAAAACATGGCGTTAGAGGGTGAAAACTAGAAACAATCTCCGAACGGCCCCGTGGGTGGCACCAACACCTTTCGTAGGGCCAATGTAACTCAAAGGAACTAACCCCGCAACCGCGGGACTCCCGATTTGGGAATACAATGATAGTTTTCATATTTGTAGACTTGGGCTTAAAAACATGGCTTTAGAGGGTGAAAACTCGAAACAGCCCCCGAACGTTCCTGTGGGTGGCACCACACCTCCCACGGTACCAATGTAACACGTAGGAACTGACCCCGCAGCCGCGGGACTCTCGGTTTGAGAATACGATGATAATTTGTATATTTCTAGACTTAGGCTTTAAAACATGGTGTTAGAGGGAGAAAACCAAAAACATCCCCCGAACAGCCCCGTGGGTGGCGCCAACACCTCCCACGTGACTAATGTAACTCGTAGGAACTGATCGCGCATCCGCGAGCCTCTCGGTTTGAAAAAACGATGATAATTTGCATATTTCTTGATTTAGTCTTAAACATATGGCATTAGAGGGTGTGAACTGGAAACAGCCCCCGACCGTCCCCGTGGGTAGCACCAACACGTCCCACGGGACCAATGTAACTCTTAAGAACAGACACCGCCGCCGCGAGACTCCCGATTTGAGAATACGAAGATAATTTGCATATTTCTAGACTTAGGTTTAAAAACATAGCGTTCAAGGGTGAAAACTCAAAATAGCCCCCGAACAACACCGTGGGTGGTGCCAACACCTCCCACAGGAGCAATATAACTCGTAGGAACTGACCGCGCATCCGCGAGACTCCCATTTTGAAAATACGATGATAATTTGCATATTTATTGACTTATGATAAAAAATATGGTGTTAGAGGGTGAGAACTCGAAACAACCCCCGAACAGCCCCATGGGTGGCACCAACACCTCCCAGGGGATCAATGTAACTCGTAGGAACTGACCCCGCAGCCGCGGGACTCGCATTTTGAGAATCCGATGATAGTTTGTATATTTCTAGACTTAGGATTAAAAACACTGCGTTAGAGAGTGAAAACTCAAAACAGCCCCCTAACGGCCCCGTGGGTGGCGTCAACGCCTCCCACGGGACCAATGCAACTCGTAAGAACTGACCCCGCAGCCGCGGGACTCCCGGTTTGAGAATACGATGATAATTTGCATATTTCTAGACTTAGGTATAAAAACATGGCATTAGAGGGTGATAACCCAAAACAGCCCCCGAATAGCCCCGTGGGTGGCGGTAACACCTCCCACGTGACCAATATAACTCGTAAGAACTGACCGCGCATCCGCGGGACTCTCGATTTGAAAATACGACGATAATTTGCATATTTCTTGACTTAGGATTAAAAATATGGCGTTAGAGGGTGAGAACTAGAAACAGCCCCCGAACATCCTCGTGGGTGGAACCAACCCTTCCATGGGACAAATGTAACTCGAAGGAACTGACCTCGCAGCCGCGGGACTCTCGGTTTGAGAATACTACGATAATTTGAATATTTCTAGACTTAGGCTTAAAAACATGGCGTTAGAGGGTGAGAACCCAAACATCCCCCGAACAGCCCCGTGGGTGGTGGCAACACCTCCCACGGGACCAATGTAACTCTTCGGAACTGACCGCGCATCCGTGAGACTCCCGGTTTGAAAATATGATTATAATTTTCGTATTTCTTAACTTAGGCTTAAAAACATATCGTTAGAGGGCGAGAACTAAAACTGCCCCCGAACGTCCCCGTGGGTGGCACCAACACCTCCCCCGGGAGCAATGTAACTCATAGGAACTGCCCCGCAACCGCGGGGCTCCCGGTTTTAGAATACGACGATAATTTTCATATTTCTATATTTAAGCAAAACATGGCGTTAGAGGGTGAAAATTCGAAACAACCCCCGAACGGCCCCGTGGGTTGCACCAAGACCTCCCACGGGACTAATGTAACTCGTAGGAACTAAACCCATAATCGCGGGAGTCCCGGTATGAGAATACGATGATAATTTTCATATTTCTTGACTTAGGCTAAAAAACATGGCGTTAGAGGGAGAGAACTCGAAACAGTCCCCGACCGTCCCTGTGAGTGGCACCAACACCTCCCACAGGACCAATGTAACTCGTAGGAACTAACCATGCGTCCGCAGGACACCCAGTTTGAGAATAGGATGATAATTTCCATATTTCATGACTTAGGCTTAAAAACATGTCGTTAGAGGGTGAGAACTCGAAAGAGCTCCCGAACGTCCCGTGGGTGGCACCAACACCTCCCACGGGACCAATGTAACTGGTAGGAACTAACCCCGCAGCCGCGGGACTCACGATTTAAGAATACAACAATAATTTACATATTTCTAGATTTAAGCAAAACATGGCGTTATAGGGTGAAAACTAGAAACAATCTCCGAATGACACCGTGGGTGGCACCAACACCTTCCACACGGCCAATGTAACTCGAAGGAACTAACCCCACAACTGTGGGGCTCCCGATTTGGGAATATGACAATAATTGTCATATTTCTAGACTTAAGCTTAAAAATATGGCTTTAGAGGGTGAAAACTCGAAACAGCCCCCGAACGTTCCTGTGGGTGGCACCACACCTCCTACAGGACCAATGTAACTCGTAGGAACTGACCCCGCAGCCGCGGGACTCTCGGTTTGAGAATACGATGATAATCTACATATTTCTAGATTTAGGCTTAAAAACATGGTGTTAGAGGGTGAAAACCCAAAGCATCCCCCGAACAGCCCCGTGGGTGGCGCCAACACCTCCCACGTGACCAATATAACTCGTAGGAACTGACCGCGCATCCGCAAGACACTCGGTTTGAAAATACGATGATAATTTGCATATTTCTTGATTAAGGCTTAAAAATATGGCGTTAGAGGGTGAGAACTGAAAACATCCCCCGACCGTCCCCATGGGTGGCACCAACACGTCCCTCGGGACCAATGTAACTCGTAAGAACAGACACCGCAGCCGCGAGACTCCCGATTTGAGAATGTGACAATAATTTTCATATTTCTAGACTTAGGCTTAAAAACATGGCGTTCAAGGGTGAAAACCCAAAATAGCCCCCGAACAGCACCGTGGGTGGTGCCAACACCTCCCACAGGACCAATATAACTCGTAGGAACTAACCGCGCATCCGCGAGACTTCCGTTTTGAAAATACGATGATAATTTGCATATTTCTTGACTTATGATTAAAAATATGGCGTTAGAGGGTGAGAACTCGAAACAACCCCCGAATATCCTCGTGGGTGGCACCAACACCTCCCACAGGACCAATGTAACTCGTAGGAACTGACCCCGCAGCCGCGGGACTCCCGTTTTGAGAATACGACGATAATTTGTATATTTCTAGACTTAGGCTTAAAAACACGGTGTTAGAGAGTGAAAACTCAAAACATCCCCCAAACGGCCCCGTGGGTAGCGCCAACGCCTCCCACGGGACCAATGTAACTCGTAATTACTGACCCCGCAGCCGCGGGACTGCCGGTTTGAGAATACGATGATAATTTTCATATTTCTATACTTAGGTATAATAACATGGCATTAGAGGCTGAAAACCCAAAACAGCCCCCGAATAGCCCTTTGGGTGGCGTTAACACCTCCCACGTGACCAATATAACACGTAGGTACTGACCGCGCATCCGCGAGACTCTCGATTTGAAAATACGATGATAATTTGCATATTTCTTGACTTAGGATTAAAAATATGGCGTTAGAAGGTGAGAACTGGAAACAACCCCTGAACATCCCCGTGGGTGGCACCAACACCTCCCATGGGACTAATGTAACTTGAAGGAACTAACCACACAGCCGCGGGACTCTCGGTTTGAGAATACTACGATAATTTGCATATTTCTAGACTTAGGCGTAAAAATATGGCGTTTGAGGGTGAAAACACAAACAGCCCCCGAACAGCCCCGTGGGTGGTGGCAACACCTCCCACGGGACCAATGTAACTCTTCGGAACTGACCACGCATCCATGACACTCCCGGTTTGAAAATATGATGAAAACTTGCATATTTCTTAACTTAGGCTTAAAAACATGTCGTTAGAGGGCGAGAACTAAAACTGCCCCCGAACGTCCCCATGGGTGGCACCAACACCTCCCCCGGGACCAATGTAACTCATAGGAACTGCCCCGCAACCGCAGGACTCCCGGTTTGAGAATATGATGATAATTTTCATATTTCCAGATTTAAAGAAAACATGGCGTTAGAGGGTGAAAACTCGAAACAACCCCCGAACGGCCCCGTGGGTTGCACCAAGACCTCCCACGGGACTAATGTAACTCGTAGGAACTAAACCCACAGCCGCGGGACTACCGGTATGAGAATACGACGATAATTTGCATATTTCTTGACTTAGGCTTAAAAACTTGGCGTTAGAGGGTGAGAACTCGAAAAAGCCCCCGACCGTCCCTGTGGGTGGGACCAACACCTCCCATGAGACCAATGTAACTCGTAGGAACTAACCCCGCAACCACGGGACTCCCGGTTTGACATTATGATCATAATTTCCATATTTCTTGACTTAGGCTTAAAAACAAGTCGTTACAGGGTGAGAACTCGAAACAACCCCCAACCGTCCCCATGGGTGGCACCAACACCTCCCACAAGACCAATGTAACTGGTAGGAACTGACTTCGCATCTGTGGGACTCCCCGTTTGAGAATACGACGATAACTTGTATATTTCTAGATTTAAGTAAAACATGGCGTTAGAGGGTGAAAAGTTGAAATATCCCTAAAACGGCCCCGTGGGTGGCACCAACACCTCCCACGGGACCAATATAACTCGTAGGAACTGACCCCGCAGCCGTGAGACTCCCGATTTGAGAATCTGACGATAATTTTCATATTTATAGACATAGGCATAAAAACATGGCGTTAGTGGGTGAAAACCCAAAACAGCCCCCAAACAGCACTGTCGGTGGCGCCAACAACTCCCACGTGACCAATGTAACTCGTAGGAGCTGACCGCGCATCCATGAGACTCTCGGTTTGAAAATACGATGAAAATTTGCATATTTCTTGATTTGGCATAAAAATATGGCGTTGGAGGGTGAGAACTGGAAACAGTCCTCGAACATCGCCGTGCGTGGCACCAACACCTTCCACGAGACGAATGTAACTCGAAGGAACTGACCCCGCGGCTGCGGGACTGTCGGTTTGAGAATACTACGATAATTTGCATATTTCTAGACTTAGGCTTAAAAACATGGCGTTAAAGGGTGAAACACAAAACAGCCCACGAATAGCCCCGTGGGTGGGGCCAACACCTCCCACGGGACCAATGTAACTCGTAGGAACTGACCGCGCATCCGCGAGACTCTCGGTTTGAAAATACAATGATAATTTTCATATTTCTTGACTTTGGATTAAAAACATGGCATCAGTGGGTGAGAACTAAAACAACCCCCTAACGTCCCGGCGGGTGGTACTAACACCACCCCCGGGACCAATGTAACTCGTAGGAACTGACCTCGCAACTGCGGGACTCCTGGTTTGAGAACACGATGATAATTTGCATATTTCTAGATTTAAGAAAAACATGGCGTTAGAGGGTGAAAACTCGAAACGACCCCCGAACGGCCCCGTGGGTTGCACCAACACCTCCCACGGGACAAATGTAACTCGTAGGAATTTACCCCACGGCCGCGGGACTCCCGGTTTGAGAATACAATGATAATTTGTATATTTCTAGACTTAAGCTTTAAAACATGGTGTTAGAGGGTGAAACCCCAAAACAGCCCCCGAACAGCACATTGGGTGGTTCCAACACCTACCACGGGCCCAATTTGACACGTAAGAACTGACGACGCATCCGCGAGACTCTCGGTTTCAGAATACGACGATAATTTGCATATTTCGTGACTTAGGATTAAAACTATGGCGTTAGAGGGTGAGAACTCGAAACAACCCCTGAACATCCCCGTTGGTGGCACCAGCACCTCCCAAGGGACCAATGTAACTCGTAGGAACTAACCCCGCAACCGTCGGACTCCCGTTTTAAGAATACGATTATAATTTTTTTATTTCAATCCTTAGGCTTAAAATGATGGCGTTAGAGGGTGAAAACTCGAAACATCCCCTGAATGGCCCCGTGGGTGGCGCCAACACCTCCCACGAAACCAATGTAATTCGTAAGAACTGACCTCGCAACCGCGGGACTCCCGATTTGAGAATACGATGATAATTTCCATATTTCTAGACTTAGGCTTAAAAACATGGCATTAGAGGGTGAAAACCCAAAACAGCTCCCGAATAGCGTCGTGGGTGGCGCCAACACCTCCCACTTGACCAATATAACTCGTAATAACTGATCGCGCATCCGCGAGACTCTCGGTTTGAAAATACGACAATAATTTGCATATTTCTTGACTTAGGATTAAAAATATGGCGTTAGAGGGTGAGAACTGGAAACACCCCCGAACGTCCCCGTGGGTGGCGCCAACACATTCCACGGGGCCAATGTAACACGAAGGAACTCACCTCGCAGCCGTGGGACTCTCGGTTTCAGAATACTATGATAATTTGCATATTTCTAGACTTAGGCTTAAAAACATGGCATTAGAGGGTGAAAACCCAAAACAACCCCCGAACAGCCCCACGGGTTGTGGTAACACCTCCCACGGGACTAATATAACTCTTAGGAACTGACGGGGCATCCGCGAGACTCCCGATTTGAAAATACGATGATAATTTGCATATTTCATAACTTAGGCCTAAAAACATGTCGTTAGAGGGCGAGAACTAAAACAGCCCCCGAACGTCCCCGTGGGTGGCACCAACACCTCCCGCGGGACAAATGTAACTCGTAGGAACTGACCCCGCAACCGCGGGACTCCTGGTTTGAGAATACGACGATAATTTTCATATTTCTAGATTTAAGCAAAACATTGCGTTAGAGGGTGAAAACTCGAAACAACCCCCGAACGACACCGTGGGTTGCACCAATACTTCCCACGGGACCAATGTAACTCGTAGGAACTAAACCCACAGCCGCGGGACTCCCGATTTTAGAATACGACGATAATTTGCATATTTTTTTACTTAGCCTAAAAAACATGTCGTTAGACGATGAGAACTCGAAACAGCCCCCGACCGTCCCCGTGGGTGGCACCAACACCTCCCACGGGACCAATGTAACTCGTAGGAACTAACCCCGCAACCACGGGACTCCCAGTTTAAGAATACGACGATAATTTTCATATTTCTTTGCTTAGGCTTAAAAACATGGCGTTAGATGGTGAGAACTCGAAACATCCCCCGGCCGTCCCCGTGGGTGGCACCAACACCTCCCACGGGACCAATGAAACTCGTAGGAACTAAGCCCGCAACCGCGGGACTCCCAGTTTGAGAATACGATGATAATTTTCGTATTTCTAGACTTAGGCTTAAAAACATGGCGTTAGAGGGTGAAAACTCGCAACAGCCCCCGAATGGCCCCCTGGGTGGCTCCAACACCTCCCACGGGACCAATGTAACTCGTAGGAATTGACCCCGCAGCTGCGGGACTCTCTGTTTGAGAATACGATTATAGTTTGCATATATCTAGAGTAAGGCTTAAAAACATGGCGTTAGAGGGTGAAAACCCAAAACAGCCCCGGGGGTGGCGCCAGTACCTCCCACGTGACCAATGTAACTCGTAGGAACCGACCGCGCATCCCCGAGAATCTCGGTTTGAAAATACGATGATAATTAGCATATTTCTTGAATTAGGCTTAAAAATATGGCGTTAGAGGGTGAGAACTGGAAACAACCCCTGACCGTCCCCGTGGGTGGTACCAACACGTCCCACGGGACCAATGTAACTCGTAGGAACTGACCCTGCAGCCGCGAGACGCCCAATTTGGGATTACGATGATAATTTGCACATTTCTAGACTTAGCCTTAAAAACATGGCATTAGAGGGTGAAAACCCAAAACAGCCCCCGAACAGCAACGTGGGTGGTGCCAACACCTCCCACAGGACCAATGTAACTTGTAAGAATTGACCGCGCATCCGCGAGACTCCCGTTTTGAAAATACGATGATAATTTGCGTATTTCTTGACTTAGGATTAAAAATATGGTGTTAGAGGGTGAGAACTCGAAACAACACCTGAACATCCCCGTGGTGGCACCAACACCTCCCACCAGACCAATGTAAGTCGTAGGAACTGACCCCGGAGCCGCTGGACTCCCGTATTGAGAATACGACGATAATTTGTATATTTCTAAACTTAAGCTTAAGAGCATGGCGTTAGAGGGTGAAAACTCAAAATAGCCCGCGAACATCCCCGTGGGTGGCACCAACACCCCCCACGGGGCCAATGTAACTCGTAAGAACTGACCCCGCAGCCGCGGGACTCCCGGTTTTAGAATACCATGATAATTTGCATATTTCTAGACTTAGGTATGAAACATGGCATTAGAGGGGGAAAACCCAAAACAACCCCCGAACAACCCTGTGGGTCGCTCCAACACCTCCCACGTGACCAATATAACTCGTAGAAACCGACCGTGCATCCGCGAGACTCTCGGTTTGAAAATACGATGGTAATTTGCATATTTCTTGATTCAGGCTTAAAAATATGGCGTTAGAGGGTGAGAACTGGAAAGAGCCCCCGACCGTCCCCGTGGGTGGTACCAACACGTCCCACGGGACCAATGTAACTCGTAGGAACTGACCCCGCAGCCGCGAGACTCCCGATATGAGAAAACGACGATAATATGCATATTTCTATACTTAGGCTTAAAAACATGGCGTTCGAGGGTGAAAACCCAAAATAGCCCCCGAACAGCACCGTGGGTGGTGCCAACACCTCCCACAGGACCAATGTAACTTGTAGGAACTGACCGCGCATCCGCGAGACTCCTGTTTTGAAAATACGACCATAATTTTCATATTTCTTGACTTAGGATTTAAAATATGGTGTTAGAGGGTGAGAACTCGAAATAACCCCCGAACATCCCCGTGGGCGGCACCAACACCTCCCACCGGACCAATGTAAGTCGTAGGAACTGACCCCGCAGCCGCGGGACACCCGTATTGACAATATGACGATAATTTGTATATTTCTAGACTTAGGCTTAAAAACATGGCGTTAGAGGGTGATAACTCAAAATAGCCCCCGAACATCCCCATGGGTGACACCAACACCTCCCACAGGACCAATGTAACTCGTAAGAACTGACCCCGCAGCCGCAGGACTCCCGGTTTGAGAATACGATGATAATTTGCATATTTCTGGACTTAGGTATAAAAACATGGCATTAGAGGCTGAAAACCCAAAACAACCCCCGAACAGCCCCGTGGGTCGCGCTAACACCTCCCACGTGACCAATATAACTCGTAGGAACTGACCGCGCATCCGCGAGACTCTCGGTTTGAAAATACAATGATAATTTGCTTATTTCTTGACTTAAGTTTAAAAATATGGCGTTAGAGGGTGAGAACTGGAAACAGCCCCCAAACGTACCCGTGGGTGGAACCAACACCTTCCACGGGACCAATGTAACTCAGAGGAACTGACCTCGCACCCGCGGGGCTCTGGGTTTGAGAATACTATGATAATTTGCATATTTCTAGACATAGGCTTAAAAACATGGCATTAGAGGGTGAAAACCCAAAACAACCCCCGAACATCCCCGTGTGTGGTGGCAACACCTCCCAAGGGGCCAATGTAACTTGTAGGAACTGAGCGCGCATCCGCGAGACTCCCGGTTTGAAAATACAATGATAATTTTCATATTTCTTAACTTAATCTTAAAAACATGTCGTTAGAGGGCAAGAACTAAAACAGCCCCCGAGCGTCCCGATGGGTGGCACCAACACCTCCCTCGGGACCAATATAACTCGTAGGAACTGTCCCCGCAACCGTGAGACTCCCGGTTTGAGAATACGATGATAATTTACATATTTCTAGATTTAAGCAAAACATGGCGTTAGAGGGTGAAACTTGAAACAACCACCGAACGGCCCCGTGGGTTTCACCAAGACCTCCCACGGGACCAATGTAACTCGTAGGAACTAAACCCACAGCCGCGGGACTCCCAGTATGAGAATACGACGATAATTTGCATATATCTTGACTTAGGCTTAAAAACTTTGCATTAGAGGGTGAGAACTCAAAACAGTCCCCGACCGTCCTCGTGGGTGGCACCAACACCTCCCACGGGACCAATGTAACTCGTAGGAACTAACCCCGCAACCGCGGGACTCCCGATTTGAGAATACGATGATAATTTGCATATTTCTTGACTTAGGCTTAAAAACATGGCGTTAGAAGGTGAGAACTCGAAACAGCCCCCGACCGTCCCCATGGGTTGCACCAACACCTCCCACGGGACCAATGTAACAAGTAGGAACTGACCCCGCAACCACTGGACTTCCCATTTGATAATACGACGATAATTTCCATATTTTTAGATTTAAGCAAAACATGGCGTTAGAGGGTGAAAACTCGGAACAATCCCCGAACGGCTCCGTGGGTGGCCCCAACACCTTCCACATGACCAATGTAACTCGAAGGAGCTAACCCCGGAACCAGGGGACTTCCGAGTTGGGAATACGATGAAAATTTGGATATTTCTAGACTTAGGCTTAAAAACATGTCGTTAGAGGGTGAAAACTCGAAACAGGTCCCGAATGTTCTCGTGGGTGGCACCAACACCTCCCACGAGACCATTGTAACTCATAAGAACTGACCCCGCAGCCGCGGGATTACCGTTTTGAGAATATGAAGATAATTTATAAATTTCTAGACTTAGGATTAAAAATAGTGCGTTAGAGGGTGAAAACTCGAAATAGCTCCTGAACGGCCCCGTGGGTGGTGCCAACACCTCCCACGATGCCAATGTAACTCGTAGGAACTGACCCCGCAATCGCGGGACTCTCGATTTGAGAATGCGACGATAATTTGCATATTTTTATATTTAAGCAAAACATGGCGTTAGAGGGTGAAAACTCGAAACAATCCCCGAACGGCCCCGTGGGTGGGACCAACACCTTCCACAGGACCAATGTAACTCGAAGGAGCTAACCCCGGAACCGGGAGACTCCGGAGTTGGGAATACAAGGATAATTTGCATATTTCTAGACTTAGGCTTAAAAACATGATGTTAGAGGGTGAAAACCCAAAACAGCCCCCGAACAGCCCCGTGGGTGGCGCCAAAACCTCCCACGTGACCAATGTAACTCGTAGGAACTAATCGTGCATCTGTGAGACTCTCGGTTTGAAAATACGATGATAATTTGCATATTTCTTGATTTGGATAAAAAATATGGCGTTAGAGGGTGAGAACAGGAAACAACCCCCGAACGTACCCGTGGGTGGCACCAACACCTTCCACGGGACCAATGTAACTCGAAGGAACTGACCCCGCAGCCGCGGGACTCTCGATTTGAGAATACGATGATAATTTGCATATTTCTAGACTTAGGCTTAAAAACATGGCGTTAGAGGGTGAAAACCCAAAATAGCCCCCGTACAGCCCCGTGGGTGGCGCCAACACCTCCCACGTGACCAATGTAACTGGTAGGAACAAACTGTGCATCCGCGAGACTCTCGGTTTGAAATTACAATGATAATTTGCATATTTCTTGACTTAGGATTAAAAATATGGCGTTAGAGGGTGAGAACTGGAGACAGCCCCCGAACGTCCCCGTGGGTGGCACCAACACCTTCCATGGGACCAATGTAACTCGAACGAACTGACCTCGCAGCGGCGGGACTCTCGGTTTGACAATACTATGATAATTTGCATATTTCTAGACTTAGGATTAAAAACATGGAGTTAGAGGGTGAAAACCCAAACATCCCCCGAACAGCCCCGTGGGTGGTGGCAACACCTCCCACGGGACCAATGTAACTCATAGAAACTGACCACGCATCCGCGAGACTCCCGGTTTGAAAATACGATGATAATTTTCATATTTCTTAACTTAGGCTTAAAAACATGTCGTTAGAGGGCGAGAAGTAAAACTGCCCCCGAACATCCCCGGGCGCCAACACCTCCCCCGGGACCAATGTAACTAGTAGGAACTAACTCCGCAACTGCGGGACTCCCGATTTGAGAATACGACGATTGTTTTAATATGTCCAGATTTAAGCAAAACATGGCGTTACATGGTGAAAGCTCGAAACAACCTCCGAATGGCCCAATGGGTTTCACTAAGACCTCCCACGGGACTAATGTAACTCGTAGGACCTAAACCCATAGCCGCGGGACTCCCGGTTTGAGAATACGACTATAATTTACATATTTCTTGACTTAGGCTTAAAAACTTGGCGTTAGATAGTGAGAACTCGAAATAGCCTCGACCGTCCCCGTTGGTGGCCCCAACACCTCCCACGGGATCAATGTAACTCGTAGGAACTAACCCCGCAACCGCAGGACTCTCGGTTTGAGAATATGATGATAATTTGGGTATTTCTTGACTTAGGCTTAAAAAGAAGGCGTTAGAGGGTGAGAACTCGAAACAGTCCCCGACCGTCCCCATGGGTGGCACCAACACCTCCCACGGGACCAATGTAACTGGTAGGAACTGACCCCGCAGCCGCGGGACTCCCCGTTTGAGAATACGATGATAATTTGCATATTTTTATATTTAAGCAAAACATGGCGTTAGAGGGTGAAACGTCAAAATATTCCTCAAATGGCCCTGTTGGTCGCACCAACACCTCCCACGGGACCAATATAATTCGTAGGAACCGACCCCGCGGCCGCGAGACTCCTGATTTGAGAATATGACGATAATTTGCATATTTCTAGACATAGGCATAAAAACATGGCGTTAGAGAATGAAAACCCAAAACATACCCCGAACAGCACCGTTGGTGGCGCCAACACCTCCCACCTGACCAATGTGACTCGTAGGAACTGACCGCGCATCCACGAGACTCTCGGTTTGAAAATACGACGACAATTTGCATATTTCTTGACCTAGGCTTAAAAACATGGCGTTAGAGGGTGAAAACCCAAAACATCCCACGAACAGCCCCGTGGGTGGTGCCAACACCTCCTACGGGACCAAGGTAACTCATAGGAACTGACCGCGCATCCGCGAGACTCCCAGTTTAAAAATACGATGATAATTTTCACATTTCATAACTTAGGCTTAAAAACATGTCGTTAGAGGGAGAGAACTAAAATAGCCCCCGAACGTCCCCGTGGGTGGCACCAACACCTCCCCCGGGACCAATGTAACTCGTAGGAGTTGCCCCCGCAACCGCGAGACTCCCGGTTTGAGAATACGATGATAACTTGTATATTTCTAGACTTAGGCTTAAAAACATGTTGTTAGAGGGGGAAACCCCAAAATAGCCCCCGAACAACACCGTGGGTGGTGCCAACACCTCCCACAAGACCAATGTAACTCGTAGGAACTGACCCCGTAGCCGCGAGACTCCCGAATTTAGAATACCACGATAATTTGCATATTTCTAGACTTAGGCTTAAAAACAAGGTGTTCGAGGTTGAAAACCCAAAATAGCCCCCGAACAGCACCGTGGGTGGTGCCAACACCTCCCACGGGACCAATGTAACTCCTAGGAACTAACCACGCATCCGCGAGACTCTCAGTTTGAGAATACGATGATAATTTTCATATTTCTTAACTTAGGCTTAAAAATATGGCGTTAGAGGGTAAGAACTCGAAACAACCCCCAAACATCCCCGTGGGTTGCACCAACACCTCCCACGGGACCAGTGTAACTCGTAGGAACTGACCCCGCAGCCGCTGGACTCCCGTTTTGAGAATACGATGATTATTTGGATATTTCTAGACTTAGGCTTAAAAACATGGCGTTAGAGGGTGAAAACTCAAAACAGCCCGCGAACGGCCCCGTGGGTGGCGCCAACCCCTCCAACGGGACCAATGTAACTCGTAAGAACTGACCCCACAGCCGCGGGACTCCCGGTTTGAGAATACGACGATAATTTGCATATTTCAAGACCTAGGCTTAAAAACATGGCGTTAGAGCGTGGGAACTCGAAACAGCCCCCGACCGTCCCCGTGGGTGGCACCAACACCTCCCACGGGACCAATATAACTCGTAGGAACTGACCCCGCAGCCGCGAGACTCCCGATTTGAGAATAAGATGATAATTTGTATATTTCTAGACATAGAAATAAAATCATGGCGTTAGAGGGTGAAAACACAAAACAGCCCCCGAACAGCACCGTGGGTGGCGCCAACACCTCCCACAGGACCAATGTAACTTGTAGGAACTGACCGCGCATCCGCGAGACTCCTGTTTTGAAAATACGACCATAATTTTCATATTTCTTGACTTAGGATTTAAAATATGGTGTTAGAGGGTGAGAACTCGAAATAACCCCCGAACATCCCCGTGGGCGGCACCAACACCTCCCACCGGACCAATGTAAGTCGTAGGAACTGACCCCGCAGCCGCGGGACACCCGTATTGACAATATGACGATAATTTGTATATTTCTAGACTTAGGCTTAAAAACATGGCGTTAGAGGGTGATAACTCAAAATAGCCCCCGAACATCCCCATGGGTGACACCAACACCTCCCACAGGACCAATGTAACTCGTAAGAACTGACACCGCAGCCGCAGGACTCCCGGTTTGAGAATACGATGATAATTTGCATATTTCTGGACTTAGGTATAAAAACATGGCATTAGAGGCTGAAAACCCAAAACAACCCCCGAACAGCCCCGTGGGTCGCGCTAACACCTCCCACGTGACCAATATAACTCGTAGGAACTGACCGCGCATCCGCGAGACTCTCGGTTTGAAAATACAATGATAATTTGCTTATTTCTTGACTTAAGTTTAAAAATATGGCGTTAGAGGGTGAGAACTGGAAACAGCCCCCAAACGTACCCGTGGGTGGAACCAACACCTTCCACGGGACCAATGTAACTCAGAGGAACTGACCTCGCACCCGCGGGGCTCTGGGTTTGAGAATACTATGATAATTTGCATATTTCTAGACATAGGCTTAAAAACATGGCATTAGAGGGTGAAAACCCAAAACAACCCCCGAACATCCCCGTGTGTGGTGGCAACACCTCCCAAGGGGCCAATGTAACTTGTAGGAACTGAGCGCGCATCCGCGAGACTCCCGGTTTGAAAATACAATGATAATTTTCATATTTCTTAACTTAATCTTAAAAACATGTCGTTAGAGGGCAAGAACTAAAACAGCCCCCGAGCGTCCCGATGGGTGGCACCAACACCTCCCTCGGGACCAATATAACTCGTAGGAACTGTCCCCGCAACCGTGAGACTCCCGGTTTGAGAATACGATGATAATTTACATATTTCTAGATTTAAGCAAAACATGGCGTTAGAGGGTGAAACTTGAAACAACCACCGAACGGCCCCGTGGGTTTCACCAAGACCTCCCACGGGACCAATGTAACTCGTAGGAACTAAACCCACAGCCGCGGGACTCCCAGTATGAGAATACGACGATAATTTGCATATATCTTGACTTAGGCTTAAAAACTTTGCATTAGAGGGTGAGAACTCAAAACAGCCCCCGACCGTCCTCGTGGGTGCCACCATCACCTCCCACGGGACCAATGTAACTCGTAGGAACTAACCCCGCAACCGCGGGACTCCCGATTTGAGAATACGATGATAATTTGCATATTTCTTGACTTAGGCTTAAAAACATGGCGTTAGAAGGTGAGAACTCGAAACAGCCCCCGACCGTCCCCATGGGTTGCACCAACACCTCCCACGGGACCAATGTAACAAGTAGGAACTGACCCCGCAACCACTGGACTTCCCATTTGAGAATACGACGATAATTTCCATATTTTTAGATTTAAGCAAAACATGGCGTTAGAGGGTGAAAACTCGGAACAATCCCCGAACCGCTCCGTGGGTGGCCCCAACACCTTCCACAGGACCAATGTAACTCGAAGGAGCTAACCCCGGAACCAGGGGACTTCCGAGTTGGGAATACGATGAAAATTTGGATATTTCTAGACTTAGGCTTAAAAACATGTCGTTAGAGGGTGAAAACTCGAAACAGCTCCCGAACGTTCTCGTGGGTGGCACCAACACCTCCCACGAGACCATTGTAACTCATAAGAACTGACCCCGCAGCCGCGGGATTCCCGTTTTGAGAATATGAAGATAATTTATAAATTTTTAGACTTAGGATTAAAAATAGTGCGTTAGAGGGTGAAAACTCGAAATAGCTCCTGAACGGCCCCGTGGGTGGCGCCAACACCTCCCACGATGCCAATGTAACTCGTAGGAACTGACCCCACAATCGCGGGACTCTCGATTTGAGAATGCGACGATAATTTGCATATTTTTAGATTTAAGCAAAACATGGCGTTAGAGGGTGAAAACTCGAAACAATCCCCGAACGGCCCCGTGGGTGGGACCAACACCTTCCACAGGACCAATGTAACTCGAAGGAGCTAACCCCGGAACCGGGAGACTCCCGAGTTGGGAATACAAGGATAATTTGCATATTTCTAGACTTAGGCTTAAAAACATGATGTTAGAGGGTGAAAACCCAAAACAGCTCCCGAACAGCCCCGTGGGTGGAGCCAAAACCTCCCACGTGACCAATGTAACTCGTAGGAACTAATCGTGCATCCGTGAGACTCTCGGTTTGAAAATACGATGATAATTTGCATATTTCTTGATTTGGATTAAAAATATGGCGTTAGAGGGTGAGAACAGGAAACAACCCCCGAACGTACCCGTGGGTGGCACCAACACCTTCCACGGGACCAATGTAACTCGAAGGAACTGACCCCGCAGCCGCGGGACTCTCGATTTGAGAATACGATGATAATTTGCATATTTCTAGACTTAGGCTTAAAAACATGGCGTTAGAGGGTGAAAACCCAAAATAGCCCCCGTACAGCCCCGTGGGTGGCGCCAACACCTCCCACGTGACCAATGTAACTGGTAGGAACAAACTGTGCATCCGCGAGACTCTCGGTTTGAAATTACAATGATAATTTGCATATTTCTTGAATTAGGATTAAAAATATGGCGTTAGAGGGTGAGAACTGGAGACAGCCCCCGAACGTCCCCGTGGGTGGCACCAACACCTTCCATGGGACCAATGTAACTCGAACGAACTGACCTCGCAGCGGCGGGACTCTCGGTTTGACAATACTATGATAATTTGCATATTTCTAGACTTAGGATTAAAAACATGGAGTTAGAGGGTGAAAACCCAAACATCCCCCGAACAGCCCCGTGGGTGGTGGCAACACCTCCCACGGGACCAATGTAACTCATAGAAACTGACCACGCATCCGCGAGACTCCCGGTTTGAAAATACGATGATAATTTGCATATTTCTTAACTTAGGCTTAAAAACATGTCGTTAGAGGGCGAGAAGTAACACTGCCCCCGAACATCCCCGGGCGCCAACACCTCCCCCGGGACCAATGTAACTAGTAGGAACTAACTCCGCAACTGCGGGACTCCCGATTTGAGAATACGACGATTATTTTAATATGTCCAGATTTAAGCAAAACATGGCGTTAGATGGTGAAAGCTCGAAACAACCTCCGAATGGCCCAATGGGTTTCACTAAGACCTCCCACGGGACTAATGTAACTCGTAGGACCTAAACCCATAGCCGCGGGACTCCCGGTTTGAGAATACGACTATAATTTACATATTTCTTGACTTAGGCTTAAAAACTTGGCGTTAGATAGTGAGAACTCGAAATAGCCTCGACCGTCCCCGTTGGTGGCCCCAACACCTCCCACGGGATCAATGTAACTCGTAGGAACTAACCCCGCAACCGCAGGACTCCCGGTTTGAGAATATGATGATAATTTGGGTATTTCTTGACTTAGGCTTAAAAAGAAGGCGTTAGAGGGTGAGAACTCGAAACAGTCCCCGACCGTCCCCATGGGTGGCACCAACACCTCCCACGGGACCAATGTAACTGGTAGGAACTGACCCCGCAGCCGCGGGACTCCCCGTTTGAGAATACGATGATAATTTGCATATTTTTATATTTAAGCAAAACATGGCGTTAGAGGGTGAAACGTCAAAATATTCCTCAAATGGCCCTGTGGGTCGCACCAACACCTCCCACGGGACCAATATAATTCGTAGGAACCGACCCCGCGGCCGCGAGACTCCTGATTTGAGAATATGACGATAATTTGCATATTTCTAGACATAGGCATAAAAACATGGCGTTAGAGGATGAAAACCCAAAACATACCCCGAACAGCACCGTTGGTGGCGCCAACACCTCCCACCTGACCAATGTGACTCGTAGGAACTGACCGCGCATCCACGAGACTCTCGGTTTGAAAATACGACGACAATTTGCATATTTCTTGACCTAGGCTTAAAAACATGGCGTTAGAGGGTGAAAACCCAAAACATCCCACGAACAGCCCCGTGGGTGGTGCCAACACCTCCTACGGGACCAAGGTAACTCAAAGGAACTGACCGCGCATCCGCGAGACTCCCAGTTTAAAAATACGATGATAATTTTCACATTTCATAACTTAGGCTTAAAAACATGTCGTTAGAGGGAGAGAACTAAAATAGCCCCCGAACGTCCCCGTGGGTGGCACCAACACCTCCCCCGGGACCAATGTAACTCGTAGGAGTTGCCCCCGCAACCGCGAGACTCCCGGTTTGAGAATACGATGATAACTTGTATATTTCTAGACTTAGGCTTAAAAACATGTTGTTAGAGGGGGAAACCCCAAAATAGCCCCCGAACAACACCGTGGGTGGTGCCAACACCTCCCACAAGACCAATGTAACTCGTAGGAACTGACCCCGTAGCCGCGAGACTCCCGAATTTAGAATACCACGATAATTTGCATATTTCTAGACTTAGGCTTAAAAACAAGGTGTTCGAGGTTAAAAACCCAAAATAGCCCCCGAACAGCACCGTGGGTGGTGCCAACACCTCCCACGGGACCAATGTAACTCCTAGGAACTAACCACGCATCCGCGAGACTCTCAGTTTGAGAATACGATGATAATTTTCATATTTCTTAACTTAGGCTTAAAAATATGGCGTTAGAGGGTAAGAACTCGAAACAACCCCCAAACATCCCCGTGGGTTGCACCAACACCTCCCACGGGACCAGTGTAACTCGTAGGAACTGACCCCGCAGCCGCTGGACTCCCGTTTTGAGAATACGATGATTATTTGGATATTTCTAGACTTAGGCTTAAAAACATGGCGTTAGAGGGTGAAAACTCAAAACAGCCCGCGAACGGCCCCGTGGGTGGCGCCAACCCCTCCAACGGGACCAATGTAACTCGTAAGAACTGACCCCACAGCCGCGGGACTCCCGGTTTGAGAATACGACGATAATTTGCATATTTCAAGACCTAGGCTTAAAAACATGGCGTTAGAGCGTGGGAACTCGAAACAGCCCCCGACCGTCCCCGTGGGTGGCACCAACACCTCCCACGGGACCAATATAACTCGTAGGAACTGACCCCGCAGCCGCGAGACTCCCGATTTGAGAATAAGATGATAATTTGTATATTTCTAGACATAGAAATAAAATCATGGCGTTAGAGAGTGAAAACACAAAACAGCCCCCGAACAGCACCGTGGGTGGCGCCAACACCTCCCATGTGACCAATGTAACTCGTAGGAACTGATCGCGCATCCACGAGACTCTCGGTTTGAAAATACGATGACAATTTGCATATTTCTTGACTTAGGCTTAAAAATATGGCGTTAGAGGGTGAGAACTAGAAATAGCCCCCGAACATCCCCGTGGGTGGTACCAACACCTTCCACGAGAGCAATGTAAGTCGAAGGAACTGACCCCGCAGCTGCGGGACTCTCGGTTTGAGAATACAATGATAATTTGCATTTTTCTTGACTTAGGCTTAAAAACATGGCGTTAGAGGGTGAAAACCCAAAATATCCCACGAATAGCCCCGTGGGTGGCGCCAACACTTCCCACGGGACCAATGTAACTCGTATGAACTGACCGCGCATCCGCGAGACTCCCGGTTAGAAAATACAATGATAATTTGCATATTTCTTGACTTTGGCTTTAAAACATGGCGTCAGAGGGTGGGAACTAAAACAACCCCCTAATGTCCCCGCAGGTGGCACCAACACCACCCCCGGACCAATGTAACTCGTAGGAACTGACCCCGCAACCGCGGGACTCCTGGTTTGAGAACATGACAATAATTTGCATATTTCTAGATTTAAGGAAAACATTGCGTTAGAGGGTGAAAACTCGAAACGACCCCCGAACGGCCCCGTGTTTTGCACCAACACCTCCCACGGGACAAATGTAACTCGTAGGAATTGACCCCGCAGCCACGGGACTCCCGGTTTGAGAATACGATGATAATTTGTATATTTCTAGACTTAGGCTTAAAAACATGACGTTAGAGGGTGAAACCCCAAAACAACCCCTGAATATCACCGTGGGTGGTGCCAACACCTCCCCCGGGACCAATGTAACTCGTAAGAACTTACCACGCATCCGAGAGACTCTCGGTTTGAGAATACGATGATAATTTGCATATTTCTTGACTTACGCTTAAAAACACGGTGTTAGAGGGTGAGAACTTGAAACTGCCGCTGACCGTTCCCGTGGGTGGTGCCAACACCTCCCACGGGACCACTGTTACTCGTAGGAACTGACCCCGCAGCCGCGAGACTCCCCATTTGAGAATACGATGATAATTTTCAAATTTCTAGACTTAGGCTTAAAACCAGGCGTTAGAGGATGAAAACCCAAAACAGCCCCCGAACAGCACCGTGGGTGGTGCAACACCTCCCACGGGACTAATGTAAACTTGTAAGAACTGACCACGCATCCGCGAGACTCTCAGTTTGAGAATACGATGATAATTTTCATATTTCTTAACTTAGTCTTAAAAATATGGCGTTAGAGGGCGAGAACTCGAAACAACCCCCAAACATCCCCGTGGGTTGCACCAACACCTCCCACGGGACCAATGTAACTCGTAGGAACTGACCCCGCATCCGCGGGACTCCTGTTATGAGAATACGATGATAATTTCTTTATTTCAAGACTTAGGCTTAAAAACATGACGTTAGAGGGTGGAAACTCGAAACAACCCCCGAATGGTCCCGTGGGTGGCGCCAACACCTCCCGCAAAACCAATGTAACTCGTAAGAATTGACCCCTGCAACCGCGGGACTCCCTCTTTGAGAATACGATGATAATTTGCATATTTCTAGACATAGGCATAAAAACATGGCATTAGTGGGTGAAAACCCAAAACAGCCACCGAACACCCTCGTGGGTGGTGCCAACACCTCCCACGTGACCAATATAACTCGTAAGAACTGACCGCACATCCGCAATACTCTCGGTTTGAAAATACGACGATAATTTACATATTTCTTGACTTAGGATTAAAAATATGGCGTTAGAGGGTGAGAACTGGAAACAACCCCCGAACATCCCCGTGGGTGGCACCAACACCTTCCACGGGACCAATGTAACTCGAAGGAACTGACCCCGTGACCGCGGGATTCCCGGTTTGAGAATACGACGATAATTTTCATATTTCTAGATTTAAGCAAAACGTGGCGTTAGAGGGTGAAAACTCAAAACAACCCCCGAACGGCCCCGTGGGTTGCACTGAGACCTCCCACGGGACCAATGTAACTCGTAGGAACTAAACCCACAGCCGTGGGACTTCCGGTTTGAGAATACGACGATAATTTGAATATTTTTTGACTTAGGCTAAAAAACATGGCGTTAGAGGGTGAGAACTCGAAACAGCCCCCGACCGTCCCCGTGGGTGGCACAAACACCTCCCACGGGACCAATGTAACTCGTAGGAACTAACCCTGCAACCGCATGACTCGCAGTTTGAGAATACGACGATAATGGGCATATTTCTGGACTTAGGTTTAAAAACATGGCGTTAGAGGGTGAGAACTCGAAACAACCCCCGACTGTAATGACCGGACTTTTATATATAATTCGTTTTTACACTCTTATGTTACTTATTATCTTATAAATGTTGTATTATTAGATATGTTGTATTATTAGCTATCAATATAACACACCCCCATTTTTTTATTTACGGAGAATCAACTGTAAATTGGATCAAATCGAAGTCTTATGACATATCTTAAGGCAAATAATAAGTTTTGGGGTAGAAAATATAATTTTATGAAACTTTAAGGACTAAAATAAAAATATAAAATGGGACATTTTGTAAATAAAATATTTTCAAGGACCTCTAAGAAATTTTCAAAATATATAGTGTGAAATTACCAAAATACCCTTCATGTGTGAAATGACCCTTATACCCTTAATACCTATCCTCGACACCTCGTGCTCGGTTTTTGAACATATCCACTGCACACGTGTCACCATTATAGGAAAGGATAAAACTCATTTAAATCCTCTAGAAAAAGGAAAAAACACGTGTCGCCGTTTGGTAAACCAAGACTGCAAGGCTGATCCGTTGCACGACACGTGAATGACGACTCACCAAAGTGAACCTGATCATCCAGACACGTGTCAACACCGTAATACTTTTGAAAACCTATAAATAGGGCCTTAGGGTTCATTTGAAACTCGCAGCAATTCCTTGAGAATTATAGTAAGAAAGAGTGATAGAAAGCTTGGGAAATATCTTAAGAAGGAGTTCTATAATTTCGAAGAAAGAATTCATTTCGTAGGCATGATTTTATTTAAATGTTATAATGTATTTTTATAGTTTTAATTTGGTGTTTTATAGCTTTACTTAGTAGTTATGCTAGTAAAATACACTAAGGACTTCACTAATCAAAACATAAAGTTTAGAACAAATCCAAGTTAATTTTATTTTCAGGTAAATTTGTTTGAAATTGTATATACGCTTTTAAAAATGATTTTTTAAATTGATCGTTATTACGGAATCTCATTTAAGTAATTCCAAAGTCAGGCCTGGTGAAATTCTGTCTAGAGGAGATGGTATTTAAGTGGTGCCCCTGTGACCCTCCATCTCTACTAGGAATGAATCCGGAAATGTTCTGTCTAGAGGAGATGGTATTTAAGCGGTGCCCCTGTGACCCTCCATCTCTACTGGGAACCGACTGATTAGGAAGAACTATGAATTGAATCGTTTAAGCGATCAATGAGTTTTAAAAGTTAATAAAATGGGTATTAAAAATCCTTTGAAACAAGTTATTATTAAAATACAATATGTTGACTGGATCTTGTTTAGAACGTATACTTAAACCTTTATCTTATTTGTTAGATTAACGTGCGATCAAAGACTCATTATCTATAATTTCGACCTCTATTTTAGGTGAGTACTCTATGCAATTTCTTGCGCATTTTGATTATATTATATTATGCAAAATATGTATATTTTGTGAAATGCTTTTATTCTCAAAATGCATCTGATACCGATGATTTCGTCGTTTGTTATATGTTTATATCTCTCCATATTAACATCTAATTTGAATTCTAAAATTATTTATTCGGCCTATGGAAACTCTCTTACTATGTTGGCCTTGACTACCGGGTGGAAATATTTGGGTGGTACCTTCCCAACTGGTTTATCGCTGGTGTGACCTAAACAAGGCATTTTCCAGAAATCATGATTATCTGTCTTTGATGTTACCGGGTGGAAACAATTCTTAACACTATCTGTCTGGGTATTAGAGCGTACATGGACACTAAAACTGAATAATTGACACATGCTCAATTGATTCGTCTGCTCTGTTCTGAACTGTTTATTCTGAATATATATATTGTAATTTACTTTATATATATTACTTGAAATTCCTATCTTTATGTATATACCTTATGTTCTAAATTAAATAGGTATCTATTTTCTGAAAACCTTGGAATTTTTGGAGATTGAATCTCATTCGGCTTTTAGCTGATGTTTTATAATTAACCATTTTTCAGGAAATAATTAGGCAAGCGGATGGAACATAAGTGGACTATGTTGAAGATTTATCTTTTAGAGCTATTTTTGTTACATTAAGTAGAATTTTGTTTTATTAAATGAAGGATGTTTGTCTCTAAAATTTCTGTCAAGTTGTAACTCTTGGATATTTTAATATAAATGAAGTTTCCTTTAGAAATCTCTGATGATGAAATTCCTTCACTTTCAGTATTTTACGATTCATAACCATGTGATTATACTTCCGCTACATATATTTTAAAAGAAAAATTTTAAAGCCAGAATATTAGATGACTTGGTGGCATTTCAAGACACTCGTTCCCTACTATTTTCGGGTCGGGGTCGTGATAGAGGTGGTATCAGAGCATAGGTTATGAACTAGTAGACTACTGAACATAGGTTTCGAACGTTATAGATTTTATGTTTCCATCCATAGGAGATAGTATTAAAAATCTAATTTATGTCATAACCCTCCCTATGTGTTATATTATTTATAATTAGTCTTTTAGTTTTCAATATTGATGTAGTATCGTAGATCTTACGTTTGGCCATGACTGTAGAAAATGACCAACAGAAGATCATCAATGGGAACTAATGATTCGAGTATTGAAGGACTGGAAGGTGCATACAAGGCAATTGAAAGTCTGGCAAAGATTGTGGAGCAGCAGGTGAACAAGGGAGTACCAAAGAATCTTGAACTAAGTAGATGTACTATTGGACAGTTCAAGAAGTTGAATCATCCACCTTTTAAAGGTACTCCTAACCCCACCGAGGCAGAAAGTTGGGTGATGCATATGGAAAAGATACTCGATGTTCTTAAGTGTACCGATGATCAAAGGGTGTCATTTGCAACATTTATGTTAGAAGGGGAGGCTGAACATTGGTGGAGAATGACTAAGATAATACACGAGGAAAGGCATACTTACATAGGTTGGAATGATTTCTTAGTAATCTTTTAATGAGATATATTTTTCGGAAATGGTGAAAGACGAAATGGCAGATGACTTCATGAGTTTGGTGTAAGTAAATATGACGGTTAGTCAATATGAGGCAAAGTTTACTGAGTTATCTCGTTTTGCACTTCATGTTGTAGCAAATGATGTTTTAAGAGCGAAGAAGTTTGAGCGTGGGTTAAGGTTGAATATTCGTAGTCGAATTTCCATCCTGAAATTAACATCATATATTGATGTCGTGACTAGGGATACAATAGCTGAGAGGGATGGTGAGGAGTATAATCGAATTGGATATGGCAAGAGGAAGTTTGGGGAACAAAAAGGAAAGAACCCGAATAATAGAAATTTCTTTAGGAACACATCCAATGTTGGGGGATCTAGTGATAACAAACAGTATACTAACCAGACATGTCAGCAATGTGGAAAGATGCATGGAGGACGACCTTGCTATAAGGATTCAGGAGCTTGTTTTAGAAGTGGACAGAAAGGACATCAGATAAAAGATTGCCCAAACCCAGCAAGGGTTCCAATAAAGCCTTCAAGTGCAAAGAAGGATCAAGACAGACATGGTAGAGTTTTCGGACTTTCTGATACCCAAGCTTCTAATGCGGTAGTGTCAGGTACACTTTCTATATGTGCACAGCCTTTTAAAGCTTTGATAGATCCTGGTTCTACCCATTCGTTCATATCTATACATGTATTAAATCTCTTTCATCAATTGCCTGAACCCTTGAATCATAACATACACGTTTATACTCCCTCGGGCGAGTTATTGATGGGTAAATTAGTATATAAGGCTTGCCCCATAGATATTGATAGTCATAAACTATTTGTTGATTCGATAGTTTTAGACATTAAAGATTTTGAAGTCATTCTGGGGATGGATTGGTTAGCATCGCATCATGCTAAGGTAGACTGTTTTGAGAAAAGTGTTACTTTCCAAATTCCTCACCAACCAAAATTTAGTTTTGAAGGAACTGGCATCATATCTCCAATGTGTATTATTTCTTCAATGCAAGCCTATAGTTTTCTTAAGAAAGGGTGTCAAGGATTTCTTGCAACTGTTACTAGTTTGGAGATGATGGAGACTAGATTAAAAGATATTCCTATTGCTAAGAAATTTACGGATGTTTTTCCAGATGATTTACCAGGCCTACCTCCTAATAGAGAAATAGAATTTACCATTGACCTTATTCCATGAACTATACCAATCTCAAAACCACCATATCGTATGGCACCTTTAGAATTAAGAGAGTTAAAAGTTCAATTAGAAGACCTTTTAGACAAGGGTTTTATTAGACCAAGTATATCGCCTTGGGGTGCTCTAGTGTTATTTGTGAAAAAGAAGGATGGGACAATGAGACTATGTATAGATTATCGTGAACTAAATAAGGTAAACATTAAGAATAAATACCCCTTACCTCATATAGATGACTTGTTTGATCAATTAGAAGGTGCACAAGTATTCTCTAAGATTGACCTTAGGTCAGGTTATTATCAATTAAAGATTAAGGATGATGATATTTCAAAATTAGCTTTTCGTACTAGATATGGTCACTATGAATTTCTTGTAATGCCATTTGGACTAAATAATGCACCAGCTGCTTTTATGGATATGATGAATAGAGTCTTTAGGATATATTTGGATCAATGTGTTATTATTTTTATCGATGACATTCTCATTTATTCTAAGAGTATTGAAGAACACGAGAAGCATTTAGAGACAATATTACAAATCCTTAGGAAAGAGAAATTATATGCAAAATTAAAGAAGTGTGAGTTTTGGATGCCTAGTGTTTCTTTTCAAGGATATGTCATATCCAAAGAGGGAGTGTCAGTTGACCCTCAAAAGATTGAGGCTATATTAGATTGGCCCATACCAACTAATGTGAGTGAGATTCGTAGTTTCCTTGGATTAGCAGGTTATTACCGAAGATTTGTTGAAGGATTTTATAGCATTGCCAAACCTCTATCTAGGTTAACACAAAAGAAGGTAAAATATGAATGGTCTGAGCAAGCCGAGAAAAGTTTTCATGAACTTAAGAATCAATTAGTAGCTGCCCCAATTTTGACTATTCCTTCCGGGACAGGGGGATTTGTGATTTATAGTGATGCTTCTAAAAATGGTTTGGGATGTGTGCTAATGCAAAATGGAAAAGTAGTAGCTTACGCCTCGAGTCAATTAAAAACCCATGAGCAGAATTATCCAACCCATGACCTAGAATTAGCAGCTATAATTTTTGCTCTTAAGATTTGGAGGCACTATTTGTATGGTGAGACTTGTGAGATTTATACCGATCATAAGAGTTTGAAGTATATATTTACTCAGAAAGAGTTGAATATGAGACAAAGGAGGTGGTTAGAATTGATGAAGGATTATGATGTAAATATTCACTATCACCCGGGGAAAGCTAATGTAGTAGTCGATGCTTTAAGTAGGAAGTCTACACCAAATTTAGCATGTCTTATTACAAGCCAGGAGGGACTGTTAAGGGATTTCAGAAGTATGGAAATAGATGTACATATCTATAGCAAAGGAGGAATAATTGCAAACTTACAAGTACAACCCATGTTAATGGAGAGGATCAAAATTGCACAAGTAAATGACCCACAACTGAAGAAGATTAGAGAAGAAGTCATCGAGGGTAAGAGAACTGAATTTGCGATGCGAAATGATATATTGAGGTTTGGAAATAGAGTGTGTGTGCCATGTGATGCCCAACTAAAGAGGCAAATTTTGGAGGAATGCCATTACTCAATATTCACATTCCATCCTGGATGTACAAAAATGTATAGGGATCTTCGAGAAGTATTTTGGTGGAATAACATGAAAAGGGAGAGAGCGGAATTTGTATCTCAGTGTTTGGTTTGTCAGCAAGTAAAAGCTGAGAATCAGACACCATCAGGATTGCTACAACCACTGCCTATCCCTGAGTGGAAATGGGAACATATCACTATGGATTTTGTGACAGGTTTACCAAGGAGTTCAAATGGTAATGACTTTATTTGGGTAATTATTGATAGGTTACCTAAATCTGCTCATTTTCTTGCCATTAAGATTACCCATTCTTTAGAGAAGTTAGCTAAGTTGTATGTGCGGGAAATTATTAGGCTTCATGGAACCCCAATTTCAATTATTTCTGACCGTGACCCCAGATTTGTGTCTCGCTTTTGGAAAAGCCTACAAGAATCCATGGGGACAAAATTGAATTTGAGCACTGCTTTTCATCCTCAAACTGATGGACAATCTGAGAGAACCATTCAAACCTTAGAGGATATGCTTAGGGCATGTGTACTTGATCTGAGAGGGAATTGGGATGATCATTTACCGTTAGTGGAATTCGCATATAATAATAGCTATCAAGCAAGTATTCAAATGGCTCCATATGAGGCACTCTATGGTAGAAGGTGTCGTTCCCCTACATGTTGGGTAGAAGTTGGGGAAAGAAAATTGTTGGGACCAGAATTGATTCAGATCACAACAGAGAAGGTGAAATTAATACAAGACCGACTTCGAACTGCTCAAAGCCATCAAAAGGGTTATGTTGACAATCGACACCGACAGTTAGAATTCCAAAGAGGAGATTATGTGTTCTTGCGAGTATCGCCTGCAAAGGGAGTAATACGATTTGGGAAGAAAGGGAAATTGAGCCCAAGATACATAGGACCTTTTGAAATCCTTGAAAGGATAAGAGCTGTTGCGTATAAAATAGCCTTACCACCGGAACTCTCTAGTGTACATAATGTGTTTCATGTATCAATGATAAAGAAATGTGTCCCAGATCCAAAACATATCTTAAGTCATGAGCCTCTTCAAGTTAGAGAAGATCTGTCGTACATTGAGCATCCAGTGGAAATTTTGGATCATAAAGATCAAATATTACGAACCAAGGTTATTCCACTAGTTAAAGTATTATGGCTGAATCATTCTGTTGAAGAAGCAACGTGGGAGCGGGAAGATGAGATAAAGGAGCGATATCCATACCTTTTTGAAAATTAATGTAAGTAAAGTTTGGGGACCAAACTTTTTATAAGGAGGGTAGGACGTAATGACCCCACTTTTATATATAGTTTGTTTTTACACTCTTATGTTACTTATTATCTTATAAATGTTGTATTATTAGATATGTGGTATTATTAGCTATCAATATAACAAACCCCCATTTTTTTATTTACGGAGAATCAACTGTAAATTGGATCAAATCGAAGTCTTATGACATATCTTAAGGCAAATAATAAGTTTTGGGGTAGAAATATAATTTTATGAAACTTTAAGGACTAAAATAAAAATATAAAATGGGCCATTTTGTAAATAAAATATTTTCAAGGACCTCTAAGAAATTTTCAAAATATATAGTGTGAAATTACCAAAATACCCTTCATGTGTGAAATGACCCTTATACCCTTAATACCTATCCTCGACACCTTCTGCTCGATTTTTGAACATATCCACTGCACACGTGTCACCATTATAGGAAAGGATAAAACTCATTTAAATCCTCTAGAAAAAGGAAAAAACATGTGTCACCGTTTGGTAAACCAAGACTGCAAGGCTGATCCATTGCACGACACGTGAATGACGACTCACCAAAGTGAACCTGATCATCCAGACACGTGTCAACACCGTAATACTTTTGAAAACCTATAAATAGGGCCTTAGGGTTCATTTGAAACTCACAACAATTCCTTGAGAATTATAGTAAGAAAGAGTGATAGAAAGCTTGGGAAATATCTTAAGAAGGAGTTCTATAATTTCGAAGAAAGAATTCATTTCGTAGGTATGATTTTTTAAATTGCTCGTTATTATGGAATCTCATTTAATTAATTCCAAAGTCAGGCCTGGTGAAATTCTGTCTAGACGAGATGGTATTTAAGTGGTGCCCCTGTGACCCTCCATCTCTACTGGGAATGAATCCGGAAATGTTCTGTCTAGAGGAGATGGTATTTAAGCGGTGCCCCTGTGACCCTCCATCTCTACTGGGAACCGACTGATTAGGAAGAACTATGAATTGAATCCTTTAAGCGATCAATGAGTTTTAAAAGTTAAGAAAATGGGTATTAGAAATCCTTTGAAACAAGTTATTATTAAAATACAATATGTAGACTGGATCTTGTTTAGAACGTATGCTTAAACCTTTATCTTATTTGTTAGATTAACGTGTGATCGAAGACTCATTATCTATAATTTCGACCTCTATTTTAGGTGAGTACTCTATGCAATTTCTTGCGCATTTTGATTATATTATATTATGAAAAATATGTATATTTTGTGAAATGCTTTTATTCTCAAAATGCATCTTATACCGCTGATTTCGTTGTTTGTTATATGTTTATATCTCTCCATATAAACATCTGATTTGAATTCTAAAATTATTTATTCGGCCTATGGAAACTCTCTTACTATGTTGGCCTTGACTACCGGGTGGAAATATTTGGGTGGTACCTTCCCAACTGGTTTATCGCTGGTGTGACCTAAACAAGGCATTGTCCAGAAATCATGATTATCTGTCTGTGATGTTACCGGGTGGAAACAATTCTTAACACTATCTGTCTGGGTATTAGAGCGTACATGGACACTAAAACTGAATAATTGACACATGCTCAATTGATTCGTCTGCTCTGTTCTGAACTGTTTATTCTGAATATATATATTGTAATTTACTTTATATATATTACTTGAAATTCCTATCTTTATGTATATACCTTATGTTCTAAATTAAATAGGTATCTATTTTCTGAAAAACTTGGAATTTTTGGAGATTAAATCTCATTCGGCTTTTAGCTGATGTTTTATAATTAACAATTTTTTAGGAAATAATTAGGGAAGCGGATGGAACATAAGTGGACTATGTTGAAGATTTATCTTTTAGAGCTCTTTTTGTTACATTAAGTAGAATTTTGTTTTATTAAATGAAGGATGTTTGTCTCTAAAATTTCTGTCAAGTTGTAACTCTTGGATATTTTAATATAAATGAAGTTTCCTTTAGAAAGCTCTGATGATGAAATTCCTGCACTTTCAGTATTTTATGATTCATAACCATGTGATTATACTTCCGCTACATATATTTTAAAAGAAAAATTTTAAGGCCAGAATATTAGATGCCTTGGTGGCATGTCAAGACACTCGTTCCCTACTATTTTCGGGTCGGGGTCGTGACACCGACCGTCCCCGTGGGTGGCACAACACCTCCCACAGGACCAATGTAATTCGTAGGAACTAACCCCGCAACCGCGGGACTCCCATTTTGAGAGTATGATGATAATTTGCATATTTCTAGACTTAGGCTTCATAACATGGCGTTAGAGGGTGAAAACTCGAAACATCCCCAAACGTTCCCGTGGGTGGCACCACACCTCCCACGAGACCAATGTAACTCGTAGGAACTGTACCCAGAGCCGTGGGACTCCCGTTTTGAGAATACGACGATTATTGGAAAATTTCTAGACTTAGGCTTCAAAACATGGCGTTGGAGGGTGAAAGCTCGCAATAGCCCCCGAACGGCCCCATGGGTGGCTCCAACACCTCCCACGGGACCAATGTAACTCGTAGGAACTGACCCCGCAGCCATGGGACTCTCGGTTTGAGAATACGATGATAATTTGCATATTTCAAGACTTAGGCTTAAAAACATGGGGTTAGAGGGTGAAAACCCAAACCAGCCCCGTGGGTGGCGCCAACACCTCCCACGTGACTAATGTAACTCGTAGGAACTGACTGCGCATCCGCGAGACTCTCGGTTTGAAAATACCATGATAATTTCCATATTTCTTGATTTAGGCTTAAAAATATGCGTTAGAGGGTGAGAACTAGAAACAACCCCCGACCGTCCTCGTGGGTGGTACCAACACGTCCCACGGGACCAATATAACTCGTAGGAACTGAGACCGCAGCCACGAGACTCCCGATTTGAGAATACGGGTATAATTTGCATATTTCTAGACTTAGGCTTAAAAACATGGCGTTCGAGTGGGTGGTGCCAACACCTCCCACAGGACCAATGTAACTCGTTGGAACTGACCGCGCATCCGCAAGACTGCCATTTTGAAAATACGAAGATAATTAGCATATTTCGTGACTTAGGATTAAAAATATAGCGTTAGAGGGTGAGAACTCTAAACGACCCCCGAACATCCCCATGGGTGGCACCAACACCTCCCACGGGACCAATATAGCTCATATGAACTGACCCCGCAGCCGCGGGACTCCCGTATTGATAATACGACGAAAGTTTGTATATTTCTAGACATAGGCTTAAAAACATGGCGTTAGAGGGTGAAAACTCGAAACAGCCCATGAACGGCCCCGTGGGTGGCGCCAACACCTCCCACGGGACCAATGTAACTCGTAAGATCTGCCCCCGCAGCCGCGGGACTCCCGGTTTGAGAATACGATGATAATTTGCATCTTTCTAGACTTAGGCATATAAACATGGCATTAGAGGGTGAAAACCCAAAACAACCCCTGAACAGCCCCGTGGGTGGCGCCAACACCTCCCAAGTGACCAATATAACTCCTAGGAACTGACCGCGCATCCGTGAGACTCTCGATTTGAAAATACAATGATAATTTGCATATTTCTTGACTTAGGATTAAAAATATGCCATTAGAGGGTGGAAACTGGAAACAGCCCCCGAACGTCCCCGTGGGTGGCACCAACACCTTCCACGGGACCAATGTAACTCGAAGGAACTAACCTCGCAGTCGCAGGACTCTGGGTTTGATAATACTATGATAATTTGCATATTTATAGACTTACGTTTAAAAATACAACGTTAGAGGTTGAAAACCCAAAACAACAACCGAACAGCCCCGTGGGTGGTGGCAACACCTCCCACGGGGACAATGTAACTCGTAGGAACTGACCGCGCATCCGCGAGACTCCCAGTTTGAAAATACGATGATAACTTTCATATTTCATAACTTAGGCTTAAAAACATGTCGTTAGAGGGAGAGAACTAAAACAGCCCCCGAACGTCCCCGTGGGTGGCACCGACACCTCCCCCGGGACTAATGTAACTCGTAGGAACTGCCCCCGTAACCGCGAGACTCCCAGTTTGAGAATACGACGATAAATTTCATATTTCTAGATTTATGCAAAACATGGCGTTGGAGGGTGAAAACTCGAAACAACCCCCGAACGGCCCCCCGGGTTGCACCAAGACCTCCCACGGGACCAATGTAACTCGTAGGAACTAAACCCATAACCGCGGGACTCCCAGTATGAGAATATGTTGATAATTTTCATATTTCCTAACTTAGGCTTAAAAACTTGGCGTTAGAGGGTGAGAACTCAAAAAAAACCCCGACTGTCCCATTGGGAGGCACCAACACCTCCCACGGGACCAATGTAACTTGTAGGAACTAATCCCACAACCGCGGGACTCCCGAATTGAGAATACGACGATAATTTGCATATTTCTTGACTTAGGCTTGAAAACATGGCGTTAGAGGGTGATAACTCGAAACAGCCCCCGACCGTCCCCATGGGTGGCACCAACACCTCCCACGGGACAAATGTAATTGGTAGGAACTGACCCCGCAGCCGCGGAACTGCCCGTTTGAGAATACGATGATAATTTGCATATTTCTAGATTTAAGCAAAACATGGCATTAGAGGGTGAAAACTCAAAACAATCCCCGAACGGCCCCGTGGTTGGCACCAACACCTTCCACAGGACCAATGTAACTCGAATGAACTAACCCCGCAACCGCGGGACTCCCGAGTTGGGAATATGACGATAATTTGCATATTTCTAGACTTAGGCTTAAAAACATGGCGTTAGAGGGCGAAAACGCGAAAGAGCTCTCGAACGTTCATGTGGGTGGCACCAACACCTCCCACGGGACCAATGTAACTCATAAGAGCTGACCCCGCAGCCGCGGGATTCCCATTTTGAGAATACGATGATAATTTTTAAATTTCTAGACCCAGGCTTAAAAATATGGCGTTAGTGGGTGAAAACTCGAAATAGCCCCCGAACGGCCCCGTGGGTGGCGCCAACACCTCCTACGAGACCAATGTGACTCGTACGAACTGACCTCACAACCGCGGGACTATCGGTTTGAGAATATGATGAAAATATGCATATTTATAGACATAGGCATAAAAACATGGCGTTAGAGGGAGAAATCCCAAAACAGCCCCCAAAACGCACCGTGGGTGGCGCCAACACCTCCCACCTGACCAATGTAACTCGTAGGAACTGACCGCGCATCCATGAGACTCTCGATTTGAAAATACGAGGACAATTTGCATATTTCTTGACTTAGGCTTAAAAATATGGCATTAGAGGGTGAGAACTCGAAACAGCCCCCGAACGTCCCCGTGGGTGGCACCAACACCTTCCACGAGACCAATGTAACTCGAAGGAACTGACCTCGCAATTGCGGGACTCTCGGTTTGAGAATACTACGATAATTTGCATATTTCTAGACTTAGGCTTAAAAACATGGCGTTAGAGGGTGAAAACCCAAAACATCCCACGAACAGCCCCGTGGGTGGCGCCAACACCTCCCACAGGACCAAGGTAACTCGTAGGAACTGACCGCGCATCCGCGGGACTCCCAGTTTGAAAATACGATGATAATTTTCATATTTCATAACTTAGGCTTAAAAACATGTCGTTAGAGGGAGAGAACTAAAACATCCCCCGAACGTCCCCGTGGGTGGCACCAACACCTCCCCCGGGACCAATGTAACTCGTAGGAACTTCCCCCGCAACCGTGAGACTGTCGGTTTGAGAATTCGATCATAATTTTAATATTTCTAGATTTAAGTAAAACATGGCGTTAGAGGGTGAAAAATCAAAACAACCCCCGAACGGCCCCTTATGTTCCACCAAGACCTCCCACGGGACCAATGTAACTCGTAGAACTAAACCCACAACCGCGGGACTCCCAGAATGAGAATATGTTGATAATTTGCATATTTCTTAACTTAGGCTTAAAAACTTGGCGTTAGAGGGTGAGAACTCAAAACAACCCCCGACCGTCCCAGTGGGTGGCACTAACACCTCCCAGGGGACCAATGTAACTCGTAGGAACTAACCCCACAACCGCGGGACTCCCGATTTGAGAATACGACGATAATTTGCATATTTCTTGACTTAGGCTTAAAAACATGGCGTTAGAGGGGGAGAGCTCGAAACAGCCCCCGACCGTCCCAATGGGTGGCATCAACACCTCCCACGGGAAAAATGTAACTGGTAGGAACTGACCCCACAGCCGCGGGACTCCACGTTTGAGAATACGACGGTAATTTTCATATTTCTAAATTTAAGAAAACCATGGCGTTAGAGGGTGAAAACTCGAAACAATCCCCGAACGGCCCCGTGGGTGGCACTAACACCTTCCACAGGACCAATGTAACTCGAAGGACCTAACGCCGCAACCGCGGGACTCCCAAGTTGGGAATACGACGATAATTTGAATATTTCTAGACTTAGGCTTAAAAATATGGCGTTAGAGGGTGAAAACTTGAAACAGCTCCCGAACAGTTCTGTGGGTGGCACCAACACCTCCCACGAGTCCAATGTAACTCATAAGAACTGACCCTGCAACCGCGGGATTCCCATTTTGAGAATACGACGATAATTTGTAAATTTCTAGACTTAGGCTTAAAAATATGGCGTTAGGGGGTCAAAACACGAAATAGCCCCCGAACGGCCCCGTGGGTGGCGCCAACACCTCCCACGAGACCAATGTGACTCGTAGGAATGAACCTTGCAACCGTGGGACTCTCGATTTGAGAATATGATGATAATCTGCATATTGCTAGACATAGGCATAAAAACATGGCCTTAGAGGGAGAAAACCCAAAACAGCCCCCGAACAGCACCGTGGGTGGCGCCAACACCTCCCACCTGACCAATGTAACTTGTAGGAACTGATCGCGCATCCACAAAACTCTCGGTTTGAAAATATGACAAAAATTTCCATATTTCTTGACTTAGGCTTAAAAATATGGCATTAGAGGGTGAGAACTGGAAACAGCCCCCGAACGTCCCCGTGGTGGCACCAACACCTTCCACGAGACCAATGTAACTCGAAGGAACTGAGCCCGCAGCTGCGGGACTCTCGGTTTGAGAACACTATGATAATTTGCATATTTCTAGACTTAGGCTTAAACACATGGCGTTAGAGGGTGAAAACCCAAAACAGTCCACGAACAGCCCCGTGGGTGGCGCCAACACCTCCCACGGGACAAAGGTAACTCGTAGGAACTGACCGCGCATCCGCGGGACTCCCGGTTTGAAAATACAATGATAATTTTCATATTTCTTGACTTTGGCTTAAAAACATGGCGTTAGAGGGTGAGAACTAAAACAGCCCCCTAACGTCCCCCTGGGTGGCACCAACACCTTCCACGGGACTAATGTAACTCGAAGAAACGGACCCCGCAACTGCGGGACTCCAGGTTTGAGAACACGACGATAATTTGCATATTTCTAGATTTAAGCAAAACATGGCGTTAGAGGGTGAAAACTCAAAACGACCCCCGAACGGCCCCGTGGGTTGCACCAACACCTCCCACAGGACAAATGTAACTCGTAGGAATTGACCCCGCAGCCGCGGGTCTCGCGGTTTGAGAATACGATGATAATTTACATATTTCTAGACTTAGGCTTAAAAGTAAGGCGTTCGAGGTTGAAAACCCAAAACGGCCCCCGAGTAGCATCGTGGGTGGTGCCAACACCTCCCACGGGACCAATGTAACTCGTAGGAACTGTCCAGGTATCCGCAAGACTCTCGGTTTGAGAATATGATGATAATTTGCATATTTCTTGACTTAGGTTTAAAAATATGGCGTTAGAGGGTGAAACTCGAAACAATCCCCGAACATCCCCGTGGGTTGCACCAACACCTCCCACGGGACCAATGTAACTCGTAGGAACTGATCCGTGGGACTCCCGTTTTGAGAATACGATGATAATTTGTTTATTTCAAGACTTAGGCATAAAAACATGGCGTTAGAGGGTGAAAACTCAAAACAGCCCCCGAATGGCCCCGTGGGTGGTGCCAACACCACCCACGAAACCAATGTAACTCGTAATAACTGACCCCTGCAGCCGCGGGACTCCCGATGTGAGAATACGGTGATAATTTGCATATTTCTAGACTTAGGCATAAAAACATGGCATTAGAGGGTGAAAACCCAAAACATCACCCGAACAGCCTCGTGTGTGCCGCCAACACCTCCCACGTGAGGAATATAACTCGTAAGAACTGATCGGGCATTCGCGAGACTCTCGGTTTGAAAATACGACGATAATTTGCATATTTCTTGACTTAGGATTAAAAATATGGCGTTAGAGGGTGAGAACTGGAAACAGCCCCCGAACGTCCCCGTGGGTGGCACCAACACCTTCCACGGGACCAATGTAACTCGAAGGAACTGACCTCGTAGCCACGGGACTCTGGGTTTGAGAATACTATGATAATTTGCATATTTCTAGACTTAGGCTTAAAAATATGGCGTTAGAGGGTGAAAACCCTAAACAGCCCCCGAACAGCCCCGTGGGTGGTGGTAACACCTCCCACGGGGCCAATGTAACTCGTAGCAACTGACCGCGCATCCGCTAGACTCCTGGTTTGAAAATACGATGAAATTTTCATATTTCATAACTTAGGCTTAGAAACATGTCGTTAGAGGGCGAGAACTAAAACAGCCCCCGAACGTCCCCGTGGGTGGCACCAACACCTCCCTCGGGACCAATGTAACTCGTAGGAACTGACCCCACAACCGCGAGACTCCCGGTTTGAGAATACGAGGATAATTTTCATATTTCTAGATTTAAGCAAACCATGGCATTCGAGGGTGAAAACTCGAAACAACCCCCGAACGGCCCCGTGGGTTGCACCAAGACCTCCCACGGAACCAATGTAACTCGTAGGAACTAAACCCTCAGCCGCGGGACTCCCAGTATGAGAATATGTTGATAATTTGCATATTTCTAAACTTAGGTTTAAAAACTATGAGTTAGAGGGTGAGAACTCAAAACAACCCCCGACCGTCCCCGTGAGTGGCACCAACACCTCCCACTAGACCAATGTAACTCGTAGGAACGAACCCCACAACCGCGGGACTCCTGATTTGAGAATACGACGATAATTTGCATATTTCTTGACTTAGGTTTAAAAACAAGGCGTTAGAGGGTGAGAACTCGAAACATCCCCCGACCATCCCCGTGGGTGGCACCAACACCATGGGACCAATGTAATTGGTTGGAACTGACCCTGCAGCCGCGGGACTCCCAGTTTGAGAATACGACGATAATTTGCATATTTCTAGATTTAAGAAAAACATGGCATTAGAGGGTGAAAACTCGAAAAAATCCCTGAACGGCGCCGTGGGTGGCATCAAAACCTTCCACAGGACCAATGTAACTCCAAGGAACTAACCCCGAAATCGCGGGACTCCCGAGTTCGGAATACGACTATAATTTGCATATTTCTAGACTTTGGCTTAAAAACATGGCGTTAGAGGGTGAAAACTCGAAACAGCTCCCGAACGTTCCCGTGGGTGGCACCAACACCTCCCACGGGACCAATGCAACTCATAAGAACTGACCCCGCAGCCGCGGGATTCCTGTTTTGACAATACGATGATAATTTGTAAATTTCTAGACTTAGGCTTAAAAATATGGCGTTAGAGGGTGAAAACTCGAAATAGCCCCCGAACGGCCCTGTGGGTGGTGCCAACACCTCCCACGAGACCAATGTAACTCGTAGGAACTGACCTCGCAACCGCGGGACTCTCGGCTTGAGAATATGACGATAATCTGCATATTTCTAGACATAGGCATAAAAACATGGCGTTAGAGTGAGAAAACCCAAAACAGCCCCCGATAAGCAACGTGGGTGGCGCCAACACCTCCCACCTGACAAATGTAACTCGTAGGAACTGACCGCGCATCCACGAGACTCTTGGTTTGGAAATACGACGACAATTTGCATATTTCTTGACTTAGGCTTAAAAATATGGCGTTAGTGGGTGAGAACTGGAAATAGCCCCCGCATGTCCCCGTGGGTGGCACCAACACCTTCCACGAGACCAATGTAACTCGAAGGAACTGACCCCGCAGCTGCGGGACTCTCGGTTTGAGAATACTACGAGAATTTGCATATTTCTAGACTTAGGCTTAAAAACATGGTGTTAGAGGGTGAAAACCCAAAACAGCCGACGAACCGCCCCATGGGTGGCGCTAACATCTCCCACGGGACCAAGGTAACTCGTAGGAACTGTCCGCGCATCCCCGAGACTCCCGGTTTGAAAATACAATGATAATTTACATATTTCTTGACTTTGGCTTAAAAACATGGCGTTAGAGGGTGAGAACTAAAAACGCCCCTAACGTCCCTACGGGTGGCACCAACACCACCCCCGGGACCAATGTAACTCGTAGGAAATGACCCCGCAACTGAGGGACTCCTGGTTTTAGAACACGACGATAATTTGCATAAATCTATATTTAAGCAAAACATGGCTTTAGAGGGTGAAAACTCGAAATGACTCCCGAACGGCCCCGTGGGTTGCACCAAGACCTCCCATGGGACCAATATAACTTGTAGGAACTAAACCCACAGCCGCGGGACTCCCAGTATGAGAATACGACGATAATTTGCATATATCTTGACTTAGCCTTAAAAACACGTCGTTAGACGGTGAAACCCCAAAACAGCGCCTGAACAACACCGTGGGTGGTGCCAACACCTCCCACGGGACCAATGTAACACGTAGGAACTGACCACGCATCCACGAGACTCTCGGTTTGAGAATACGACGATAATTTGCATATTTCTTCACTTAGGCTGAAAAACATGGTGTTAGAGGGTGAGAACTCGAAACATCCCCTGACCATTCCCGTGGGTGGCGCCAACACCTACCACGGGACCAATGTAACTCGTAGGAACTGACCCCGCAGCCGCGAGACTTCCAAATTTAGAATACGACGATAATTTGCATATTTCTAGACTTAGGCTTAAAAAAAAGGCGTTCGAGGTTGAAAACCCAAAATAGACCCCGAACAGGACCGTGGGTGGGGCCAACACCTCCCACGGGACCAATGTAACTCGTAGGAACTGACCACGCATCTGCGAGACTCTCGGTTTGAGAAAACGACGATAATTTGCATATTTATTGACTTAGGCTTAAACATATGGAGTTGGAGGGTGAGAGCTCAAAACAACCCCCGAACATCCTCGTGGGTGGCACCAACACCTCCCACGGGACCAATGTAACTCGTTGGAACTGACCCCGTAGCCGTGGGACTCCCATTTTGATAATATGATGATAATTGTATATCTCTAGACTTAGGCTTAAAAACATGGCGTTAGAGGGTGAAAACTCAAAAAAGCCGGTGAATGGCCCCGTGGGTGGCGCCAACGCATCCCACGGGACCAATGTAACTCGTAAGAACTGACCGCGAATCCACGAGACTCTCGGATTGAAAACACGATGATAATTTTCATATCTCTTGACTTAGGCTTAAAAATATGGCGTTAGAGGGTGAAAACTGGAAATGACCCCCAAACGTCCCCGTGGGTGGCACCAGCACCTTCCATGAGACCAATGTAACTCGAAGGAACTGACCCCGCAGATGCGGGACTCTCAGTTTGAGAATACTATGATAATTTGCATTTTTCTTGACTTTGGCTTAAAAACATGGCGTTAGAGGGTGAAAACCCAAAACAGCCCACGAACAGCCCCGTGGGTGGCGCCAACACCTCCCACGGGACCATTGTAACTCGTAGGAACTGACAGCGCATCCGCGAGACTTCCGATTTGAAAATACAATGATAATTTGCATATATTATTGACTTTGGCTTAAAAACATGGCGTCAGAGGATGAGAACTAAAACGACCCCCGAAAGGCCCCGTGGGTTGCACCAACACCTCCCACGGGACAAATGTAACTCGTATTAATTGACCCCACAGTCGCGGGACTCCCGATTTGAGAATACGATGATAATTTTTATATTTCTAGACTTAGGCTTAAAAACATGGCGTTAGAGGGTGAAACCCCAAAAGAGCCCCCGAATATCACCGTGGGTGGTGCCAACAGCTCCCACGGGACCAATGTAACTCGTAGGAACAGACCACGCATCCGCAAGACTCTCGGTTTTAGAATACGACGATAATTTTCATATTTCTTGACTTAGGCTTAAAAACATGGTGTTAGAGGGTGAGAACTCGAAACTGCCCCTGATCGTTCCCGTGGGTGGCGCCAACACCTCCCATGGGACCAATGTAACTCATAGGAACTGACCTCGTAGGCGCGAGACTCCCAATTTGAAAACACGATGATAATTTTCATATTTCTAGACATAGGCTTAAAAATATGGCGTTAGAGGGTGAAAACTGGAAATAACCCCCAAACGTCCCCGTGGGTGGCACCAGCACCTTCCATGAGACCAATGTAACTCGAAGGAACTGACCCCGCAGATGCGGGACTCTCAGTTTGAGAATACTATGATAATTTGCATTTTTCTTGACTTTGGCTTAAAAACATGGCGTTAGAGGGTGAAAACCCAAAACAGCCCACGAACAGCCCCGTGGGTGGCGCCAACACCTCCCACGGGACCAATGTAACTCGTAGGAACTGACAGCGCATCCGCGAGACTTCCGGTTTGAAAATACAATGATAATTTGCATATATTATTGACTTTGGCTTAAAAACATGGCGTCAGAGGATGAGAACTAAAACGACCCCCGAACGGCCCCGTGGGTTGCACCAACACCTCCCACGGGACAAATGTAACTCGTATTAATTGACCCCACAGTCGCGGGACTCCCGATTTGAGAATACGATGATAATTTTTATATTTCTAGACTTAGGCTTAAAAACATGGCGTTAGAGGGTGAAACCCCAAAAGAGCCCCCGAATATCACCGTGGGTGGTGCCAACAGCTCCCACGGGACCAATGTAACTCGTAGGAACAGACCACGCATCCGCGAGACTCTCGGTTTTAGAATACGACGATAATTTTCATATTTCTTGACTTAGGCTTAAAAACATGGTGTTAGAGGGTGAGAACTCGAAACTGCCCCTGATCGTTCCCGTGGGTGGCGCCAACACCTCCCATGGGACCAATGTAACTCATAGGAACTGACCTCGTAGGCGCGAGACTCCCAATTTGAAAATATGATGATAATTTGCATATTTCTAGACATAGGCTTAAAAACAAGGCGTTCGAGGTTGAAACCCAAAACAACCCCCGAACAGAATGTAACTCGTAGGAACTGACCAGGCATCCGCGAGACTCTCGGTTTGAGAATATGACGATAATTTGCATATATCTTGACTTAGGATTAAAAATATGGCGTTATAGGGTGAGAACTCGAAATAACCCCCGAACATGCCCGTGGGTTGCACCAACACCTTCCACGAGACCAATGTACCTCGAAGGAACTAACCCCGCATCTGAGGGACTCTCGGTTTGAGAATACAATAATAATTTTCATATTTCAAGACTTAGGCTTAAAAACATGGCGTTAGAGGGTGAAAACCCAAAACAGCCCACGAACCGCCCCGTGGGGGGCGCCAACAGCTCCTACGGGACCAAGGTAACTCGTAGGAACTAACCCCTACAGCCGCGGGACTCCCGGTTTAACAATACGATGATAATTTGCATAATTCTAGACTTAGGCATAAAAACATGGCATTAGAGGGTGAAAACCCAAAACATCAACCGAACAACCTCGTCGGTGGTGCCAACAGCTCCCACGTGACCAATATAACTCGTAAGAACTGATCGCGCATCCGCGAGAATCTCGATTTGAAAATGCGACGATAATTTGCATATTTCTTGTCTTAGGATTAAAAATATGGTGTTAGAGGGTTAGAACTGGAAACAGCCTCCGAACGTCCCTGTGGGTGGCACCAACACCTTCCACGGGACCAATGTAACTCGAAGGAATTCACCTCGCAGCCGCGAGACTCTCGGTTTGATAATACTATGATGATTTTCCTATTTCTAGACATAGGCTTAAAAACATGGCATTAGAGGGTGAAAACCCAAACACCCCCCGAACAGGCCCGCGGGTGGTGACAACACCTCCCACGGCACTAATATAACTCGTAGGAACTGACGGCGCATCCGCAAGACTCCCGTTTTGAAAATACGATGATAATTAACATATTTCTTAACTTAGGCTTAAAAACATGTCCTTAGACGGAGAGAACTAAAACAGCACCCGAACATCCCCGTGGGTGGCACCAACACCTCCCCCGGGACCAATGTAACTCGTAGGAGCTGACCCCGCAACCGCGGGACTCCCGATTTGAGAATACGACGATAATTTTCATATTTCTAGATTTAAACAAAACATGGAGTTAGAGGGTGAAAACTCGAAACATCCCCCGAACGTCCCCGTGGGTTGCACTAAGACCTCCCACGGGACCAATGTAACTCGTAGGAACTAAACCCACAGCCGTGGGACTTCCGGTTTGAGAATACGATGATAATTTGCATATTTTTTGGCTTAGGCTAAAAAACATGGCGTTAGAGAGTGAGAACTTGAAACAGCCCCCGACCGTTCTCGTGGGTGGCACCAACACCTCCCGCGGGACCAATGTAACTCGCACGAACTGGCCGCGCAGTCGCGGGACTCCCTGTTTGAGAATACGATGATAATTTGCATATTTTTTGACTTAGGCTAAAAAACATATCGTTAGAGGGTGAGAACTCCAAATAGCCCCCGACCGTCCCCGTGGGTGGCACAAACACCTACCACGGGACCAATGTAACTCGCAGGAACTGGCAGTGCAGCCGCCGGACTCCCGATTTGAGAATACCATGATAATTTGCATATTTCTAGACTTAGCCTTAAAAACAAGGCGATAGAGGGTGAGAACTCAAAACATCCCCCGACCGTCCCCGTGGGTGGCACCAACACCTCCCACGGGACCAATGTAAGTCTTAGGAACTAACCCCGCAACCGCGGGACTCCCAATTTGTGAATACGACGATAATTTGAATATTTCTTGACTTAGGCTTAAAAACATGGTGTTAGAGGGTAAAAACTCGAAACAGCCCCCGACCGTCCCCGTGGGTGGCACCAACACCTCCCACGGGACCAATGTAATTCGTAGTTACTAACCCCGCAACCGCGGGACTCCCAGTTTGAGAATATGATGATAATTTGCATATTTCTAGACTTAGGCCTAATAACATGGCGTTAGAGGTGGAAAACTCGAAACAACCCCCGTACGTTCCCGTGGGTGGCAACACACCTCCCACGAGACCAATGTAACTCGTAGGGCTTGACCCCGGAGCCGCGGGACTCCCGTTTTGAGAATGCGACGATTATTAGTAAAATTTCAAGACTTAGGCTTAAAAACATGGCGTTTGAGGGTGAAAACATGCAACAGCCCCCGAACGGCCCCGTGGGTGGCGCCAACACCTCCCACGGGACCAATATAACTCGTAGGAACTGACCCCGCAGCCGTGGGACTCTCGGTTTGAGAATACGATGATAATTTGCATATTTCTAGACTTAGGCTTAAAAACAATGGGTTAGAGGGTGAAAACACAAAACAACCCCGTGGGTGGCGCCAACACCTCCCACGTGACTAATGTAACTCGTAAGAACTGACCGCCCATCCGCGAGACTCTCGGTTTTAAAATACCATGATAATTTTCATATTTCCTGATTTAGGCTTACAAATATGGCGTTAGAGGGTGAGAACTGGAAATAACCCCCGACCGTCCCCGTGGGTGATATCAACACGTCCCACGGGACCAATGTAACTCGTAGGAACTGACCCCGCAGCCACGAGACGCCCGATTTGAGAATGGGACGATAATTTGCATATTTCTAGACTTAGGCTTAAAAACATGGTGTTCGAGGGTGAAAACCCAAAATTGCCCCCGAACAGCACCGTGGGTGGTGCCAACACCTCCCACAGGACCAATGTAACTCGTAGGAACTGACCGCGCAACCGCGAGATTGCCGTTTTGAAAATTCGACGATAATTTTCATATTTCTTGACTTAGGATTAAAAATATGGAGTTAGAGGGTGAGAACTCTAAACGACCCCCGAACATCCCAGTGGGTGGCACCAACACCTCCCACGGGACCAATGTAACTCGCACGAACTGGCCGCGCAGCCGTGGGACTCCCGGTTTGAGAATACGATGATAATTTGCATATTTTTTTACTTAGGCTAAAAAACATATCGTTAGAGGGTGAGAACTCCAAATAGCCCCCGACCGTCCCCGTGGGTGGCACCAACACCTACCACGGGACCAATGTAACTCGCAGGAACTGGCAGTGCAGCCGCCGGACTCCCGATTTGAGAATACGATGATAATTTGCATATTTCTAGACTTAGCCTTAAAAACATGGCGTTAGAGGGTGAGAACTCAAAACATCCCCCGACCGTCCCCGTGGGTGGCACCAACACCTCCCACGGGACCAATGTAAGTCTTAGGAACTAACCCCGCAACCGCGGGACTCCCAATTTGTGAATACGATGATAATTTGCATACTTCTTGACTTAGGCTTAAAAACATGGTGTTAGAGGGTGAGAACTCGAAATATCCCCCGATCGTCCCCGTGGGTGGCCCCAACACCTCCCACGGGACCAATGTAATTCGTAGTTACTAACCCCGCAACCGCGGGACTCCCAGTTTGAGAATATGATGATAATTTTCATATTTCTAGACTTAGGCCTAATAACATGGCGTTAGAGGTGGAAAACTCGAAACAACCCCCGAACGTTCCCGTGGGTGGCAGCACACCTCCCACGAGACTAGTGTAACTCGTAGGACCTGACCCCGGAGCCGCGAGACTCCCGTTTTGAGAATACGACGATTATTAGTAAAATTTCGAGACTTAGGCTTAAAAACATGGCGTTAGAGGGTGAGAACTGGAAACAGCCCCCGAACGTCCCCGTGGGTGGCACCAACACATTCCACGGGACCAATGTAACTCAAAGAAACGGACCCCGCAGCCGCGGGACTCTCTATTTGAGAATACTACGATAATTTGTATATTTCTAGACTTAGCCTTAAAAACATGGCGTTGGAGGGTGAAAACCTAAAATAGCCCCCGAACAGCCCCGTGGGTGGCGCCAATAACTCCCACGGGACCAATGTAACTCGTAGGAACTGACCGCACATACGCGAGACTCCCGGTTAAAAAATACAATGATAATTTGCATATCTCTTGACTTAGGCTTAAAAACATGGTGTTAGAGGGTGAGAACTAAAACAGCCCCCTAACGTCCCCGTGGGTGGCACAAACACCACCCCCGGGACCAATGTAACTCGTAGGAAGTGACCCGCCAGCCGATGGACACGCATTTTGTGAATACGATGATAATTTGTATATTGCTAGACTTAGGCTTAAAAACATGGCGTTAGAGGGTGAAACTCGAGACAGCCCCCGAACGGCCACAGGGGTGGCGCCAACACCTCCCACAGGACCAATGTAACTCGTAAGAACTGACCCCGCGGCCGCGGGACTCCCGGTTTTTAATATATGATGATAATTTGCATATTTCTAGACTTAGGCTTAAAACCATGGCCTTAGAGGTTGAAAACACAAAACAGTCCCCGAACAACCCCATGGGTGGCGCTAATACCTCCCACGTGACCAATGTAACTCGTAGGAACTGACCCCATAGCCGGGAGACTCTCGGTTTGAAAATACGATGATAATTTGCATATTTCTTGACTTAGTATTAAAAATATGGCGTTAGAGGGTGAGAACTGGAAAAATCCCCCGAACGTCCCCGTGGGTGGCGCCAACACCTCCCACGGGACCAATGTAACTCGTAGGAATCGAAACCGCAGCCGCGGGACTCACGGTTTCAGAATACGATGATAATTTACATATTTCTACATTTAGGCTTAAAAACATGGTTTTAGAGGGTGAACACCCAAAAGATCCCCCGAACAGCCCCGTGGGTGGCGTCAACGCCTCCCACGTTACCAATGTAACTCGTAGGAATTTACCGCGCATTCGCGAGACTCTCGGTTTGAAAATACAATGATAATTTGAATATTTCTTGACTTAGGCTTAAAAACATTGCGTTAGAGGGAAAGAACTAAAACATCACCCGAACGTCCCCGTGGGTGGCACCAACACCTCCCCCGGGACCAATGTAACTTGTAGGAACTAACCCCGGAACCACGGGACTCCCGATTTGAGAATACGACGATAATTTGCATATTTCTTGACTTAGGCTTAAAAACATGGCGTTAGAGGGTGAGAACTCGAAACATCCCCCGACCGACCCCGGGCTGGCTCCAACACCTCCCACGGGACCAATATAACTCGTCGGAACTGACCCCGCAGCCGCGAGACTCTCAGTTTGAGAATACGATGATAATTTGTATATTTCTGGACTTAGGCTCAAAAACATGGCGTTAGAGGGTGAAAAATCAAAACATCCCCCGAACGGCCCCGTGGGTGGTACCAACACCTCCTAGGCGACCAATGTAACTCGTAGGAACTGACCGCGCATCTGCGAGACTCCCGGTTTGAGAATACAATGATAATTTGCATATTTCTAGACTTAGCCTTAAAAACATGGCGTTAGTGGGTGAAAACCCAAAACAGCCCCCGAACAGCCCCCGAACAGCCCCGTGGGTGCCGCCAACACCTCCCACGTGACCAATGTAACTCGTAGGAACTGACCGTGCATCTGCGAGACTCTCAGTTTTAAATTACAACGATAATTTGCATTTTTCTTGACTTAGGCCTTAAAAATATGGCATTAGATGGTGAGAACTGGGAACAACCCCCGAACGTCCCCGTGGGTGGCACCAACACCTTCCACGGGACCAATGTAACTCGAAGAAATGGACCCCGCAGCCGCGGGACTCTCTATTTGAGAATACTACGATAATTTGCATATTTATAGACTTAGGCTTAAAAACATGGCGTTAGAGGGTGAAAACATAAAATAGCCCCCGAACAGCCCCGTGGGTGGCACCAACATCTCCCACGGGACAAATGTAACTCGTAGGAACTAATCGCGCATCCGCGAGACTCCCGGTTAGAAAATACAATGATAATTTGCATATTTCTTGACTTAGGCTTAAAAACATGGCGTTAGAGGGTGAGAACTAAAACAGCCCCCTAACGTCCCCGTGGGTGCACCAACACCACCCCCGGGACCAATGTAACTCATAGGAACTGACCCCCCAGCCGAGGGACACCCATTTTGTGAATATGATGATACTTTGTATATTGCTATACTTAGGCTTAAAAACATGGCGTTAGAGGGTGAAAACTCGAGACAACCCCGAACGGCCACATGGGTGGCGCCAACACCACCCACGGGACCAATGTAACTCGTAAGAACTGACCCCGCCGCCGCGGGACTCCCGGTTTGAATATATGATGACAATTTGCATATTTCTAGACTTAGGCTTAAAACCATGGCCTTAGAGGTTGAAACCCCAAAACAGCCCCTGAACAACCCCGTGGGTGGCGCCAACACCTCCCACGTGACCAATGTAGCTCGTAGGAACTGACCCCATAGCCGCGAGACTCTTGGTTTTAAAATACGATGATAATTTGCATATTTCTTGACTTGGGATTAAAAATATGGCGTTAGAGGGTGAGAATCCGAAAAATCCCCAGAACGTCCCCGTGGGTGGCACCAACACCTCCCACGGGACCAATGTAACTCGTAGAAATTGAAACCGCAGCCGCGGGACTCCCGGTTTGAGAATACGAGGATAATTTGCATATTTCTACATTTAGGCTTAAAAACATGGTGTTAGGGGGTGAAAACCAAAAATAGCCCCCGAACAGCCCCGTGGGTGGCGCCAACACCTCCCACGTTACCAATGTAACTTGTAGGAATTGACCACGCATTCGCGAGACTCTCGATTTGAAAATACGATGATAATTTGATTATTTCTTGACTTAGGCTTAAAAACATGGCGTTAGAGGGCGATAACTAAAACATCGCCCGAACGTCCCCTTGGGTGGCACCAACACCTCCCACGGGACCAATGTTATTCGTAGGAACAGACCCCGCAGCCGCGGGACTCTCGGTTTGAGAATACGATGATAATTTGCATATTTCTTGACTTAGGCTTAAAAACATGGCGTTAGAGGGTGAGAATTCGAAACATCCCCCGACCGTCCCTGTGGGTGGCCCCAACACCTCCCACGGGACCAATATAACTCGTTGGAACTCACCCCACAGCCGCGAGACTCTCAGTTTCAGAATACGACGATAATTTGTATTTTTCTCGACTTAGGCTCAAAAACATGTCGTTAGAGGGTGAAAAATCAAAACATCGCCCGAACGTCCACGTGGGTGGCACCAACACCTCCCAGGTGACCAATGTAACTTGTAGGAGCTGACCGCGCATCCGCGAGACTCCCAGTTTGAAAATATGATGATAATTTGCATTTTTCTTGACTTTGACTTAAAAACATGGTGTTAGAGGGCGAGAACTAGCCCTCGAACGTCCCCGTGGGTGGCACCAACACCTCCCCCGGGACGAATGTAACTGGTAGGAACCGACCCCGCAACCGTGGGACTCTTGGTTTGAGAATATGACGATAAGTTCCATATTTCTATATTTAAGCAAAACATGGCGTTGGAGGGTAAAAACTCGAAACAACCCCCGAAAGGCCCCGTGGGTTGCACCAACACCTCCCACAGTACCAATGTAACTTGTAGGAACTAAAACCACAGCCGCGGGACTCTCGATTTGAGAATACGATGATAATTTACATATTTCTTGACTTAGGCTTAAAAACATGGTGTTAGAGGGTGAGAACTCGAAATAGCCCTCGACCGTCCCCGTGGGTGGCACTAACACCTCCCACGGGACCAATGTAACTGGTAGGAACTGACCCCGTAGTCGCGGGACTCCCCGTTTGAGAATACGATGATAATTTGCATATTTCTAAATTTTAGGAAAACATGGCGTTAGAGGGTGAAAACTCAAAACAATCCACTAACGGCCCTGTGGGTGGCACCAACACTTTCCACAGGACCAATGTAACTAGAAGGAACTAACCCCGCAACCGCGGGACTCCCGATTTGAGAATACGACGATATGTTGCATATTTCAAGACTTAGGCTTAAAAACATGGTGTTAGATTGTGAAAACTCGAAATAGCCCACGAACTTTCCCGTGGGTGGCTCCAACACCTCCCACGGGATCAATGTAACTCGTAGGAACTAACCCCGCAACCGTGGGACTCCCGGTTTAAGAATACGATGATAATTTGCATATTTCTTGACTTAGGCCTAAAAACATGGCGTTGGAGGGTGAGAACTCGAAGTAACCCCCGACCGTCCCCGTGTGTGGCACCAACACCTTCCACATGACCAATGTAACTGGAAGGAACTAACCCCGCAACCGCGGGACTCCCAATTTGGGAATACGACGATATTTTTCATATTTCTAGACTCGGGCTTAAAAACATGGCGTTAGAGGGTGAAAACTCGAAACAGCCCCCGAACGGCCTTGTGGGTGGCGCCAACACCTCCCACGGGGCCCCTGTAACTCGTAGGAACTGACACCGTAGCCGCGGGACTCTCAGTTTGAGACTACGATGATAATTTACATATTTCTAGACTTAGGCTTAAAAACATGGCGTTAGAGTGTGAAAACCCAAAACAGCCCCGTGGGTGGCGCCAACACCTCCCACGTGACCAAGGTAACTCGTAGGAACTGACCCCGTAGCCGCGAGACTCTCGGTTTGAAAATACGATGATTGCTTGCATATTTCTTGACTTAGGATTGAAAATCTGGCGTTAGAGGGTGAGAACTAGAAACATCCCTCGAATGTCCCCGTGGGTGGCACCAACACCTTCCATGGGACCAATGTAACTCAGAAGAAACTGACCCAGCAGCCGCGGGACTCCCTATTGGAGAATACGACGACAATTTGCAAATTTCTAGACTTAGGCTTAAAATCATGACGTTAGAGGGTGAAAACACGAAACAGCCCCCGAACGGCCCCGTGGGTGGCGCCAACACCTCCCACGGTACCAATGTAACTCGTAGGAATTGAACCCGTAGCCGCGGGACTCCCGGTTTGAGGATACGATGATAATTTGCATATTTCTAGATATAGGCTTAAAAACATGGCGTTAGAGGGTGAAAACCCAAAACGTCCCCTGAACAGCCCCGTGGGTGGTGCCAACACCTCCCACCTGACCAATGTAACTCGTAGGAATTAACCGGGCATTTACGAGACTCTTGGTTTGAAAATACAATGATAATTTGCATATTTGTTAACTTAGGCTTAAAAATATGACGTTAGAGGGTGAGAACTTTAAACAGCCCCCGAACGTCCCCGTGGGTGGCACCAACAACTTCCACGGGACCAATGTAACTCGAAGGAACTGACCCCGCAGCCGTGGGAATCTCGGTTTGAGAATACTACGATAGTTTGCATATTTCTAGACTTAGGCTTAAAAACATCGCATTAAAGGGTGAAAACACAAAACAGCACCCGAACAGCCCCGTGGGTGGTGGAGTCACCTCCCACGGGACCAATGTAACTCGTAGGAACTGACCGCGCATCCGCGAGACTCTCGATTTGAAAATACGATGATAGTTTGTATATTTCTTGACTTAGGCTTAAAAACATAGCGTTAGAGGGCGAGAACTAAAACATCCCCCGAACGTCCCAGTGGGTGGCACCAACACCTCCCTCGGGACCAATGTAACTCGTAGGAACTGAAACCACAGCCGTGGGGCTCCCGATTTGAGAATACGATGATAATTTGCATATTTTTTTACTTAGGCTTAAAAACATGGCATTAGAGGGTGAGAACTCGAAACAGCCCTCGAACGTCCCCGTGGGTGGCACTAACACCTCCCACGGGACCAATGTAACTGGTAGGAACTGACCCCCCAACCGCGGGACTCCTGATTTGAGAATACGACGATAATTTGGATATTTCTTGACTTAGGCTTAAAAACATGGCGTTAGAGGGAGTGAACTAGAAACAGACCCCGACCGTCCCCGTGGGTGGCACCAACACCATGGGACCAACGTAATTGGTTGGAAATGACCTTGCAGCCGCGGGACTCCCCATTTGAGAATATGCCGATAATTTGCATATTTCTAGATTTAAGCAAAACATGGCGTTAGAGGGTGAAAACTCGAAACAATCCCCGAACGGCCCCGTGTGTGGCACCTACACCTTCCACGTGACCAATGTAACTCGTAGGAACTGACCCCGTAGCCGCGAGACTCTCGGTTTGAAAATACGATGATAATTTGCATATTTCTTGGCTTAGGATTAAAATTATGGCATTAGAGGGTGAGAATTGGAAACATCCCTCCAACGTCCCCGTGGGTGGCACCAACACCTTCCACGGGACCAATGTAACTCGAAGGAACTGACCCAGCAGCCGCGGGACTCCCGATTTGAGAATATGACGATATGTTGCATATTTCTAGACTTAGGCTTAAAAACATGGTGTTAGAGGGTGAGAACTCGAAACAGCCCTCGACCGTCCCCGTGGGTGGCACTAACACCTCCCACGGGATCAATGTAACTCGTTGGAACTAAACCCGCAACCGCGGGACTCCCGGATTAAGAATACGATGATAATTTGCATATTTCTTGACTTAGGCCTAAAAACATGGCGTTAGAGATTGAGAACTCAAAATATCCCTCGACCGTCCCCGTGGGTGGCACCAACACCTCCCATGGGACGAATGTAACTGGTAGGAACTGACTCCGCAGCCTTAGGACTCCCCGTTTGAGAATACGAAGATAATTTGCATATTTCTAGATTTAAGCAAAACATGGGGTTAGAGGGTGAAAACTCGAAACAAACCCCGAACGTCCCCGTGTGTGGCACCAACACCTTCCACAGGACCAATGTAACTGGAAGGAACAAACCCCGCAACCGCGGGACTCCCAATTTGGGAATACGACGATAATTTGCATATTTCTAGACTCGGGCTTAAAAACATGGCGTTAGAGGGTGAAAACTCGAAACAGCCCCCGAACGGCCTTGTGGGTGGCGCCAACACCTCCCACGGGGCCACTGTAACTCGTAGGAACTGATCGCGCATCTGCGAGACTCTCGGTTTGAAAATACGATGAAAATTGGCATATTTCTTGACTTAGGATTATAAATATGGCGTTATAGGGTGAGAACTGGAAACATCCCCCGAATGTCCCCGTGGGTGGCACCAACACCTTCCACGGGACCAATGTAACTCGAAGGAACTGACCTCGCAGCCGCGGGACTCTGGGTTTGAGAATACTATGATAATTTACACATTCCTAGACTTAGGCTTAAAAACATGGCGTTAGACGGTGAAAACCCAAAACAGCCCCCGAAAATCCCCGTGGGTGGTGGCAACACCTCCCATGGGGCCAATGTAACTCGTAGGAAGTGACCGCGCATCCGCGAGACTCTCAGTTTGAAAATACGATGATAATTTACTTATTTCATATCTTAGGCTTAAAAACATGTAATTAGAGGGCGGGAACTAAAGCAGCCCCCGAACGTCCCCGTGGGGGGCACCAACACCTCCCCCTAGACCAATATAACTCGTAGGAACTGACCCCGCAATCGCGAGACTCTCGGTTTGAGAATACGAAGATAATTTTCATATTTCTAGATTTAAGCAAAACATGGCGTTAGAGGGCGAAAACTCGAAACAACCCTCGAACAGCCCCGTGGGTTGCACCAAGACCTCCCATGGGACCAATGTAACTCGTAGGAACTAAATCCACAGCCGTGGAACTCCCAGTATGAGAATATGTTGATACTTTGCATATTTCTTAACTTAGGCTTAAAAACATGGCGTTAGAGGGTGAGAACTCAAAACAACCCCCGACTGTCCCCGTGGGTGGCACCAACACCTCCCACGGGACCAATGTAACTCCTAATAACTAACCCGACAACCGCAGGACTCCCGATTTGAGAATACGATTTTAATTTGCATATTTCTTGACTTAGGCTTAAAAACATGGCGTTAGAGGGTGAGAACTCGAAACAACCCCCGACCGTCCTCATGGGTGGCACCAACACCTCCCACGGGACCAATGTAACTCGTAGGAACTGACGCCGCAGCCGCGAGTCTCCCAGTTTGAGAATACGACGCTAATTTGCATATTTATAGATTTAAGCAAAACATGTCGTTAGAGGGTGAAAACTCGAAACAATCCCCGAACGGCCCCGTGGGTGGCACCAACACCTTCCACAGGACGAATGTAACTCGAAGGAACTAAACCCGCAACCGCGGGTCTTCCGAGTTGGGAATACGATGATAATTTGCATATTTCTAGACTTAGGCTTAGAAATAAGGCGTTAGAGGGTGAAAACTCGAAACAACTCCCGAACGTTCCCGTGGGTGGCACCAACACCACCCACGGGACCAATGTAACTCATAAGAACTGACCCCGCAGCCGCGGGACCCTCGGTTTGAGAATACGATGATAATTTGCATATTTCTAGACTTAGGCTTAAAAACATGGCGTTAGAGGGTGAAAACCCAAAACAGCCCCCGAACGGCCCCGTGGGTGCCGCCAACACCTCCCACGTGACCAGTGTAACTCGTAGGAACTGACCGCGCATCCGCGAGACTCCCGGTTAGAAAATACAATGATAATTTGCATATCTCTTGACTTAGGCTTAAAAACATGGTGTTAGAGGGTGAGAACTAATACATCCCCCTAACGTCCCCGTGGGTGGCACAAACACCACCCCCGGGACCAATGTAACTCGTAGGAAGTGACCCGCCAGCAGAGGGACACCCATTTTGTGAATACGATGATAATTTGTATATTGCTAGACTTAGGCTTAAAAACATGGCGTTAGAGGGTGAAACTCGAGACAGCCCCCGAACGGCCACATGGGTGGCGCCAACACCTCCCACAGGACCAATGTAACTCGTAAGATCTGACCCCGCTTCCGCGGGACTCCCGGTTTTTAATATATGATGATAATTTGCATATTTCTAGACTTAGGCTTAAAACCATGGCCTTAGAGGTTGAAAACACAAAACAGTCCCCGAACAACCCCGTGGGTGGCGCCAATACCTCCCACGTGACCAATGTAACTCGTAGGAACTGACCCCATAGCCGGGAGACTCTCGGTTTGAAAATACGATGATAATTTGCATATTTCTTGACTTAGTAATAAAAATATGGCATTAGAGGGTGAGAACTGGAAAAATCCCCCGAACGTCCCCGTGGGTGGCGCCAACACCTCCCACGGGACCAATGTAACTCGTAGGAATCGAAACCGCAGCCGCGGGACTCACGGTTTCAGAATACAATGATAATTTACATATTTCTACATTTAGGCTTAAAAACATGGTGTTAGAGGGTGAAAACCCAAAAGAGCCCTCGAACAGCCCCGTGGGTGGCGCCAACGCCTCCCACGTTACCAATGTAACTCGTAGGAATTGACCGCGCATTCGCGAGACTCTCGGTTTGAAAATACAATGATAATTTGAATATTTCTTGACTTAGGCTTAAAAACATTGCGTTAGAGGGCGAGAACTAAAACATCCCCCGAACGTCCCCGTGGGTGGCACCAACACCTCCCCCGGGACCAATGTAACTTGTAGGAACTAACCCCGGAACCCCGGGACTCCCGATTTGAGAATACGATGATAATTTGCATATTTCTTGACTTAGGCTTAAAAACATGGTGTTAGAGGGTGAGAACTCGAAACATCCCCCGACCGACCCCGGGCTGGCTCCAACACCTCCCACGGGACCAATATAACTCGTTGGAACTGACCCCGCAGCCGCGAGAGTCTCAGTTTGAGAATACGACGATAATTTGTATATTTCTCGACTTAGGCTAAAAAACATGGCGTTAGAGGGTGAAAAATCAAAACATCCCCCGAACGGCCCCGTGGGTGGTACCAACACCTCCCAGGCGACCAATGTAACTCGTAGGAACTGACCGCGCATCCGCGAGACTCCCAGTTTGAGAATACAATGATAATTTGCATATTTCTAGACTTAGGCTTAAAAACATGGTGTTAGTGGGTGAAAACCCAAAACAGCCCCCGAACAGCCCCGTGGGTGCCGCCAACACCTCCCACGTGACCAATATAACTCGAAGGAACTGACCGTGCATCTGCGGGACTCTCAGTTTGAAATTACGATAATAATTTGCATATTTCTTGACTTAGGCCTTAAAAATATGGCATTAGATGGTGAGAACTGGGAACAACCCCCGAACATCCCCGTGGGTGGCACCAACACCTTCCACGGGACCAATGTAACTCGAAGAAATGGACCACGCAGCCGCGGGACTCTCTATTTGAGAATACTACGATAATTTGCATATTTATAGACTTAGGCTTAAAAACATGGCGTTAGAGGGTGAAAACCTAAAATAGCCCCCGAACAGCCCCGTGGGTGGCACCAACAACTCCCACGGGACCAATGTAACTCGTAGGAACTAACCGCGCATCCGCGAGACTCCCGGTTAGAAAATACAATGATAATTTGCATATTTCTTGACATAGGCTTAAAAACATGGCGTTAGAAGGTGAGAACTAAAACAGCCCCCTAACGTCCCCGTGGGTGCACCAACACCACCCCCGAGACCAGTGTAACTCATAGGAACTGACCCCCCAGCCGAGGGACACCCATTTTGTGAATACGATGATACTTTGTATATTGCTAGACTTAGGCTTAAAAACATGGCGTTAGAGGGTGAAAACTCGAGACAACCCCCGAACGGCCACATGGGTGGCGCGAACACCACCCACGGGACCAATGTAACTCGTAAGAACTGACCCCGCCGCCGCGGGACTCCCGGTTTGAATATATGATGACAATTTGCATATTTCTAGACTTAGGCTTAAAACCATGGCCTTAGAGGTTGAAACCCCAAAACAGCCCCTGAACAACCCCGTGGGTGGCGCCAACACCTCCCACGTGACCAATGTAGCTCGTAGGAACTGACCCCATAGCCGCGATACTCTTGGTTTGAAAATACGGTGATAATTTGCATATTTCTTGACTTAGGATTAAAAATATGGCGTTAGAGGGTGAGAATCCGAAAAATCCCCCGAACGTCCCCGTGGGTGGCACCAACACCTCCCACGGGACCAATGTAACTTGTAGGAATTGAAACCGCAGCCACGGGACTCCCGGTTTGAGAATACGATGATAATTTACATATTTCTACATTTAGGCTTAAAAACATGGTGTTAGGGGGTGAAAACCCAAAAGAGCGCCCGAACAGCCCCGTGGGTGGCGCCAACACCTCCCACGTTACCAATGTAACTTGTAGGAATTGACCACGCATTCGCGAGACTCTCGATTTGAAAATACGATGATAATTTGATTATTTCTTGACTTAGGCTTAAAAACATGGCGTTAGAGGGTGATAACTAAAACATCGCCCGAACGTCCCCTTGGGTGGCACCAACACCTCCCACGGGACCAATGTTATTCGTAGGAACAGACCCCGCAGCCGCGGGACTCTCGGTTTGAGAACACGACGATAATTTGCATATTTCTTGACTTAGGCTTAAAAACATGGCGTTAGAGGGTGAGAATTCAAAACATCCCCCGACCGTCCCCGTGGGTGGCCCCAACACCTCCCACGGGACCAATATAACTCGTTGGGACTGACCCCACAGCCGCGAGACTCTCAGTTTGAGAATACTAAGATAATTTGTATTTTTCTCGACTTAGGATCAAAAACATGGCATTAGAGGGTGAAAAATCAAAACATCCCCCGAACGTCCCCGTGGGTGGCACCAACACCTCCCAGGTGACCAATGTAACTCGTAGGAACTGACAGCGCATCCACGAGACTCCCGGTTTGAAAATATGATGATAATTTTCATTTTTCTTGACTTTGACTTAAAAACATGGTGTTAGAGGGCGAGAACTAAAACAGCCCCCGAACGTCCCCGTGGGTGGCACCAACACCTCCCCCGGGACGAATGTAACTCGTAGGAACCGACCCCTCAACCGTGGGACTCTTGGTTTGATAATATGACGATAAGTTCCATATTTCTATATTTAAGCAAAACATGGCGTTGGAGGGTAAAAACTCGAAACAACCCCCGAAAGGCCCCGTGGGTTGCACCAACACCTCCCACAGTACCAATGTAACTTGTAGGAACTGAAACCACAGCCGCGGGACTCCCGATTTGAGAATACGATGATAATTTACATATTTCTTGACTTAGGCTTAAAAACATGGTGTTAGAGGGTGAGAACTCGAAATAGCCCTCGACCGTCCCCGTGGGTGGCACTAACACCTCCCACGGGACCAATGTAACTGGTAGGAACTGACCCCGCAGTCGCGGGATTCCCCGTTTGAGAATACGATGATAATTTTCATATTTCTAAATTTTAGGAAAACATGGCGTTAGAGGGTGAAAACTCAAAACAATCCACTAACGGCCCTGTGGGTGGCACCAACACTTTCCACAGGACCAATGTAACTAGAAGGAACTAACCCCGCAACCGCGGGACTCCCGATTTGAGAATACGATGATATGTTGCATATTTCAAGACTTAGGCTTAAAAACATGGTGTTAGATTGTGAAAACTCGAAATAGCCCACGAACTTTCCCGTGGGTGGCTCCAACACCTCCCACGGGATCAATGTAACTCGTAGGAACTAAACCCGCAACCGCGGGACTCCCGGTTTAAGAATACGACGATAATTTGCATATTTCATGACTTAGGCCTAAAAACATGGCGTTGGAGGGTGAGAACTCGAAGTAGCCCCCGACCGTCCCCGTGGGTGGCACCAACACCTCCCACGGGACGAATGTAACTGGTAGGAACTGACTCCGCAGCCTCAGGACTCCCCGATTGAGAATACGAAGATAATTTGCATATTTCTAGATTTAAGCAAAACATGGATTTAGAGGGTGAAAACTCGAAACAAACCCCGAACGTCCCCGTGTGTGGCACCAACACCTTCCACAGGACCAATGTAACTGGAAGGAACTAACCCCGCAACCGCGGGACTCCCAATTTGGGAATACGACGATAATTTTCATATTTCTAGACTCGGGCTTAAAAACATGGCGTTAGAGGGTGAAAACTCAAAACAGCCCCCGAACGGCCTTGTGGGTGGCGCCAACACCTCCCACGGGGCCCCTGTAACTCGTAGGAACTGACACCGTAGCCGCGGGACTCTCATTTTGAGACTACGATGATAATTTACATATTTCTAGACTTAGGCTTAAAAACATGGCGTTAGAGTGTGAAAACCCAAAACAGCCCCGTGGGTGGCGCCAACACCTCCCACGTGATCAATGTAACTCGTAGGAACTGACCCCGTAGCCGCGAGACTCTCGGTTTGAAAATACGATGATTGTTTGCATATTTCTTGACTTAGGATTGAAAATCTGGCGTTAGAGGGTGAGAACTAGAAACATCCCTCGAACGTCCCCGTGGGTGGCACCAACACCTTCCATGGGACAAATGTAACTCAGAAGGAACTGACCCAGCAGCCGCGGGACTCCCTATTTGAGAATACGACGATAATTTGTATATTTCTAGACTTAGGCTTAAAATCATGACGTTAGAGGGTGAAAACTCAAAACATCCCCCGAACGGCCCCATGGGTGGCGCCAACACCTCTCACGGTACCAATGTAACTCGTAGGAATTGATCCCGCAGCTGCGGGACTCCCGGTTTGAGGATACGATGATAATTTGCATATTTCTAGATATAGGCTTAAAAACATGGCGTTAGAGGGTGAAAACCCAAAACGTCCCCCGAATAGCCCCGTGGGTGGTGCCAACACTTCCCACCTGACCAATGTAACTCGTAGAAATTAACCAGGCATTTACGAGACTCTTGGTTTGAAAATACGATGATAATTTGCATATTTGTTAACTTAGGCTTAAAAATATGACGTTAGAGGGTGAGAACTTTAAACAGCCCCCGAACGTCCCCGTGGGTGGTACCAACAACTTCCACGGGACCAATGTAACTCGAAGGAACTGACCCCACAGCCGTGAGATTCTCGGTTTGAGAATACTATGATAGTTTGCATATTTCTAGACTTAGGCTTAAAAACATCGCATTAAAGGGTGAAAACACAAAACAGCACCCGAACAACCCCGTGGATGGTGGCGTCACCTCCCACGGGACCAATGTAACTCGTAGGAACTGACCGCGCATCCGCGAGACTCTCGATTTGAAAATACGATGATAGTTTGTATATTTCTTTACTTAGGCTTAAAAACATAGCGTTAGAGGGTGAGAACTAAAACATCCCCCGAACGTCCCAGTGGGTGGCACCAACACCTCCCTCGGGACCAATGTAACTCGTAGGAACTGAAACCACAGCCGCGGGACTCCCGATTTGAGAATACGATGATAATTTGCATATTTTTTGACTTAGGCTTAAAAGCATGGCGTTAGAGGGCTAGAACTCGAAACAGCCCTCGAACGTCCCCGTGGGTGGCACTAACACCTCCCACGGGACCAATGTAACTGGTAGGAACTGACCCCACAACCGCGGGACTCCTGATTTGAGAATACGACGATAATTTGGATATTTCTTGACTTAGGCTTAAAAACATGGCGTTAGAGGGTGTGAACTAGAAACAGACCCCGACCGTCCCCGTGGGTGGCACCAACACCATGGGACCAACGTAATTGGTTGGAAATGACCCTGCAGCCGCGGGACTCCCCATTTGAGAATATGACGATAATTTGCATATTTCTAGATTTAAGCAAAACATGGCGTTAGAGGGTGAAAGCTCGAAACAATCCCCGAACGGCCCCGTGTGTGGCACCTACACCTTCCACGTGACCAATGTAACTCGTAGGAACTGACCCCGTAGCCGCGAGACTCTCGGTTTGAAAATACGATGATAATTTGCATATTTCTTGGCTTAGGATTAAAATTGTGGCGTTAGAGGGTGAGAATTGGAAACATCCCCCCAACGTCCCCGTGGGTGGCACCAACACCTTCCACGGGACCAATGTAACTCGAAGGAACTGACCCAGCAGCCGCGGGACTCCCGATTTGAGAATACGACGATATGTTGCATATTTCTAGACTTAGGCTTAAAAACATGGTGTTAGAGGGTGAGAACTCGAAACAGCCCTCGACCGTCCCCGTGGGTGGAACTAACACCTCCCACGGGATCAATGTAACTCGTAGGAACTAAACCCCCAACCGCGGGACTCCCGGTTTAAGAATACGACGATAATTTTCATGTTTCTTGACTTAGGCCTAAAAACATGGTGTTAGAGATTGAGAACTCGAAATAGCCCCCGACCGTCCCCGTGGGTGGCACCAACACCTCCCACGGGACGAATGTAACTGGTAGGAACTGACTCCGCAGCCTTAGGACTCCCCATTTGAGAATATGAAGATAATTTGCATATTTCTAGATTTAAGCAAAACATGGGGTTAGAGGGTAAAAACTCGAAACAAACCCCGAACGTCCCCGTGTGTGGCACCAACACCTTCCACAGGACCAATGTAACTGGAAGGAACAAACCCCGCAACCGCGGGACTCCCAATTTTGGAATACGACGATAATTTGCATATTTCTAGACTCGGGCTTAAAAACATGGCGTTAGAGGGTGAAAACTCGAAACAGCCCCCGAACGGCCTTGTGGGTGGCGCCAACACCTCCCACGGGGCGACTGTAACTCGTAGGAACTGACCCCGTAGTCGCGGGACTCTCGGTTTGGGAATACGATGATAATTTACATATTTCAAGACTTAGGCTTAAAAACATGGCGTTAGAGGGTGAAAACCCAAAACAGCCCCGTGGATGGCGCCAACACCTCCCACGTGACCAATGTAACTCGTAGGAACTGACCCCATAGCCGCGAGACTCTCGGTTTGAAAATACGATGATTGTTTGCATATTTGTTGACTTTGGATTGAAAATCTGGCGTTAGAGGGTTAGAACTAGAAACATCCCTCGAACGTCCCCGTGGGTGGCACCAACACCTTCCATGGGACCAATGTAACTCAAAAGGAACTGACCCAGCAGCCGCGGGACTCCCGATTTGAGAATATGACGATAATTTGCATATTTCTAGACTTAGGCTTAAAATCACGACGTCAGAGGGTGAAAACTCGAAACAACCCCCGAACGGACCCGTGGGTGGAGCCAACACCTCCCACGGTACCAATGTAACTCGTAGGAATTGAACCCGCAGCCGCGGGACTCCCGATTTGAGGATACGATAATAATTTGAATATTTCTAGATTTAGTCTTAAAAACATGGCGTTAGAGGGTGAAAACCCAAAACGTCCCCCGAACAGCCCCGTGGGTGGTGCCAACACCTCCCACCTGACCAATGTAACTCGTAGGAATTAACCGGGCATTAACGAGACTCTCGGTTTGAAAATACGATGATAATTTGCATATGTGTTAACTTAGGCTTAAAAATATGACGTTAGAGGGTTAGAACTGTAAACAGCCCCCGAACGTCCCCGTGGGTGGCACCAACAACTTCCACGGGACAAATGTAACTCGAAGGAACTGACCCCGCATCCGTGGGAATCTCGGTTTGAGAATACTACGATAGTTTGCATATTTCTAGACTTAGGATTAAAAACATCGCATTAGAGGGTGAAAACACAAAACAGCACCTGAGCAGCCCCGTGGGTGGTTGCATCACCTCCCACGGGACCAATGTAACTCGTAGGAACTGACCGCGCATCCGCGAGACTCCCGATTTGAAAATACGATGATAGTTTGTATATTTCTTGACCTAGGCTTAAAAACATAGCGTTAGAGGGCGAGAAATAAAACATCCCCCGAACGTCCCCGTGGGTGGCACCAACACCTCCCTCGGGACCAATGTAACTCGTAGGAACTGAAACCACAGTCGCGGGACTCCCGATTTGAGAAAACGATGATAATTTGCATATTTTTTGACTTAGGCTTAAAAACATGGCGTTAGAGGGTGAGAACTCGAAACAGCCCTCGACCGTCCCCGTGGGTGGCACTAACACCTCCCACGGGACCAATGTAACTGGTAGGAACTGACCCCACAACCGCGGGACTCCCGATTTGAGAATATGACGATGATTTGGATATTTCTTGACATAGGCTTAAAAACATGGCGTTAGACGGTGTGAACTAGAAACAGACCCCGACCGTCCCCGTGGGTGGCACCAACACCATGGGACCAACGTAATTGGTTGGAAATGACCCTGCAGCCGCGGGACTCCCCATTTGAGAATATGACGATAATTTGCATATTTCTAGATTTAAGCAAAACATGGCGTTAGAGGGTGAAAACTCGAAACAATCCCCGAACGGCCCCGTGTGTGGCACCAACACCTTCCACGTGACCAATGTAACTCGTAGGAACTGACCTCGTAGCCGCAGAACTCTCGGTTTGAAAATATGATGATAATTTGCATATTTCTTGGCTTAGGATTAAAATTATGGCGTTAGAGGGTGAGAACTGGAAACATCCCCCGAACGTCCCCATGGGTGGCACCAACACCTTCCACGGGACCAATGTAACTCGAAGGAACTGACCCAGCCGCCGCGGGACTCCCGATTTGAGAATACGACGATAATTTGCATATTTATAGACTTAGGCTTAAAGTCATGGCGTTAGAGGGTGAAAACTCGAAACAGCCCCCGAACGGCCCCGTGGGTGGCGCCAACACCTCCCACGGGACCAATGTAACTCGTAGGAATTGAACCCGCCGCCGCGGGACTCCCAGTTTGAGAATGCGATGATAATTTGCATAATTCTATATTTCGTCTTTAAAACATGACGTTAGAGGGTGAAAAACCAAAACAACCCCCCGAACAGCCCCGTGGGTGGCGCCAACACCTCCCACATGACCAATGTAACTCGTAGGAATTGACCGCGCATTCGCGAGACTCTCGATTTGAAAATATGATGATAATTTGAATATTTGTTAACTTAGGCTTAAAAATATGGCGTTAGAGGGTGAGAACTGGCAACAGCCCCCAAACGTCCCCATGGGTGGCACCAACAACTTCCACGGGACCAACGTAACTCGAAGGAACTGACCCCGCAGCCACGGGACTCTCGGTTTGAGAATACAACGATAGTTTGCATATTTCTTGACTTAGTCTTAAAAACATAGCATTAGATGGTGAAAACAAAAAATAACACCCGAACAGCCCCGTGGGTGGTGGCGTCACCTCCCACGGGACCAATGTAAGTCGTAGGAACTGACCGCGCATCGGTGAGACTCCCGATTTGAAAATACGATGATAGTTTGTATATTTCTTGACTTAGGCTTAAAAACATAGCGTTAGAGGGCAAGAACTAAAACATCCCCCGAACGTCCCCGTGGGTGGCACGAACACCTCCGCCGGGACCAATGTAACTCGTAGGAACTGACCCCGTAACCACGGGACTCCCGATTTGAGAATACGAAGATAATTTTCATATTTCTTGACTTAGGTTTAAAAACATGGCGTTAGAGGGTGAGAACTCGAAACAGCCCCCGAGTGTCCTTGTGGGTGGTACCAACACCTCCCACGGGATAAATATAACTAGTTGGAACTGACCCCGCTGCTGTGAGACTCTCAGTTTGAGAATATGATGATAATTTATATATTTCTCGACTTAGGCTAAAAAACATGGCGTTAGAGGGTGAAAATCGAAACATCCCCCGAACGGCCCCGTGGGTGGCACCAACACCTCCCACGGGACCAATGTAACTCGTAGGAACTGATCGTGCATCCGCGAGACTCCCGGTTTTAAAATACGATGATAATTTTCATATTTCTTGATTTAGTCTTAAAAACATGGCGTTAGAAGGTGAGAACTAAAATACCCCACAAACGTTCCCGTGGGTGGCACCAACACCTCCCCCGGGACCAATGTAACTCGTAGGAACTGCCCCACACAGTCGCGGTACTCCTCGTTTGAGAATACAAAGATAATTTGCATATTTCTAGATTTAAGCAAAACATGGCGTTTGAGGGTGAAAACCCAAAAGAATCCCCGAACGGCCCCGTGTGTGGCAGCAACACCTTCCACAGGACCAATGTAACTCATAGGAACTGATCCCACTGCCGCGTGACTCCCTTTTTGAGAATACGATGATAATCTGTAAATTTCTATATTTAGGCTTAAAAACATAGCGTTAGAGGGTGAAAACTCAAAACAGCCCCCAAACGGCCTCGTGGGTGGTGTCAACACCTCCCACAGGACCAATGTAACTCGTAGGAACTGACCCCGCAATCGCGGGACTCCCGGTTTGAGAATACGATGATAATTTGCATATTTCTAGACTTAGGTTTTAAAAACATGGCGTTAGAGGGTGAAAACCCATAACAACCCCCAAACAGCCCCATGGGTGGCGCCAACACCTCCCACGTGAGCAATGTAACTCGTAGGAACTGACTGGGCATCCGCGAGACTCTCGATTAGAAAATATGATGATAATTTGCATATTTCTTGACGTACCCTTCAAAATATGGCGTTAGAGGGTGAGAACTGGAAACAGCCCCTGAACGTCCCCGTGGGTGGCACCAACACCTTCCACGGGAGCATTGTAACTCGAAGGAACTGATCCCGCAGCCGTAGGACTCTAGGTTTGAGAATACTACGATAATTTGCATATTTCTGGACTTAGGCTTAAAAACGTGGTGTTAGAGGGTGAGAACTAAAACATCCCCCTAACATCCCCGTGGGTGGCACCAAAATCACCCCGGGACCTACATAACTCGTAGGAACTGACCCCGCAACCGCAGGACTCCCGTTTTGAGAATATGACGATAATTTGTATATTTCAAGACTTGGGCTTAAAAACATGTTGTTAGAGGGTGAAAACTCGAAACAGCCCCCGAACGGCCATGTGGGTGGCGCCAACACCTCCCACCGGACCAATGTAACTCATAAGAACTGACCCCGCAGCCGTGGGACTCTCGGTTTGAGAATACGAGGATAATTTTCATTTTTCTAGACATTGGCTTAAAAACACGGCGTTAGAGGTTGAAAACCCATAACATCCCCCGAACAGCCCCGTGGGTGGCGCCAACACCTCCCACGTGACCATTGTAACTCGTAGGAACTGACCGCGCAACCGCGAGACTCTCGCTTTGAAAATAGGATGTTAATTTCCATATTTCTTGACTTGGGATTAAAAATATGGCGTTAGAGGGTGAGAACTGGAAACAGCCCCCGAACATCCCCGTTGGTGGCACCAACACCTTCCACGGGACCAATGTAACTTGAAGGAACTGACCCCGCAGTCGCGGGACTCTCAGTTTGAGAATACTACGATAATTTGCATATTTTGAGACTTAGGCTTAAAAATATGGTGTTAGACGATGAAAACCCAAAACAACCACCGAACATCCCCGTGGGTGGTGGAAGCACCTCCCACGCGACCAGTATAACTCTTAGGAACTCACCGCGCATCCGCGAGACTCCCGGTGTGAAAATACAATAATACTTATCATATTTCTTCACTTAGGGTTAAAAACATGGTGTTAGAGGGCGAGAACTAAAACAACCCCCTAACGTCCCCGTGGGTGGCACCAACACCTTCCATGGGACAAATATAACTCGAAGGAACTGACCCCGCAGCCGCGGGACTCTCGGTTTGAGAATACTAAGATAATTTGCAAATTTCTAGACTTAGGCTTAAAAACATGGCGTTAGAGGCTGAAAACCCAAAATAACCCCCGAATACCCCGTGGGTGGCGCCAACACCTCCCACGGGACCAATGTAACTCGTAGAAACTGACCGCGCATCCGCGAGAATCCGGTTTGAAAATACAATCATAATTTGCATATTTCTTGACTTAGGCTTAAAAACATGGTGTTAGAGGGTGAGAACTAAAATAGCCCTCAAGCATCCCCGTGGGTGGCACCAACACCACCAGCGGGACAAATATAACTCGTAGCAACTGACCCTGCTGCCGCGGGACTCCCGTTTTGAGAGAACGATGATAATTTGTATATTTATAGACTTAGGCTTAAAAACATGGCGTTAGAGGGTGAAAACTCAAAACAACTCCCAAACGGCCATGTGTGAGGCATTAAGACCTTCCACGGGACTAATGTAACTCGTAAGAACTGACCCCGTAGCCGCGGGACTCTCAGTTTCAGAATACGATGATAATTTTCATATTTCTAGACTTAGGCTTAAAAACATGGCGTTAGAGGTTGAAAACAAAAAACAGTCCCCGAACAGCAACGTGGGTGGCGCCAACACCTCCCACGTGACCAATGCAACTCTTAGGAACTGACCGTGCATCCGCGAGACTCTCGGTTTGAAAATACGATGATAATTTGCATATTTCTTGACTTAGGATTAAAAGTATGGTGTTAGAGGGTGAGAACTGGAAACGGCCCCCGAACATCCCCATGGGTGGCACCAACACCTTCCACGGGACCAATGTAACTTGAAGGAATTGACCCCGCAGTCGGAGGAATTTCGGTTTGAGAATACTACGATAATTTGTATATTTCTAGGCTTAGGCTTAAAAACATGGCGTTAGAGGGTGAAAACCTAAAACAGCACCCGAACAACCCCGTGGGTGGTGCAACACCTCCCACGGGACCAATGTAACTCGTAGGAACTGACCGCGCATCCGCGAGACTCCCGGTTCGAAAATACGATGATAATTTGTATATTTCTTGATTTAGGCTTAAAGACATGGCTTTAGAGGGTGAGAACTAAAACAACCCTCGAAAATCCCCGTGGGTGGCACCAACACCTCCCCAGGACCAATGTAACTCGTAGGAACTGACCCCGCAGCCGCGGGACTCCCCATTTGAGAATACGACGATAATTTGCACATTTCTAGATTTAAGCAAAAATGGCGTTAAAGGGTGAAAACTCGAAACAATCCCCGAACGGCCCCGTGGGTGGCACCAACGCCTCCCACGGGACCAATGTAACTCATAGGAACTGACCCCACTGCCGCGGGACTCCTGTTTTGAGAATATGATGATAATTTGTAAATTTCTAGATTTAGGCTTAAAAACATGGCGTTAGAGGGTGAAAACTCGAAACAGCCCCCAAACGGCCCAGTGGGTGGCACCAACACCTCCCACGGGACCAATGTAACTCGTACTAACTGACCCCGCAACTGCGGGACTCCCGGTTTGAGAATACGATGATAATTTTCATATTTATAAACTTAGGCTTAAAAACATGGTGTTAGAGGGTCAAAACCCAAAACAACCCACGAACAGCCCCGTCGGTGGCGCCAACACCTCCCACGTGACCAATGTAACTCGTAGGAACTGATTGCGCATCCACGGGACTTTCGATTTGAAAATACGATGATAATTTTCATATCTCTTGACTTAGGCTTAAAAATATGGCGTTAGAGGGTGAGAACTGGAAACAGCCCCCAAACGTCCCCGTGGGTGGCACCAACACCTTCCACGGGACCATTGTAACTCGAAGGAACTGACACCGGAGCCGCGGGACTCTAGGTTTGAGAATACTACGATAATTTACATATTTCTAAAGTTAGGCTTAAAAACGTGACGTTAGAGGGTGAGAACGAAAATATCCCCCTAACATCCCCGTGGGTGGCACCAAAATCACCCCCGGGACCATTATAACTCCTAGGAACTGACCCCGCAGCTGCGGGACTCCCGTTTTGAGAATATGACGATAATTTGTATATTTCTAGGCTTGGGCTTAAAAATATGGTATTAGAGGGTGAAAACTCGAAACAACCCCCGAACGGCCATGTGGGTGGCGCCAACACCTCCCACCGGACCAATGTAACTCGTAAGAACTGACCCCGCAACCGTTGGACTCTCGGTTTGAGAATACGAAGATAATTTTCATTTTTATAGACTTAGGCTTAAAAACACGGCGTTAGAGGTTGAAAACCCAAAACACCCCCGGAACAGCCCCGTGGGTTGCGCCAACACCTCCCAAGTGACCAATGTAACTGGTAGGAACTGACCGCACATCCGCGAGACTCTCGGCTTGAAAATAGGATGATAATTTCCATATTTCTTGACTTAGGCTTAAAAACATGGCGTTAGAGGGTGAGAACTCAAAACATCCCCCGACCGTCCCCGTGGGTGGCCCCAACACCTCCCACGGGACCAATATAACTCGTTGGAACTGACCCCGCAGCCGCGAGACTCTCAGTTTGAGAATACGACAATAATTTTTATATTTCTCGACTTAGGCTCAAAAACATGGCGTTAGAGCGTGAAATATCAAAACATCACCCGAACGGCCCCGTGGGTGGCACCAACACCTCCCAGGCGACCAATGTAACTCGTAGGAACTGACCGCGAATCCGCGAGACTCCCGGTTTGAAAATATGATGATAATTTGCATTTTTCTTCACTTTGACTTAAAAACAAGGTGTTAGAGGACGAGAACTAAAACAGCCCCCGAACGTCCCCATGGGTGGCACCAACACCTCCCCCGGGACGAATGTAACTCGTAGGAACCGACCCCGCAACCGTGGGACTCTTGGTTTGAGAATACGACGATAAGTTCCATATTTCTAGATTTAAGCAAAATATGGCGTAGGAGGGTAAAAACTGGAAACAACCCCCGAAAGGCCCCGTGGGTTGCACCAACACCTCCCACAGTACCAATGTAACTTGTAGGAACGAAAACCACAGCCGCGGGACTCCCGATTTGAGAATATGATGATAATTTGCATATTTCTTGAATTAGGCTTAAAAACATGGTGTTAGAGGGCGAGAACTCGAAACAGCCCTCGACCATCCCCGTGGGTGGTACTAACACCTCCCACGGGACCAATGTAACTAGTAGGAACTGACCCGCAGTCGCGGGACTCCCCGTTTGAGAATACGATGATAATTTGCATATTTCTAGATTTTAGCAAAACATGGCGTTAGAGGGTGAAAACTCAAAACAATCCCCTAACAGCCCTGTGGGTGGCACCAACACTTTCCACAGGACCAATGTAACTCGAAGGAACTAACCCCGCAACCGCGGGACTCCCGATTTGAGAATACGACGATATGTTGCATATTTCTAGACTTAGGCTTAAAAACATGGTGTTAGAGGGTGAGAGCACGAAACAGCCCTCGACCGTCCCCGTGGGTGGCACTAACACCTCCCACGGGATTAATGTAACTCATAGGAACTAACCCCGCAACCGCGGGACTCCCGGTTTAAGAATACGACGATAATTTGCATATTTCTTGACTTAGGCCTAAAAACAAGGCGTTAGAGGGTGAGAACTCGTAATAGCCCCCGACCGTCCCCGTGGGTAGCACCAACACCTCCCACGGGACGAATGTAACTGGTAGGAACAGACTCCGCAGCCTCGGGACTCCCCGTTTAAGAATACGAATATAATTTGCATATTTCTAGATTTAAGTAAAACATGGCGTTAGAGGGTGAAAACTCGAAACAAACCCTGAACGTCCCCGTGTGTGGCACCAACACCTTCCACAGGACCAATGTAACTGGAAGGAACTAACCCCGCAACCGCGGGACTCTCGATTTGGGAATACGACGATAATTTGCATATTTCTAGACTCGGCTTAAAAACATGGCGTTAGAGGGTGAAAACTAGAAACAGACCCCTAACGGTGTCGAGGGTGGTGCCAACACCTCCCACGGGGCCACTGTAACTCGCAGGAACTGACCCCATAGCCGCGGGACTCTCGGTTTGAGAATACGATGATAATTTGCATATTTCTTGACTTAGGCTTAAAAACATGGTGTTAGAGGGTGAGAACTCGAAACAGCCCTCGATCGTCCCCGTGGGTGGCACTAACACCTCCCACGGGACCAATGTAACTGGTAGGAACTGACCCCGCAGTCGCGGGACTCGCCGTTTGAGAATACGATGATAATTTGCATATTTCTAGATTTTAGCAAAACATGGCGTTAGAGGGTGAAAACTCAAAACAATCCCCTAACGGCCCTGTGGGTGGCACCAACACATTCCACAGGACCAATGTAACTCGAAGGAACTAACCCCGCAACCGCGGGACTCCCGATTTGAGAATACGACGATATGTTGCATATTTCTAGACTTAGGCTTAAAAACATGGTGTTAGAGGGTGAGAACACGAAACAGCCCTCGACCGTCCCCGTGGGTGGCACTAACACCTCCCACGGGATCAATGTGACTCATAGGAACTAACCCCGCAACCGCGGGACTCCCGGTTTAAGAATACGACGATAATTTGCATATTTTTTGACTTAGGCCTAAAAACAAGGCGTTAGAGGGTGAGAACTCGTAATAGCCCCCGACCGTCCCCGTGGGTGGCACCAACACCTCCCACGGGACGAATGTAACTGGTAGGAACAGACTCCGCAGCCTCGGGACTCCCCGTTTGAGAATACGAATATAATTTGCATATTTCTAGATTTAAGCAAAACATGGCGTTAGAGGGTGAAAACTCGAAACAATCCCCGAACGACCCCGTGTGTGGCACCAACACCTTCCACAGGACCAATGTAACTGGAAGGAACTAACCCCGCAACCGCGGGACTCCCGATTTGGGAATACGACGATAATTTGCATATTTCTAGACTCGGCTTAAAAACATGGCGTTAGAGGGTGAAAACTGGAAACAGACCCCGAACGGCCTCGAGGGTGGCGCCAACACCTCCCACGGGGCCACTGTAACTCGTAGGAACTGACCCCATAGCCGCGGGACTCTCGGTTTGAGAATACGATGATAATTTGCATATTTCTTGACTTAGGATTAAAAACATGGCGTTAGAGGGTGAAAACCCAAAACAGCCCCGTGGGTGGCGCCAACATCTCCCACATGACCAATGTAACTCGTATGAACTGACCCCGTAGCCGCAAGACTCTCGGTTTGAAAATACGATGATTGTTTGCATATTTCTTCACTTAGGATTGAAAATCTGGCGTTAGAGGGTGAGAACTAGAAACATCCCTTGAACGTCCCCGTGGGTGGCACCAACACCTTCCATGGGACCAATGTAACTCGAAGGAACTGACCCAGCAGCCGCGGGACTCCCGATATGAGAATACGACGTTAATTTTCATGTTTATAGACTTAGGCTTAAAATCATGACGTTAGAGGGTGAAAACTCGAAACAGCCCCCGAACGGCCCCGTGGGTGGCGCCAACACCTCCCACGGTACCAATGTAACTCGTAGGAATTGAACCCGCAGCCGCGGGACCCCCGGTTTGAGGATACGATGATAATTTGCATATTTTTAGATTTAGGCTTAAAAACATGGCGTTAGAGGGTGAAAACCAAAAACGTCCCCCGAACAGCCCCGTGGGTGGTGCCAACACCTCCCACCTCACCAATGTCACTCGTAGGAATTAACCGGGAATTTACGAGACTCTCGGTTTTAAAATACGATGATAATTTGCATATTTGTTAACTTAGGCTTAAAAATATGACGTTAGAGGGTGAGAAATGTAAACAGCCCCCGAACGTCCCCGTGGGTGGCACCAACAACTTCCATGGGACCAATGTAACTCGAAGGAACTGACCCCGCAACCGCGGGAATCTTGGTTTTAGAATACTATGATAGTTTTCATATTACTAGACTTAGGCTTAAAAACATGACGTTAGAGGGTGAAAACCCAAAATTGCCCCCGAACAGCCCCGTGGGTGGTAGGCAAAACCTCCCACGGGACCAATGTAACTCGGAGGAACTGACCGCGCATCCGCGAGACTCCCGATTTGAAAATATGATGATAGTTTGTATATTTCTTGACTTAGGCTTAAAAACATAGCGTTAGAGGGAGAGAACTAAAACATCCCCCGAACGTCCCCGTGGGTGGCAACAACACCTCCCTCGGGACCAATGTAACTCGTAGGAACTTAAACCTCAGCCGCGGGACTCCTGATTTGAGAATGCGATGATAATTTGCCTATTTTCTGACGTAGGCTTAAAAACATGGCGTTAGAGGGTGAGAACTCGAAACAGCCCTCGACCGTCCCCGTGGGTGGCACTAATAACTCCCACGGGACCAATGTAACTGGTAGGAACTGACCCCACAACCGCGGGACTCCCGATTTGAGAATACGATGATAATTTACATATTTCTTGACTTAGGCTTAAAAACATGGCGTTAGAAGGTGTGAACTAGAAACAGACCCCGACCGTCCCCGTGGGTGGCACTAACACCATGGAACCAATGTAATTGGTTGGAACTGACCCTGCAGCCGAGGGACTCCCCGTTTGAGAATATGACGATAATTTCCATATTTCTAGATTTAAGCAAAACATGGCGTTAGAGGGTGAAAACTCGAAACAATCCCCGAACGGCCCCGTGTGTGGAACCAACACCTTCCACAGGACCAATGTAACTCGAAGGAACTGACCCCGTAGCCGCGGGACTCTCGGTTTGAGAATACGATGATAATTTGCATATTTATAGACATAGGCTTAAAAACATGGCGTTAGAGGGTGAAAACCCAAAACAACCCCGTGGGTGGCACCAACACCTCCCACGTGACCAATGTAACTCGTACGAACTGACCCCGTAGCCGCGAGACTCTCGGTTTGAAAATACGATGATTGTTTGCATATTTCTTGACTTAGGATTGAAAATCTGGCGTTAGAGTGTGAGAACTAGAAACATCCCTTGAACGTCCCCGTGGGTGGCACCAACACCTTCCATGGGACCAATGTAACTCGAAGGAACTGACCTAGCAGCCGCGGGACTCCCGATTTGAGAATACGACGATAATTTGCATGTTTCTAGACTTAGGCTTAAAATCATGACGTTAGAGGGTGAAAACTCGAAACAGCCCCCGAACGGCCCTGTGGGTGGCGCCAACACCTCCCACGGTACCAATGTAACTCGTAGGAATTGAACCCGCGGCCGCGGGACTCCCGGTTTGAGGATACGATGATAATTTTCATATTTCTAGATTTAGGCTTAAAAACATGGCGTTAGACGGTGAAAACCCAAAACGTCCCCCGAACAGCCCCGTGGGTCGTGCCAACACCTCCCACCTGACCAATGTAACTCGTAGGAATTAACCGGGCATTTACGAGACTCTCGGTTTGAAAATACGATGATAATTTGCATATTTGTTAACTTATGCTTAAAAATATGACGTTAGAGGGTGAGAACTGTAAACAGCCCCCGAACGTCCCCGTGGGTGGCACCAACAACTTCCACGGGACCAATGTAACTCGAAGGAACTGACCCCACAGCCGCGGGAATTTCGGATTGAGAATACTACGATAGTTTACATATTACTAGACTTAGGCTTAAAAACATCGCATTAGAGGGTGAAAACACAAAACAGCACCCGAACAGCCCCATAGGTGGTGGCATCAACTCCCACGGGACCAATGTAACTCGTAGGAACTGACCACGCATCCGCGAGACTCCCGATTTGAAAATATGATGATAGTTTGTATATTTCTTGACTTAGGCTTAAAAACATAGCGTTAGAGGGAGAGAACTAAAACATCCCCCGAACGTCCCCGTGGGTGGCAACAACACCTCCCTCGGGACCAATGTAACTCGTAGGAACTTAAACCTCAGCCGCGGGACTCCCGATTTGAGAATGCGATGATAATTTGCATATTTTTTTACTTAGTCTTAAAAACGTGGTGTTAGAGGGTGAGAACTAGAAACAGCCCTCGACCGTCCCCGTGGGTGGCACTAACACCTCCAACGGGACCAATGTAACTGGTAGGAACTGACCCCACAACCGCGGGACTCCTGATATGAGAATACGACGATAATTTGCATATTTCTTGACTTAGGCTTAAAAACATGGCGTTAGAAGGTGTGAACTAGAAACAGACCCCGACCGTCCCCGTGGGTGGTACCAACACCATGGGACCAATGTAATTGGTTGGAACTGACCCTGCAGCCGAGGGACTCCCCGTTTGAGAATATGACGATAATTTCCATATTTCTAGATTTAAGCAAAACATGGCGTTAGAGGGTGAAAACTCGAAATAATCCCCGAACAGCCCCGTGTGTGGCACCAAAACCTTCCACAGGACCAATGTAACTCGAAGGAACTGACCCCGTAGCCGCGGGACTCTCGGTTTGAGAATACGATGATAATTTGCATATTTCTAGACTTAGGCTTAAAAACATGGCGTTAGAGGGTAAAAACCCAAAACAGCGCCGTGGGTGGCGCCAACACCTCCCACGTGACCAATGTAACTCGTAGGAATTGACCCCGTAGCCGCGAGACTCTCGGTTTGAAAATACGATGATTGTTTGCATATTTCTTGACTTAGGATTAAAAATCTGGCGTTAGAGGGTGAGAACTAGAAACATACCTTGAACGTCCCCGTGGGTGGTACCAACACCTTCCATGGGACCAATGTAACTCGAAGGAACTAACCCAGCAGCCGCGGGACTCCCGATTTGAGAATACGACGATAATTTGCATATTTCTAGACTTAGGCTTAAAATCATGACGTTAGAGGGTGAAAACTCGAACAGCCCCCAAACGGCCCCGTGGGCGGCGCCAACACCTCCCACGGTACGAATGTAACTCGTAGGAATTAAACCCGCAGCTGCGGGACTCCCGGTTTGAGGATACGATGATAATTTGCATCTTTCTAGATTTAGGCTTAAAAACATGGCGTTAGAGGGTGAAAACCAAAAACGTCCCCCGAACAGCCTCGTGGGTGGTACCAACACCTCCCACCTGACCAATGTAACTCGTAGGAATTAACCGGACATTTACGAGACTCTCGGTTTGAAAATACGGTGATAATTTTCATATTTGTTAACTTAGGCTTAAAAATATGACGTTAGAGTGTGAGAACTGTAAACAGCCCCCGAACGTCCCCATGGGTGGCACCAACAACTTCCACGGGACCAATGTAACTCGAAGGAACTGACCCCGCAGCCGCGGGAATCTTGGTTTGAGAATACTACGATAGTTTTCATATTACTAGACTTAGGCTTAAAAACATCGCATTAGAGGGTGAAAACACAAAACAGCACCCAAACAGCCCCGTAGGTGGTGGCATCACCTCCCACGGGACCAATGTAACTCGTAGGAACTGACCGCGCATCCGCGAGACTCCCGATTTGAAAATATGATGATTGTTTATATATTTCTTGACTTAGGCTTAAAAACATAGTGTTAGAGGGCGAGAACTAAAACATCCCCCGAACGTCCCCGTGGGTGGCAGCAACACCTCCCTCGGGACCAATGTAACTCGTAGGAACTGAAACCTCAGCCGCGGGACTCCCGATTTGAGAATGAGATGATAATTTGCATATTTTTTTACTTAGGCTTAAAAACATGGCGTTAGAGGGTGAGAACTCGAAATAGCCCTCGACCGTCCCCGTGGGTGGCACTAACACCTTCCACGGGACCAATGTAACTGGTAGGAACTGACCCCACAACCGCGGGACTCCCGATTTGAGAATACGACGATAATTTGCATATTTCTTGACTTAGGCTTAAAAACATGGCGTTAGAGGGTGTGAACTAGAAACAGACCCCGACCGTCCCCGTGGGTGGCACCAACACCATGGGACCAATGTAATTGGTTGGAACTGACCCTGCAGTCGAGGGACTCCCCGTTTGAGAATATGACGATAATTTCCATATCTCTAGATTTAAGCAAAACATGGCGTTAGAGGGTGAAAACTCGAAGCAATCCCCGAACGGCCCCGTGTGTGGAACCAACACCTCCCACGTGACCAATGTAACTCGTAGGAACTGACCCCGTAGTCGCGAGACTCTCGGTTTGAAAATACGATGATAATTTGCATATTTCTTGGCTTAGGATTAAAATTATGGCGTTAGAGGGTGAGAACTGGAAACATCCCCCAAACGTCCCCGTGGGTGGCACCAACACCTTCCACGGGACCAATGTAACTCGAAGGAACTGACCCACCAGCCGCGGGACTCCCGATTTGAGAATACTACGATAATTTGCATATTTATAGACTTAGGCTTAAAAACATGGCGTTAGAGGGTGAAAACTAGAAACAGCCCCCGAACGGCCCCGTGGGTGGTGCAAACACCTCCCACGGGACTAATGTAACTCGTAGGAATTGAACCCGCAGCCGCGGGACTCCCAGTTTGAGAATACGATGATAATTTTCATATTTCTAAATTTTAGGCTTAAAAATATGGCGTTAGAGGGTGAAAAACAAAAACAACCCCCAAACAGCCCCGTGGGTGGCGCCAACACCTCCCACGTGACCAATGTAACTCATAGGAAATGACCACGCATTCGCGAGACTCTCGGTTTGAAAATTCAATGATAGTTTGAATATTTGTTAACTTAGGCTTAAAAAGATGGCGTTAGAGGGTGAGAACTAGCAACAGCCCCCGAATGTCCCCATGGGTGGCACTAAAAACTTCCACGGGACCAACGTAACTCGAAGGAACTGACCCCGCAGCCGCAGGACTCTCGGTTTGAGAATACTACGACAGTTTGCATATTTCTTGACTTAGGCTTAAGAACATAGCATTAGAGGGTGAAAACAAAAAACAACACCCGAACAGCCCCGTGTGTGGTGGCGTCACCTCCCACGGGACCAATGTAACTCGTAGGAACTAATCGCGCATCGGTGAGACTCCCGATTTGAAAATACGATGATAGTTTGTATATTTCTTGACTTAGGCTTAAAAACATAGCATTAGAGGGCAAGAACTAAAACATCCCCCGAACGTCCCCGTGGGTGGTACGAACACCTCCCCCGGGACCAATGTAACTCGTAGGAACTGACCCCGTAACCACGGGACTCCCGATTTGAGAATACGACGATAATTTGCATATTTCTTGACTTAGGCTTAAAAATATGGCGTTAGAGGGTGAGAACTCGAAACAGCCCCCGACCGTCCCTGTGGGTGGCACCAACACCTCCCACGGGACCAATATAACTCGTTGGAACTGACCCCGCAGCCGCGAGACTCTCAGTTTGAGAATACGATGATAATTTATACATTTCTCGACTTAGGCTAAAAAACATGGCGTTAGAGGGTGAAAAATCGAAACAGCCCCTGAACGGCCCCGTGGGTGGCACCAACACCTCCCACGGGACCAATGTAACTCGTAGGAACTGATCGCGCATCCGCGAGACTCCCGGTTTTAAAATACGATGATAATTTGCATATTTCTTGATTTAGGCTTAAAAACATGGCGTTAGAGGGTGAGAACTAAAGCAACCCACAAACGTCCCCGTGGGTGGCACCAACACCTCCCCCGGGACCAATGTAACTCGTAGGAACTGACCCCACGCAGTCGCGGGACTCCCCGTTTGAGAATACAAAGATAGTTTGCATATTTCTAGATTTAAGCAAAACATAGCGTTAGAGGGTGAAAACTCGAAACAATCCCCGAACGGCCCCGTGTGTGGCAGCAACACCTTCCACAGGACCAATGTAACTCATAGGAACTGATCCCACTGCCGCGGGACTCCCGTTTTGAGAATACGATGATAATTTGTAAATTTCTAGATTCAGGCTTAAAAACATGGCGTTAGAGGGTGAAAACTCAAAACAGCCCCCAAACGGCCCCGTGGGTGGTGCCAACACCTCCCACAGGACCAATGTAACTTGTAGGAACTGACCCCGCAGTCGCGGGACTCTCAGTTTGAGAATACGATGATAATTTGCATATTTCTAGACTTAGGCTTAAAAACAGGGCATTAGAGGGTGAAACCCCATAACAACCCCCGAACAGCCCCATGGGTGGTGCCAACACCTCCCACGTGACCAATGTAACTCGTAGGAACTGATGATAATTTGCATATTTCTTGACTTACGCTTCAAAATATGGCGTTAGAGGGTGAGAACAGGAAACATCCCCTGAACGTCCCCGTGGGTGGCACCAACACCTTCCACGGGACCATTGTAACTCAAAGGAACTGATCCCGCAGCCGCGGGACTCTAGGATTGAGAATACTATGATAATTTGCATATTTTTGGACTTAGGCATAAAAACGTGGTGTTAGAGGGTGAGAACTAAAACAACCCCCTAACATCCCCGTGGGTGGCACAAAAATCACCCCCGGGACCAATATAACTCGTAGGAACTGACCCCGCAACCGCAGGACTCCCGTTTTGAGAATATGACGATAATTTGTATATTTCTAGACTTGGGCTTAAAAAAATGGTGTTAGAGAGTGAAAACCCAAAACAGCCCCCGAACAGCCCCGTGGGTGGCGCCAACACCTCCCACGTGACCAATGTAACTCGTAGGAATTGACCCCGTAGCCGCGAGACTCTCGGTTTGAGAATATGATGATAATTTGCATGTTTCTAGACTTAGGCTTAAAAACATGGTGTTAGAGGGTGAAAACCCAAAACAACCCCCGAACAGCCCCGTGGGTGGTGGCAGCACCTCCCACGGGACCAATGTAACTCTTAGGAACTCACTGCGCATCCGTGAGACTCCCGGAGTGAAAATACGATGATAATTTTAATATTTCTTTACTTAGGCTTAAAAACATGGTGTTAGAGGGCGAGAACTAAAACATCCCACTAACGTCCCCGTGGGTGGCACCAACACCTTCCATGGGACAAATGTAACTCGAAGGAATTGACCCTATAGCCGCGGGACTCTCGGTTTGAGAATAATACGATAATTTGCATATTTCTAGACTTAGTCTTAAAAATATGGCGTTATAGGCTGAAAACCCAAAATAGCCCCCGAATAGCCCCGTGGGTGGCGCCAACACCTCCCACGGTACCAATGTAACTCGTAGGAACTGACCGCGCATCCATGAGAATCCGGTTTGGAAATACAATCATAATTTGCATATTTCTTGACTTAGGCTTAAAAACATGGCGTTAGATGGTGAGAACTAAAACAACCCTCTAGCATCCCTGTGGGTGGCACCAACACCACCACCGGGACCAATATAACTCGTAGCAACTGACCCTACTACCGAGGGACTCCTGTTTTGAGAGTAAAATTATAATTTGTATATTTTTAGACTTAGGCTTAAAAATATGGCATTAGAGGGTGAAAACTGGAAACAGCCCCCGAACGGCCATGTGTGTGGCCCTAACACCTTCCACGGGACTAATGAAACTCGTAAGAACTGACCCCGCAGCCGGGGGACTCTTAGTTAGAGAATACGATGATAATTTTCATATTTCTAGAATTAGGCTTAAAAACATGGCGTTAGAGGTTGAAAACCAAAAACAATCCCCGAACAGCCACGCGGGTGGCACCAACACCTCCCACGTGACCAATGCAACTCGTAGGAACTGACCGTGCATCCGCGAGACTCTCGGCTTGAAAATACAATGATAATTTGCATATTTCTTGACTTAGGATTAAAAATATGGCGTTAGAGGGTGAGAACTATAAACAGCCCCCGAACGTCCCCGTGGGTGGCACAAACACCTTCCACGGGACCAATGCAACTCGTAGGTATTGACCCCGCATTCGCGGGACTCTCGGTTTGAGAATACTACGATAATTTGGATATTTCTAGGCTTAAGCTTAAAAACATGGCGTTAGAGGGTGAAAACCCAAAATAGCCCCCGAACAGCCCCGTGGGTGGTAGGCAACACCTCCCACGGGACCAATGTAACTCGTAGGAACTGACCGCGCATCCGCGAGACTCCCGATTTGAAAATATGATGATAATTTGCATATTTCTTGACTTAGGCTTAAAGACATGGCGTTAGAGGGCGAGAACTAAAACATCCCTCGAACGTCCCCGTGGCTGGCACCAACACCTCCCCCGGGACCAATGTAACTCATAGGAACTGACCCCGCAGCCGCGGGACTCCCCATTTGAGAATACGACGATAATTTGTACATTTCAATATTTAAGCAAAACATGGTGTTAAAGGGTGAAAACTCGAAACAATCCCCGAACGGCCCCGTTGGTGGCACCAACACCTTCCACAGGACCAATGTAACTGGAATGAACTAACCCCCAACCGCGGGACTCCCGATTTGGGAATACGATGATAATTAACATATTTCTATACTTAAGATTAAAAACATGGCCTTAGAGGGTGAAAACTCGAAACAGCCCCCCGAACGTTCCCGTGGGTGGCACCAACGCCTCCCACGGGACCAATGTAACTCATAGGAACTGACCCCACTGCCGCGGGACTCCCATTTTGAGAATACGATGATAATTTATAAATTTCTAGATTTAGCCTTAAAAACATGGCGTTACGGGCTGAAAACTCGAAACAACCCCCAAACGGCCCCGTGGGTGGCACCAACACCTCCCACGGGACCAATGTAACTCGTAGGAACTGACCCCGCAGCCGCGGGACTCCCGATTTGAGAATACAATGATAATTTCCATATTTCTATACTTAGGCTTAAAAACATGGCGTTAGAGGGTGAAAACCCAAAACAACCCCCGAACAGCCCCGTGGGTGGCGCCAACACCTCCCACGTGACCAATGTAACTCGTAGGAACTGACCGCGCATCGGAGAGACTCTCGATTTGAAATTACGATGATAATTTTCATATTTCTTGACTTAGGCTTAAAAATATGGCGTTAGGGGGTGGGAACTGGAAACAGCCCCCGAACGTCCCCGTGGGTGGCACCAACACCATCCACGGGACCAATGTAACTCGAAGGAACTGACCCCGCAGCCGTGGGACTCTAGGTTTGAGAATATTATGATAATTTGCTTCTTTCTAGACTTAGGCTTAAAAATTTGGCGTTAGAAGGTGAGACCTAAAATAGCACCCTAACGTCCACGTGGGTGGCACCAACACCACCCCCGAGAACAATATAACTCGTAGGAACTGACCCCGCACACGCGGGACTCCCATTTTGAGAATATGATGATTATTTGTATATTTCTAGACTTAGGCTTAAAAACATCGCGTTAGAGGGTGAAAACTTGAAACAGCCCCCGAACGGCCATGTGGGTGGCGCCAACACCTCCCACCGGACAAATGTAACTCGTAAGAACTGACCCCACAACTGTGGGACTCTCGTTTGAGAATACGATGATAATTTTCATTTTTCTAGACATAGGCTTAAAAACACAGCGTTAGAGGTTGAAAACCCAAAACATCCCCTGAACAGCCCCGTGGGTGGCGCCAACACCTCCCAGGTGACCAATGTAACTCGTAGGAACTGACCGCGCATCCACGAGACTCTCGGTTTGAAAATAGGACGATAATTTCCATATTTCTTGAATTCGGATTAAAAATATGGCGTTAGAGGGTGAGAACTGGAAATAGCCCCCGAACGTCCCCGTTGGTGGCACCAACACCTTCCACGGGACCAATGTAACTCGAAGGAACTGACCCAACAGTCGCGGGACTCTCGGTTTGAGAATACTACGATAATTTGCATATTTCTAGACTTAGGCATAAAAACATGCCGTTAGAGGGTGAAATCCCAAAACAGCCCTCGAACAGCCCCGTGGGTGGTGGCAGCACCTCCCACGGAACCAATGTAACTCTTAGGAACTCACCGCGCATCCGCGAGACACCCGGTGTGAAAATACGATGATATTTTTCATATTTCTTGACTTAGGCTTAAAAACATGGTGTTAGAGGGCGAGAACTAAAACAGCCTCCTAACGTCCCCGTGGGTGGCACTAACACCTTCCACTGGACAAACGTAACTCGAAGGAACTGACCCTGTAGCCGCGGGACTCTCGGTTTGAGAATACTACGATAATTTGCATATTTGGAGACTTAGGCTTAAAAACATGGCCTTAGAGGGTGAAATCCCAAAATAGCCCCCGAATAGCCCTGTGGGTGGCGCCAACACCTCCCACGGGACCAATGTAACTCATAAGAACTGAACGCGCATCCGCGAGACTCTGGCTTGAAAATACAATCATAATTTGCATATTTCTTGAATTAGGCTTAAAAACATGGCGTTAGAGGGTGAGAACTAAAACAGCCACCTAACATCCCTATGGGTGGCAACAATATAACTCGTAGCAACTGACCCTGCTTCCGCGGGATTCCCGTTTTGAGAGTACGATGATAATTTGTATATTTCTAGACATAGGCATAAAAAGATGGCGTTGGAGGGTGAAAACTCGAAACAGCCCCCAAACGGTCATGTGTGTGGCACCAACACCTCCCACGGGACTAATGTAACTCGTAAGAACTTACCCCGCAACCGCGGGACTCTCAGTTTGAGAATATGATGATAATTTTCATATTTCTAGACTTAGGCTTAAAAACATGGCGTTAGTGGTTGAAAACCAAAAATAGTCCCCGACATTAACTCCCACTTGACCAATGCAACTCGTAGGAACTAACCGTGCATCCAAGAGACTCTCGGTTTGAAAATACGATGGTAATTTGTATATTTCTTGACATAGGATTAAAAATATGGCGTTAGAGGGTGAGAACTGGAAACAGCCCCCGAACGTCCTCGTGGGTGGCACCAACACCTTCCACGGGACGAATGTAACTCGAAGGAACAGACCCTGTAGTCGCGGGACTCTCGGTTTGAGAATACTACGATAATTTGTATATTTCTAGGCTTAGGCTTAAAAACATGGCGTTAGAGGGTGAAAACCCAAAATAGGCCCCGAACAGCCCCGTGGGTGGTGGCAACACCTCCCAGAGGATCCATGTAACTCGTAGGAACTGACCGGGCATCCGCGAGACTCCCGGTTTGAAAATAAGATGATAATTTGCATATATCTTGACTTAGGCCTAAAGACATGGCGTTAGAGGGAGAGAACTAAAACAGCCCCCGAACATCCCCGTGGGTGGCACCAACACCTCCCCCGGGACCAATGCAACTCGTAGGAACTGACCCCGCAGACGCGGGACTCCCCATTTGAGAATACGACGATAATTTGCATATTTTTAGATTTAAGCAAAACATGGCGTTAAAGGGTGAAAACTCGAAACAATCCCCGAACGGCCCCGTGGGTGGCACCAACACCTTCCACCGGACCAATGTAACTCGAAGGAACTAACCCCGCAACCGCGGGACTCCCAATTTCAGAATACGGCGATAATTTACATATTTCTTGACTTAGGCTTAAAAACATGGCCTTAGAGGGTGAAAACTCGAAACAACCCCCGAACGTTCCCGTGGGTGGTACCAACGCTTCGCACGGGACCAATGTGACTCTTAGGAAATAACCCCGCTGCCACGGGACTCCCAGTTTGAGAATACGATGATAATTTGCATATTTCTAGACTTAGGCTAAAAAACATGGCGTTAGAGGGTGAGAACCCAAAACAACCCCCGAACAGTCCCGTGGGTGGCGCCAACACCTCCCACGTGACCAATATAACTCGTAGGAACTGACCGCGCATCCGCGAGACTCTCAATTTTAAAATACGATGATAATTTGCATATTTCTTGACTTACGCTTACAATTTGGCGTCAGAAAGTGAGAATTGGAAACATCTCCCGAACGTCCCCGTGGGTGGTACCAACACCTTCCATGGGACAAATGTAACTCGAAGGAATCGACCCCGCAGCCACGAGACTCTCGGTTTGAGAATACTACGATAATTTGCATATTTCTAGACTTAGGCTTAAAAATGTGGTGTTAGAGGGTGAGAACTAAAATAGCCCTCTAACGTCCCCGTGGGTGGCACCCACACAACCCCCGGGACCAATATAACTCGTAGGAACTGACCCCGCAGCAGCGGGACTCCCGGTTTGAGAATATGAAGATAATTTGCATGTTTTTTATTTAAGCAAAACATGGCGTTAGAGGGTGAAAACTCGAAACAACCCCCGAACGGCCCGATGGGTTACACCAACACCTCCACAGGACCAATGTAACTCGTAGGAACTAAACCCATAGCCACGGGATTCTCGGTTTGAAAATACGATGATAATTTGCATATTTCTTGACTTAGGCTTAAAAACATGGCGTTAGAGGGTGAGAACTTGAAACAGCCTCCGACCGTCCCCGTGGGTTGCACCAACTCCTCCCACGGGATCAATGTTACTGGTAATAACTAACCCCGCCACTGAGGGACTCCCCGTTTGAGAATACGATGATAATTTTCATATTTCTAGATTTAAGCAAAACATGGCGTTAGAGGGTGAAAACTAGAAACAACCCCCGAACGTTCTCGTGGGTGGCACCAACTCCTCCCACCGGAACAATGTAACTCATAGGAAATGACCCCGCAGCCGTGGGACTCCCTTTTTGAGAATACGATGATAATTTTTATATTTTTAGAGTTAGGCTTAAAAACATGGCGTTAGAGGGTGAAAACTCGAAACATCCCCCGAACAGCCCCTTGGGTGGCACCAACACCACCCACGGGACCAATGTAACTCGTAGGAACTGACCCCGCAGACGCGGGACTCCGGTTTGAGAATACGATGCTAATTTTCATATTTCTAGACTTAGGCTTAAAAACATGGCGTTAGAGGGTGAAAACCCAAAACAGCCTCCGAACAACCCCGTTGGTGGCGCCAACACCTCCCACGTGACCAATGTAACTCGTAGGAACTGACCGCGCATTCGCGAGACTCTCGGTTTGAAAATACGATTATAAATTTCATCTTTCTTGACTTAGGCTTAAAAATATGGCGTTAGAGGGTGAGAACTCGAAACAACCCCCGAGCATCCCCGTGGGTGGAACCAACACCTCCCATGGGACTAATGTAACTCGAACGAATTGACCCCGCAGCCGCAGGACTCTTGGTTTGATAATACTACGATAATTTGCATATTTCTAGACTTAGGCTTAAAAACATGGCGTTAGAGGTCGAGAACTAAAATAGCCCCCTAACGTCCCCGTGGGTGGCACCAACACCACCCCCGGGTCCAATACAACTCTTAAGAACTGAGCCCGCAACCGAGGGACTCTCGGTTTGAGATACGATGATATTTTTCAATTTTCTAGACTTAGGCTTAAAAACATGGCGTTAGAGGTTGAAAACCCAAAACATCCCCCGAACAGCCCCGTGGGTGGCGCCAACACCTCCCACGTGACCAATATAACTCGTTGCAACTGACCGCGCATCCGCGAGACTCTGCGTTTAAAAATACGATGATAATTTGCATATTTCTTGACCTAGGATTAAAAATATGGCATTAGAGGGTGAGAACTGGAAACAGCCCCCGAACGTCCCCATGGGTGGCACCAACACCTTCCACGGGACAAATGTAACTCGAAGGAACTGACCACACAGGCGCGGGACTCTCGGTTTGAGAATACTATGATAATTTCCATATTTCTATACTTAGGCTTAAAAACATGGCGTTAGAGGGTGAAAACTCCAAACAACCCCCAAACGGCCATGTGGGTGGCACCGACACCTGCCACGGGACTAATGTAACTGGTAAGAACTGACCCCGCAGCCGCGGGACTCTTAGTTTGAGAATACGATGATAATTTTCATATTTCTAGACATAGGCTTAAAAACATGGCGTTAGTGGTTGAAAACCAAAAATAGTCCCGGAACAGCCACGTGGGTGGTGCCAACAACTCCCACGTGACCAATGCAACTCGTAGGAACTGACCGTGCATCCGCGAGACTCTTGGTTTGAAAATACGATGGTAATTTGTATATTTCTTGACTTAGGATTAAAAATATGGCGTTAGAGGGTGAGAACTGGAAATAGCACCCGAACGTCCTCGTGGGTGGCACCAACACCTTCCACGTGACCAATGTAACTCGAAGGAACTGACCCCGCAGTCACGGGACTCTCGGTTTGAAAATACTACGATAATTTGGATATTTCTAGGCTTAGGCTCAAAAACATGGCGTTAGAGGGTGAAAACCCAAAATAGCCCCCGAACAGCCGCGTTGGTGGCGCCAACACCTCCCACGTGACCGATGTAACTCGTAGGAACTGACCGCGCATTCGCGAGACTCTCGGTTTGAAAATACAATTATAATTTTCATCTTTCTTGACTTAGGCTTAAAAATATGGCATTAGAGGGTGAGAACTGGAAACAGCCCCCGAACGTCCCCACGGGTGGCACCAACACCTTCCACGGGACCAATGTAACTCGAAGGAACTGACCCCGCAGCCGCGGGAATCTTGGTTTGAGAATACTACGATAGTTTTCATATTACTAGACTTAGGCTTAAAAACATCGCATTAGAGGGTGAAAACACAAAACAGCACCCAAACAGCCCCGTAGGTGGTGGCATCACCTCCCACGGGACCAATGTAACTCGTAGGAACACACAAAACAGCACCCAAACAGCCCCGCAGGCTCAGGACTCTCTGTTTGAGAATACTATGATAATTTGCATATTTCTAGACTTAGTCTTAAAAACTTGGCGTTAGAGGGCGAAAACTCGAAACAACCCCCTTTCGGCCATATGTGTGGCACCAACACCTTCCACGGAACTAATTTAACTCGTAAGAACTGACCCCGCAGCCGCGGGACTCTCAGTTTGAGAATAAGATGATAATTTTCATATTTCTAGACTTAGGCTTAAAAACATGGCGTTGGAGGTTGAAAACCAGAAACAATCCTTGAACAGCCACGTGGGTGGCGCCAACACCTCCCACTTAACCAATACAACTCGTAGGAACTGACCGTGCATTCGCGAGACTCTCGGCTTGAAAATACGATGATAATTCGCATATTTCTTGACTTAGGATTAAAAATATGGCGTTAGAAGGTGAGAACTAGAAACATCCCCCGAACATCCCCGTGGGTGGCACAAACACCTTCCACGGGACCAATGTAATTCGAAGGTTCTGATCCCGCAGTCGCGGGACTCTCGGTTTGAGAATACTACGATAATTTGGATATTACTGGCTTAAGATTAAAAACATGGCGTTAGAGGGTGAAAACCCAACATAGCCCCCGAACAGCCCCGTGGGTGGTGGCAACACCTCCCACAGGCCCCGTGGGTGGTGGCAACACCTCCCACAGGACCAATGTAACTCGTAGGAACTGACCGCGCATCCGTGAGACTCCCGGTTTGAAAATAAGATGATAATTTGCATATATCTTGACTTAGGCCTAAAGACATGGCGTTAGAGGGCGAGAACTAAAACAGCCCCCGAAGATCCCCGTGGGTGGCACCAACACCTCCCCCGGGACCAATGTGACTCGTAGGAACTGACCCCGCAGCCGCGGGACTCCCCATTTAAGAATACGACGATATTTTGCATATCTTTAGATTTAAGAAAAACATGGCGTTAAAGTGTGAAAACTCGAAACAATCCCCGAACGGCCCCGTGGGTGGAACCAACACCTTCCACGAGACCAATGTAACTCGAAGGAACTAACCCCGCAACCGCGGGACTCCCGATTTGGGAATACAACGATAATTTACATATTTCTAGACTTAGGCTTAAACACATGGCCTTAGAGGGTGAAAACTCGAAACAACCCCCGAACGTTCTCGTGGGTGGTACCAACGCCTCGCACGGGACAAATGTGACTCTTAGGAACTAACCCCGCTGCCGCGGGACTCCCGGTTTTAGAATACGATGATAATTTGCATATTTCTAGACTTAGGCTTAAAAACATGGCGTTAGAGGGTGAGAATCCAAAACAACCTCCGAACAGCCCCGTGTGTGGCGCCAACACCTCCCACGTGACCAATGTAACTCGTAGGAACTGACCGCGCATCCGCGAGACTCTCGATTTGAAAATACGATGATAATTTGCTTATTTCTTGACTTAGGCTTAAAAATGTGGTGTTAGAGGGTGAGAACTAAAACAGCCCCTAATGTCCCCGTGGGTGGCACCAACACTACCCCCGGGACCAATATAACTCGTAGGAACTGACCCCGCAGCCGCGGGAGTCCTGATTTGAGAATACGACGATAATTTGCATGTTTTTTTATTTAAGCAAAACATGGTGTTAGAGGGTGAAAACTGGAAACAATCCCCGAACGATCCCGTGGGTTGCACCAACACCTCCCATAGGACCAATGTAACTCGTAGGAACTAAACCCACAGCCATGGGATTCTCGGTTTGAGAATACGATGATAATTTGAATATTTCTTAACTTAGGCTTAAAAACATGGCGTTAGAGGGGGAGAAGTCGAAACAGCACCCGACCGTGGGTGGCACTAATACCTTCCACAGGACCGATGTAACTGGTGATAACTAACCCCGCAGCCTCGGGACTCCCCGTTTGAGAATACGACGATAATTTGCATATTTCTAGATTTAAGTAAAACATGGCGTTAGTGGGTAAAAACTCGAAACAACCCCCGAACGTTCCTGTGGGTGGCACCAACACCTCCCATGGGACCAATGTAACTCGTAGGAACTGACCCCGCAGCCGCGGGAATCCCGTTTTGAGAATACGATGATAATTTGTATATTTCTAGACTTAGGCTTAAAAACATGCTGTTAGAGGGTGAAAACTCGAAACAACCCCATGGGTGGCGCCAACACCACCCACGAGACCAATGTAACTCGTACGAACTGACCTCGTACCCGCCGGACTCTCGGTTTGAGAATACGATGATAAAATGCATATTTCTAGGCTTAGGCTTAGAAACATGGTGTTAGAGGGTGAAAACCCAAAACAACCCCCGAACAGCCCCGTGGGTGGCGTCAACACCTCCCACGTGACCAATGTAACTCGTAGGCACTGACCGCGCATCCGTGAGACTCTCAGTTTGAAAAAATGATTATAATTTGCACATTTCTTGACTTAGGCTTAAAAATATGGCGTTAGAGGGTGAGAACTGGGAATAGCCTCCGAACATCCCCGTCGGCGGCACCAACACCTTCCACGGAACCAACGTAACTCGAAGGAACTGACCCCGCCGCCGCGGGGCTCTAAGTTTGAGAATACTACGATAATTTGCATATTTCTAGACTTAGGTTTAAAAACATGGCGTTAGAGGTTGAAAACCCAAAATAGCCCCCGAACAGCCCCGTGGGTGGCGCCAACACCTCCCACGGGACCAATGTAACTCGTAAGAACTGACCGCGCATTCGCAAGACTCCCGGTTTGAAATTTCAATGATAATTTGCATAATTCTTGACTTAGGCTTAAAAATGTGGCGTTAGAGGGTGAGAACTCAAACAACACCCTAACGTCCCCGTGGGTGGCACCAACACCACCCCCGGGACCAATATAACTCGTAGGAACTGAACTCGCAGCCGCGGGACTCCCGTTTTGAGAATAAGATGATAATTTGTATATTTCTAGACTTAGTGTTTAAAACATGGCATTAGAGGGTGAAAACTCTAAACAATCCCCGAACGGCCATGTGGGTGGCGCCAACACCTCCGACGGGACCAATGTAACTCGTAGGAACTGACCCCATAGCCGCGGGACTCCCCATTTGAGAATACGAAGATAATTTGTATATTTATCGACTTAGGCAAAAAAACATGGCGTTAGAGGGTGAAAACTCGAAACAGCCCCCGAACATTCCCGTGGGTGGCACCAACACCTCCCACGGGACCAATGTAACTCATAGGAACTGACCCCGCAGCGGTGGGACTCCCGTTTTGAGAATACGACGATAATTTGTATATTTCTTCACTTAGGATTAAAAATACAGCATTAGAGGGTGAGAACTGGAAACATCCCCGGAACGTCCTCGTGGGTGGCACCAACACCACCCCCGGGACCAATGTAACTCATAGAAACTGACCCCGCAGCCACGGGACTCCCGTTTTAAGAATACGACGATAATTTGTATATTTCTACACTTAGGCTTAAAAACATGGCGTTAGAGGGTGAAAACTCGAAACAGCCCCCGAACGGCCATGTTGGTGGCGCCAACACCTCCCACGGGACCAATGTAACTCGTAAGAACTGACCCCGCAGCCGAGGGACTCTCGATTTGGGAATACGATGATAACTTTCATTTTTCTAGACTTTGGCTTAAAAACATGGCGTTGGAGGTTGAAAACCCAAAATAGCCCCCTAACAGCCCCGTGAGTGGTGCCAAGAACTCCGACGTGACCAATGTAACTCGTAGGAACTGACCGCGCATCCGCGAGACTCCCGATTTGAAAATAAGATGATAATTTTCATATTTCTTGACTTAGGATTATAAATATTGCGTTAGAGGGTAAGAACTAGAAACAGCCCCCGTACGTCCCCGTGGGTGTCACCAACACCTTCCACGGGACCAATGTAACTCGAAGGAACTGACCCCGCAGTCGCGGGACTCTCGGTTTGAGAATACTACGATAATTTGCATATTTCTTGAATTAGGCTTAAAAACATGGCGTTAGAGGGTGAAAACCCAAAACATCCCCCGAACATCCCCGTGGGTGGTGGCAGCACCTCCCACGGGACCAATGTAACTCTTACGAACTGACCGCACATCCGCGAGACTCCCGATTTGAAAATATGATGATAATTTTCATATTTCTTGACCTAGTTTTAAAAACATGGTGTTGCAGTGTGAGAACTAAAATAGCCTCCGAACGTCCCCGTGGGTGGCACCAACACCTCCACCGGGACCAATGTAACTCGTAGGAACTGACCCCGCAGCCGTGGGACTCCCGTTTTGAGAATACGACGATAATTTGAATATTTCTAGACTTAGGCTTAAAAACATGGCGTTAGAGGGTGAAAACTCGAAACAACCCCCGAACAGCCCGTGGGTTGCACCAACACCTCCCACAAGACCAATGTAACTCGTAGGAACTAAACCCACCGCCGCGGGACTCCCGGTTTGAGAATACGATGATAATTTGCATATTTCTTGACTTAGGCTTAAAAACATGGCGTTAGAGGGTGAGAACTCGAAATAGCCCCCGACCGTCCCCGTGGGTGGCACCAACACCTACCACGGGACCAATGTAACTGGTAATAACTAACCCCGCAGCTGCGGCACTCCCGTTTTGAGAATACGACGATAATTTGCATAATTCTATATTTAAGCAAAACATGGCGTTAGAGGGTGAAAACTCAAAACAACCACCAAATGTTCCCGTGGGTGGTGCCAACACCTCCCACGGGACCAATGTAACTCATAGGAACTGACCCCGCAGCAGCGGGACTCCCGTTTTGAGAATACGACGATAATTTCTATATTTCTGGACTTAGGCTTAAAAACATGGCGTTAGTGGGTGAAAACTCGAAACAGCTCCTGAACAGCCCCTGGGTGGCCCCAACACCACCCACGGGACCAATGTAACTCATAGCAACTGACCCCACAGCCACGGGACTCCCGTTTTGATAATACGATGATAAATAGCATATTTCTAGACTTAGTCTTAAAAACATGGCGTTAGAGGGTGAAAACCCAAAATAGCCCCCCAATAGCCCCGTGGGTGGCGCCAACACCTCCCACGGGACCAATGTAACTCGTAAGAACTGACCGTGCATCCGCGAGACTCCCTGTTTGAAATTTCAATGATAATTTGCATAATTCTTTACTTAGGCTTAAAAACATGGCGTTAGAGGGTGAGAACTCAAACAGCCCCCTAACATCCCCGTGGGTGGCACCAACACCACCCCCGGTACCAATATAACTCGTAGGAATTGAACTCGCAGCCGCGGGACTCCCGTTCTGAGAATAAGATGATAATTTGTATATTTCTAGACTTAGTCTTAAAAACATGACGTTAGAGGGTGAAAACTCGAAACAACCCCCGAACGGCCATGTGGGTGGCGCCAACACCTCCGACGGGACCAATGTAACTCGTAGGAACTGACCCCATAGCCGCGGGACTCCCCATTTGAGAATACGAAGATAATTTGTATATTTCTCGACTTAGGCTAAAAAACATGGCGTTAGAGGGTGAAAACTCGAAACAGCCCCCGAACATTCCCATGGGTGGCACCAACACCTCCCACGGGACCAATGTAACTCGTAGGAACTGACCCCGCAGCTGCGGGACTCTCGTTTTGAGAATACGACGATAATTTGTATATTTCTTCACTTAGGATTAAAAATATGGGTTAGAGGGTGAGAACTGGAAACATCCACCGAACGTCCCCGTGGGTGGCACCAACACCACCCCCGGGACCAATATAACTCATAGATACTGACCCCGCAGCCGCAGAACTCCCGTTTCGAGAATACAACGATAATTTGTATATTTTTAGACTTGGGCTTAAAAACATGGCGTTAGAGAGTGAAAACTCGAAACAGCCCCCGAACGGCCATGTTGGTGGCGCCAACACCTCCCACGGGACCAATGTAACTCGTAAGAACTGACCCCGCAGCTGAGGGACTCTCGATTTGGGAATACGATGATAATTTTCATTTTTCTAGACTTTGGCTTAAAAACATGGCGTTAGAGGTGGAAAATCAAAAATGGCCCCCTAACAGCCCCGTGAGTGGTGCCAAAACCTCCGACGTGACCAATGTAACTCGTAAGAACTAACCGCGCATCCGCGAGACTCCCGGTTTGAAAATAAGATGATAATTTTCACATTTCTTGACTTAGGATTATAAATATTGCGTTAGAGGGTAAGAACTTGAAACAGCCCCTGAACGTCCCCGTGGGTGGCACCAACACCTTCCACGGGACCATTGTAACTCGAAGGAACTGACCCCGCAGTCGCGGGACTCTCGGTTTGAGAATACTACGACAATTTGCATATTTCTTGAATTAGGCTTAAAAACATGGCGTTAGAGGGTGAAAACCCAAAACATCCCCCGAACATCCCCGTGGGTGGTGGCAGCACCACCCACGGGACCAATGTAACTCTTACGAACTGACCGCCCATCCGCGAGACTCCCGATTTGAAAATACGATGATAATTTTCATATTTCTTGACTTAGTCTTAAAAACATGGTGTTGCAGTGTGAGAACTAAAACATCCCCCGAACGTCCCCGTGGGTGGAACCAACACCTCCCCCGGGACCAATGTCACTCGTAGGAACTGACCCCGCAGCCGCGGGACTCCCGTTTTGAGAATCCGACGATAATTTGAATATTTCTAGACTTAGGCTTAAAAACATGGCGTTAGAGGGTGAAAACTTGAAACAACCCCCGAACAGCCCGTGCGTCGCACCAACACCTCCCACAAGACCAATGTAACTCGTAGAAACTAAACCCACCGTTGCGGGACTCCTGGTTTGAGAATACGATGATAATTTGCATATTTCTTGACTTAGGCTTAAAAACATGGCGTTATAGAGGATGAGAACTCGAAATAGCCCCCGACCATCCCCGTGGGTGGCACCAACACCTCCCACGGGACCAATGTAACTGGTAATAACTAACTCCGCAACTGCGGCACTCCCGTTTTGAGAATACGACGATAATTTGCATAATTCTATATTTAAGCAAAACATGGCGTTAGAGGGTGAAAACTCGAAACAACCACCAAATGTTCCCTTGGGTGGCACCAACACCTCCCACGGGACCAATGTAACTCGTAGAAACTGACCTCGCAGCAGCGGGACTCCCGTTTTGAGAATACGACGATAATTTTTATATTTCTAGACTTAGCTTTAAAAACACGGCGTTAGTGGGTGAAAACTCAAAACAGCTCATGAATAGCCCCTGGGTGGCCCCAACACCACCCACGGGACCAATGTAACTAGTAGGAACTGACCCCACAGCCACGGGACTCCCGGTTTGATAATACGATGATAATTAGAATATTTCTAGACTTAGTCTTAAAAACATGGCGTTAGAGGGTGAAAACCCAAAACAGCGCCCAAACAGCCCCGTGGTGGCACCCACATATCCCACGTGACCAATGTAACTCGTAGGAACTGACCGTGCATCCGTGAAACTCTCGGTTTGAAAATACGATGATAATTTGAATATTTCTTGACTTAGGCTTAAAAATATGGCGTTAGAGGGTGAGAACTAGAAACAGCCCCCGAACGTCCCCGTGGGAGGCACCAACACCTTCCACGGAACCAATGTAACTCGAAGGAACTGACCCCGCCGCCGCGGGACTCCCGGTTTGAGAATATGATGATAATTTGCAAATTTCGTGACTTAGGCTTAAAAACATGGCGTTAGAGGGTGAGAGCTCGAAACAGCCCCAGACCGTCCCCGTGGGTGGCACTAACACCTCCCACGGGACCAATGTAATTGGTAATAACTAACCCCGCAACTTTGGGACTCCCCGTTTGAGAATACGACGATAATTTGCATAATTCTAGATTTAAGCAAAACATGGCGTTAGAGGGTGACAACTCAAAACAGCCCTCGAATGTTCCCGTGGGTGGCACCAACACCTCCCACGGGACCAATGTAACTCATAGGAACTGACCCAGCAGCCGCGGGACTCCCGTTTTGAGAATACGATAATAATTTGTATATTTCTAGGCTTAGGCTTAAAAACATGGCGTTAGAGGGTGAAAACCTAAAAGATTGCCCGAACAGCCCCGTGGGTGGCGCCAACACCTCCAACCTGACCAATGTAACTCTTAGGAACTGACCACGCATCTGTGAGACTCTCGGTTTGAAAATATGATTATAATTTGCACATATCTTGACTTAGGCTTAAAAATATTGCATTAGAGGGTGAGAACTGGAAATAGCCCCCGAACGTCACCGTGGGTGGCACCAACACCTTCCACGGAACCAACGTAACTCGAAGGAACTGACCCCGCCACCGCGGGACTATAAGTTTGAGAATACTACGATAATTTGCATATTTCTAGACTTAGGCTTAAAAACATGGCATTAGAGGTTGAAAGCCCAAAAATAGCCCCCGAACAGCCCCGTGGGTGGTGCCAAAACCTCCCAGGGGACCAATGTAACTCGTTAGAACTGACCGCGCATCCGTGAGACACCCGGTTTGAAAATACGATGATAATTTGAATAATTCTTGTCTTAGGATTAAAAACATGGCGTTAGAGGGTGAGAACTGAAATAGCCCCCAAACGACCCCGTGGGTGGCACCAACACCACCCCCGGGACCAATGTAACTCGTAGGAACTGACCCCGCAACCGCGGGACACCCGGTTTTAGAATACAATGATGATTTTCATATTTCTAGATTTAAGCAAAATATGGCCTTAGAGGGTGAAAACTCTAAACAAGCCCCAAACGACCCCGTGGGTGGCACCAACACCTCCCACGGGACTAATGTAACTCGTAGGAACTATCCCCGCAGCCGCGGGACTCCCGGTTCGAGAATACATCGATAATTTGCATATTTCCTGAGTTATGCTTAAAAAAATGGCGTTAGAGGGTGAAACCCCAAAACAGCCCCTGAACATCCCCATGGGTAGCGCCAACAAGTCCCACGTGACCAGTGTAACTCGTAGGAACTGATCGTATATCCACGAAACTCTCAGTTTGAAAATACAATGATAATTAGCATATTTCTTGACTTAGGCTTCAAAATAGGGCGTTAGAGGGTGAGAACTGGAAACAGCCCCCAACCGTCCCCGTGGGTGGCACCAACACCTCCCATGAGACAAATGTAACTCGTAGGAACTGACCCCGCAGCCGCGGGAGTCCCCGTTTGAGAATACGAGGTGATCGGGCGGAAAAAGTGTGTTCGTGTGAGGACACAATCGTCGTGTGTTTCGCCGCCGCGATACAAAAGATAAAACCTAAGCTACTACTACACTTGACAAGCAAGTACAGTGGTAAGTCGGGTGTCGTAAGAAATCCACAGGGAGTGATTAAATTTTAGATTTTAATTGTTTAATTACATCAGGAATAAAAGTGAAAAAATAAACAAATGAAAAGGTGATAGGGTGGTTATGGTGACAAAAGAAAATAATAAGTTAATGCTAAATTAAAGGAAAGCGAGGATCGGGATCGCATTCCACCACACGGGCTAAACAACTACTAATTAGAATTACGGTTCGAAAACATTTAATCGAGCATATTCAATTAAGCATAAACATCACACAAGAAGGAATTTAACCCAAAGTTGCGAGATTAAACATTTAACTGAAAATGGTCGCACGCGGATTAAATTCGGATTATCGCTATAAACACTAAAGTTGCGTGACAAATAAAGTTAAACGCATAATAATCCAACTTTAATACACGTGGTTTCAATTAAATGCAATTTCACACGAAAACCTAACTTTCGAGGTTCTAAACCCGTAAATGGCGGAACACAATCCCGAACCTATTTATCTACGGACAAATCATGGATTAAACTACTTTAAACAACTAATTAACTAATAAACCAAGAATTAACTAAACTAAACTAATTTATCTAGGCATGGAAATGAAGAACAAAGTAAGAAAAACAACTAAAATAACTATATTAAGGAATAAAAGGTTAAGGTACAACTTACAAAACAAAGAGTACAACCATCCAAAGCAAGAGGGATAGGGTTTAGCTCCCAATTATAAAAGCCCTAAAACTAGAGAAAAATGAAGATATCTAGATGTCTTCTCTTCAAAATGAAGAGATAAGGGTTAAATACAAAATATCCCATGGTAAAATTGTAAATAAAAGGAAAATTGCCAAATATCAGCAGGGCCGAATCGATTTGGCTTTGGGGCGAATCGATTCGCCCCCTACAGGTCTGAATTCTGCAGCTTTGTCCTGTTTTACGGAAAATGCCGCCATTTCTTCGTTATAGCTCGGAATGAGGCACGGTCGGAGGCTACGCGAAGATAACTCAGAGGAATACAACATCCAAGAAGACATTGGGCCAAAAAGACAAAATATGAAATGACTAAAATGCCCTTGAATGTGACCTTGAGTGTACTTTCCATGTCAAAACCATCCTAAAAATGCCATAACTCCATTGATACAACTCGGAATCATGCACCGTCGGTGGCCACGCGAAGAGAAATCAAAGGGCTTCAAGTTCCGTGAAGAGCTCGGGATTCAAACCCGAATGATGGAATTACTAAAATGCCCCCGAAGATGCAAAAGTCGACGAAACAATTCCGGAAAGCGTCCGAACTTCATACTAAGCATCCAAATACCTACAAAAGCTCAATTAACCCCTGCAAAACATGTTAACAGAGAAATCCGAGGTTGTCTGGTTAACGAGCATAAATATAGGGATTAAGATACCCGAGGGGGCTAATAAGGCGTAGGTTAACGGGTGAAATACGCAATATTTGCGTCGTATCACACCCCCTAACTTACACATTGCTAGTCCCTAGCAATGAAATAGGAAACAACAAGAACTACAAGCAGACCAAAAGTAGGATAAGTACAAAAATATGGTATAAATGCATAAGGCCACTTTCGCGGGCGATTCGATTGCATTTAACGTATGCAATAAGCCGTTAAACCCCTAGGTCACCCAAGTGGACGAGTGTCGTCTCGTGAGGGTTTTCAGGGATGGTACCCACAAACATCACATGGTTTCCTCAAAATATGCCCAACCCAACATGCGACAAACTCAACAGCAACGAAAAATATTTCAAACATGTTATTAGCATATTGAACGAATTCAAGCTAAAGTCCGTTGTTATTAACATGTTGAATGCACCTCATAGAATTGAAACTTAAAAGTGGGAGGGGGGAGAGCATATGCAAAATATTATTTAGCGAAAAACTTAAATAAACCGGATAAACATAAAGGCAAGCATATATTCAATCCTCACGGGCATTACGCTCAAAAAATGAATTCACTATGAAAAGGGAGGTAATACACGAAACATGTGGTCTAAAGAGTAAATGTAAATGGAAATTAGGCCGCACACATGTCACAAAAGAAGAACGCTATATATAGGAAATGAAAAACTTGTAATCTCAATGAAAGGATACCGCACACTAAAAGAGGCGAAATGCATTTTCACAGATTATCAAAACTATTTAAACTTTTGAATTACATCAACCTAAGATCACATAGGACTTGTAATAGGGTTGTAATGTATGATAGGCTAGGGTGAGAAATGAAGGAATGTATGTACGGATTCAAAGTGTTCGGGATGAAAACTTGGGATAATGGAAAAATGCGGGCAATATCAAAAATTGGAAAACAAGTTCCAAAACAAGCATTAAATGTATCATTTGGAGAGTAATCAAAGCTTATTGAACTATACACAACATATACAACTTTCTCTTTCTTTTCTTTTCTTCTTTTTCTCATTTTCTCTTTTGTTTTATTTTTGCTTTTTGCTTTCTCTTTTTCATCACTTTTTCACTACTTCTTTTCTTTACTTATCAAACTCTCATATGCTTAAATTGCAACCGACATCATAACAACAACATTCAATCCAAAGTAACATTCCAAACAAAGGTATGGAAAGTGTATGTATGGGCTAAAACTACAATTTAGAGTTGGTTATGGCAATTTGGGTTATGAAAAGAAAGGTTGTATTTAGGCTCAAATGGGTTAACGAGGGTAAGCATATAAGGGTGAGGTCAAGGCTAATATGGGTGATATAACAAAGATGGCCTATGATCATTTCACAATGTTTACGCAATTCTCGAGTCAAAACAATATATGAAAATCATGCTCAAGTAACACATTTCAAGTATGGACTCAATTAATGAACGATCAATGAAAGAATAGTGAGATTACCAACGAATTCAACGTTTTCAATGAGAAAAGAATAGTGTATAACACTCACAAACGACGAAAGGTACAAAACTTACTCGGTGTAAGTATATACAATGCAACAAAAGATTACCGAGTTATAAAAATCTTAAACCAAATCAATATAACAAGGAAAGTGCATATGCTCATGGGATAAAGTTTAATTCATGAAGTTATTCACAATATCAATGATTTGAGGACTAAAGTCTAATAACTTCTAAAATCGATAACATGCATCATTGAGTTGTCTATTGGATCGGGCAATTATTAAAATTTATCACTGGAAACAAGGCAAAATGCCCAACAAAGGAGAAAAAAGAAAGAAAATATTTTTGAAAATTTTCAAATTTTTCATAAAAAGGCATACTTAGTAACTAAATGTGAGCAAATCCATGGACTACACATGAAATGGATAGAATATCCTACACCCCCTAACTTAAATGTTGCATTGTCCTCAATGCGCATTAAGAACACAACACAAAGAGAGGAAAATAATGATATTACCCAAAATTGGAGCGATCTCCATAAGCGCGAGTCCAAAGGAATCTACAAAACAAGTTAGTATCGAGCATAGCAAAAAAAAATAACAAAAAGTTAACTAATTACACTAGACTAAATTAAAAGGAAAGAAAAATAGGAAATAAAGAAAATTAAAAAGCTAACTATTTACAACCTACTATTTAGGCTTCACACTAACTATACACTAGAAGTCTAAATAGTTGAGGGTCCACCCAAAAAGGGATTTGACTTTGAAAGATCAACGGTGGACCCTCCAAAGTGAACATGCCTCCCGAAAGATATGAATTCCGTTTGAACAACGGAAGGCATGTGGGTGGTGAAAAAAATGAACCATCGCCAATTTGAAATTTTGGGCGGACGATGGGGGATTTGGATAACAAGGGGGAAAGGTACACTAGAGATCCAAGAAAAATTGCCTCATCTCCCAAAGATTTTTCAAGTGGAATGGGAGATAGTGCACACACGGGGATAGGATCCATCGAAAACAAGTCCGGTAAAGAGTCCTCATCGGCAAAAAGTGTAGAAGTTTTAATTTCTACCGACTCATAGGAATCAAACGGTAATTCTAGTGGTTCAATGACGGAAAACGTATATGGTGATGAAACAAATTCAATCTCAATCGACTCATCGTCGGAAGGAGATTGAATTTCAGAGGAGAAAGATTCACACTCGATGAGAAATTCTCTGAAAAAGTGAGGTGAAACACAAGTTTCCACCTCCTCATTGTTTTGTGCATAAGAATTCATCTCATCGCAAAGTGAACCAAGTCTCATTCCAGCATCATTTAAGCCTTCCAAACCTTGGGAGTAAAGAAGAAAAGTTTCTTCCAAAGTAGGCTTCCTCGGCTCAAGAGCCTCAGACTCCTCATTTGGTTGAAACTCGTCTTCGAAAGTAACGAAATGAGAATCGTCATTGGATTCGAATAATGAATCCAACTCAAGCTCCCAATAACGATTTTCATTCCGATAAATGTTTTCAAGTCTTTCATTTTCAAGAAAATCTTAAAAATAGAAAAACTTGAAAACTATCCTCAAAGTAAGAATCATTAGAATGACCGTAATAACTATAATAATAGGACATGATTACCTCGTTGTTGAAAGATGGAGAATCCAAGAAATAAAGTGAGAAACCGCGAATCAAAGTTTCTTAGCGCTCAAGTATGCAAATCCTACAAGAAAGGTTAAAAGAAAGAATACAAATAGGAAAGGAAAAATACTACGAAAGAATAAAGCAATTACTATCTAAAACACACTCCCCGGCAACGGCGCCATTTTGATCGGGCGAAAAAAGTGTGTTCGTGTGAGGACACAATCGTCGTGTGTTTCGCCGCCGCGATACAAAAGATAAAACCTAAGCTACTACTACACTTGACAAGCAAGTACAGTGGTAAGTCGGGTGTCGTAAGAAATCCACAGGGAGTGATTAAATTTTAGATTTAAATTGTTTAATTACTTCAGGAATAAAAGTGTAAAATAAACAAATGAAAAGGTGATAGGGTGGTTATGGTGACAAAAGAAAATAATAAGTTAATGCTAAATTAAAGGAAAGCGAGGATCGGGATCGCATTCCACCATACGGGCTAAACAACTACTAATTAGAATTACGGTTCGAAAACATTTAATCGAGCATATTCAATTAAGCATAAACATCACACAAGAAGGAATTTAACCCAAAGTTGCGAGATTAAACATTTAACTGAAAATGGTCGCACGCGGATTAAATTCGGATTATCGCTATAAACACTAAAGTTGCGTGACAAATAAAGTTAAACGCATAATAATCCAACTTTAATACACGCGGTTTCAATTAAATGCAATTTCACACGAAAACCTAACTTTCGAGGTTCTAAACCCGCAAATGGCGGAACACAATCCCGAACCTATTTATCTACAGACAAATCATGGATTAAACTACTTTAAACAACTAATTAGCTAATAAAACAAGAATTAATTAAACTAAACTAATTTATCTAGGCATGGAAATGAAGAACAAAGTAAGAAAAACAACTAAAATAACTATATTAAGGAATAAAAGGTTAAGGTACAACTTACAAAACAAAGAGTACAACCATCCAAAGCAAGAGGGATAGGGTTTAGCTCCCAATTATAAAAGCCCTAAAACTAGAGAAAAATGAAGATATCTAGATGTCTTCTCTTCAAAATGAAGAGATAAGGGTTAAATACAAAATATCCCATGGCAAAATTGTAAATAAAAGGAAAGTTGCCAAATATCAGCAGGGCCGAATCGATTTGGCTTTGGGGCGAATCGATTCGCCCCCTACAGGTCTGAATTCTGCAGCTTTGTCCTGTTTTACGGAAAATGCCGCCATTTCTTCGTTATAGCTCGGAATGAGGCACGGTCGGAGGCTACGCGAAGATAACTCAGAGGAATACAACATCCAAGAAGACATTGGGCCAAAAAGCCAAAATATGAAATGACTAAAATGCCCTTGAATGTGACCTTGAGTGTACTTTCCATGTCAAAACCATCCTAAAAATGCCATAAATCCATTGATACAACTCGGAATCATGCACCGTCGGCGGCCACGCGAAGAGAAATCAAAGGGCTTCAACTTCCGTGAAGAGCTTGGGATTCAAACCGAATGCTGGAATTACTAAAATGCCCCCGAAGATGCAAAAGTCGACGAAACAATTCCGGAAAGCGTCCGAACTTCATACTAAGCATCCAAATACCTACAAAAGCTCAATTAACCCCTGCAAAACATGTTAACATAGAAATTCGAGGTTGTCTGGTTAACGAGCATAAATATAGGGATTAAGATACCCGAGGGGGCTAATAAGGCGTAGGTTAACGGGAGAAATATTTCTTGACCAATATAACTTGTAGGAACTGAGAGTTCTCACCCACGTGACCAATATAACTTGTAGGAACTGACCGCGCATCCACGAGACTCTCGGTTAGAAAATACGATTATAATTTGCATATTTCTTGACTTAGGCTTAAAAATATGTCGCTAGAGGGTGAGAACTGTAAACAGCCCCCGAACGTCCCAGTGGGTGTCACCAACACCTTCCACGGAACCAATGTAACTCGAAGGAACTGACCCCGCCGCCGCGGGACTCTCAGTTTGAGAATACTACGATAACTTTCATTTTTTCTAGACTTAGGTTTAAAAACTTGGCATTAGAGGTTGAAAACCCAAATAGCCTCCGAACAGCCCCGTGGGTGGTGCCAAAACCTCCCACGGGACCAATGTAACTCTTAGGAACTGACCGCGCATCCGCTAGACTCCCGATTTGAAAATACAATGATAATTTGCATATTTAACGTCTTAGGCTAAAAACATGGCGTTAGTGGGTGAGAACTGAAATAGCCCCGAATGTCCCCATGGGTGGCACCAACACCACCAACGGGACCAATGTAACTCGTAGGAACTGACCCCGCAGCCACGGGACTCCTGCTTTTAGAATACAACGATAATTTGTACATTTCTAGGCTTAGGCTTAAAAACATGGCTTTAGAGGGTGAAAACTCGAAATAACCCCCGAACGGCCCCGTGGGTGGCGCCATCACCTCCCATGGGACCAATGTAACTCGTACGAACTGACCCCGCAGCCGCGGGACTCCAGTTTTGAGAATACAACGATAATTTGTATATTTCTAGACTTAGGCTTAAAAACATGGCGTTAGAGGGTGAAAACTCGAAACAGCCCCCGAATAGCCCCGTGGGTGGCGCCAACACCTCCCACGTGACCAATGTAACTCGTAGGAACTGACCGCACATCCGCGAGACTCTCAGTTTGAAAATATTATTATAATTTGATTATTTCTTGACTTATGCTTAAAAATATGGTTTTCGAGGGTGAGAACTGGAAACATCCCCCGAACGTCCCCGTGGGTGGCACCAACACCACCCTTGGGACCAATGTAACTCATAGGAACTGACCCCACAGTCGCGGGACTCTCGGTTTAGGAGTACTATGATAATTTGCATATTTCTTGACTTAGGCTTAAAAACATGGCGTTAGAGGGTGAAAACCCAAAATAGCCCCAGAATAGCCCCGTGGATGGCCAACACCTCCCACAGGACCAATATAACTCGTAGGAACTGACCGCGCATCCGTGAGACTCCCGGTTTGAAAATACAATGATAATTTGCATATTTCTTGACTTAGGCTTAAAAACATGGCGTTAGAGGGTGTGATCTAAAACAGCCACCTAATGTCCCCGTGCATGGCACCAACGCCACCCCCGGGACCAATATATCTTGTAGGAACTGACCCCGTAGCCGCGGGACTCCCGTTTTGAGAATATAACGATAATTTCTATATTTATAGACTTAGGTTTAAAAACATGGCGTTAGAGGGTGAAAACTCGAAGCATCCCTCGAACGGCTATGTGGGTGGCGCCAACACCTCCTACGGGACGAATGTAACTCGAATGAACTGACCCCGCAGCCACGGGACTCTTGGTTTGAGAATACGATGATAATTTTCTTTTTTCTAGACGTAGGCTTAAAAACATGGCGTTAGAGGTTGAAAACCCAAAATAGCCCCTGAACAGCCCCATGGGTGGGGCCAAAACCTCCCACGTGATCAATGTAACTCTTAGGAACTGACTGGGCATCCGCGAGACTCCCGATTTGAAAATACGATGATAATTTGCATATTTCTTGACTTTGGATTAAAAATATGGCATTAGAGGGTGATAACTGGAAACATCCCCCGAAGGTCCCCGTGGGTGGCACCAACACCTTCTACATGACAAATGTAACTCGAAGGAACTGACCCCGCAGTCGTGGGACTCTCGGTTTGAGAATACTACGATAATTTGCATATTTCTAGACTTAGGCTTAAAAACACGGCGTTAGAGGGTGAAAACCCAAAACTGCCCCCGAACAGCCCCGTGGGTGGGGGTAGCACCTCCCACGGGACCAATGTAACTCTTAGGAACTGACCACGCATCCGCGAGACTCCCGAATTGAAAACACGATGTTAATTTTCATATTTCTTGACTTAGTCTTAAAACCCTAGTGTTAGAGGGCGAGTACTAAAACAGCACCTGAACGTCCCCGTGGGTAGCACCAACACCTCCCACGGGACCAATGTAACTCGTACGAACTAAACCCACAGCCGCGGGACTCCCGGTTTGAGAATACGACAATAATTTGCATATTTCTTGACTTAGGCTTAAAAACACGGCGTTAGAGAGTGAGAACTTGAAACCACCCCCGAACGGCCCCGTGGGTGGCACCAACGCCTCCCACGGGACGAATGTAACTGGTAATAACTAACCCCGAAGCCGCGGGACACCCCGTTTGAGAATACGATGATAATTTGCATTTTTCCAGATTTAAGCGAAACATGGGATTAGAGGGTGAAAACTCGAAATAGTCCCCGAATGTTCCCGTGGGTGGCACCAACACCTCCCACGGGACCAATGTAACTCGTAGGAACTGACCCCGTAGTCGCGGGACTACCGTTTTGAGAATACGATGATAATTTGTATATTTCTAGACTTAGGCTTAAAAACATGGCGTTAGAGGGTGAAAACTCGAAATAGCCCCGAACATCCCCTTGGGTGGCGCCAACACGTCCCAAGTGACCAATGTAACTCGTAGGAATTGACCGCGCATCCGCGCGGCTCTCGGTTTGAAAATACGATGAAAAATTGAATATTTGTTGATTTAGGCTTAAAAATATGATGTTAGAGAGTGAGACCTGGAAACAGCCCCCGAACATCCCCGCGGGCGGCACCAACACCTTTAACGAAACCAATCTAACTCGAAGGAACTGACCCCGCCGCAGCGGGACTCTCAGTAAGAGAATACTACAATAATTTGCATATTTCTAGATTTAGGCTAAAAAACATGGCGTTAGAGGTTAAGACCCCAAAATATCACACGAACAGCCCCGTGGGTGGTGCCAAGACCTCCCACTGGAACAATGTATCTCGTAGGAAATGACTGCGCATCCGCGAGACTCCCGGTTTGAAAACACAATGATAATTTGCATATTTCTTGTCTTAGGCTTAAAAACATGGCGTTAGAGGGTGAGAACTGAAATATCGCCCAAATGTCCCCGTGGGTGGCACCAACACCACCCCTGGGACCAATGTATCTCATAGGAACTGACCCCGCAACTGCGAGACTCCCGGTTTGAGAATACGATGATAATTTGAATATTTCTAGATTTAAGAAAAATATGGCGTTAGAGGGTGAAAACTCAAAACAACCCCCGAATGGCCCCGTTGGAGGCACCAACACCTCCCACGGGACCAATGTAACTCGTATGAACTAACCCCGCAGCCGCGAGACTCCTAGTTTGAGAATACGTCGTAAGTTAAGAAATATGAAAACTATCATCGTATTCTCAAACCGGGAGTCTCGCGCGTGCGGGGTCAGTTCCTACGAGTTACATTGGTCCAGTGGGAGGTGTTGGTGCCATCCGCGGGGTCGTTCGGGGGTTATTTTGAGTTTTCACCCTCTAACGCCATGTTTTGCTTATGCAAATTATCATTGTGTTCTCAAACCGGGAGTCCCACGGGTGCGGGGTCAGTTCCTACGAGTTACATTTGTCACGTGGGAGGTGTTGGTGCCACCCAAGGGGACGGTCGGTGGCTGTTTCGAGTTCTCACCCTCTAACGCAATGTTTTGAAGCCTAAGTTAAGAAATATGGAAACTATCATCGTATTCTCAAACCGGGAGTCCCGCGGTTGCGGGGTCAGTTCCTACGAGTTACATTGATCCTGTGGGAGGTGTTAGTGCCACCCACGGGGATGGTTGGGGGTTGTTTCAAGTTTTCACCCTCCAACACCATGTTTTGCTGAAGTTTAAAAATATGAAAATTATCGTCGTATTCTCAAACCAAGAGTCCCGTGGCTGCATGGCCAATTCCTACGAGTTACGTTGGTCCCGTGGGACGTGTTTGTGCCACCCTCGGGGACGGTCGGGGGATGTTTCGAGTTCTCACCCTCTAACGCCATGTTTTTAAGACTAAGTCAAAAAATATGCAAATAATCATCATATTCTCAAACCGGGAGTCCCGCGGCTGTGGGGTTAGTTCTTACGAGTTACATTGATCCCGTGGGAGGTGTTGGTGCCACCCACGGGGACGGTCGGGGGCTGTTTCGAGTTTTCAACCTCGAACACCATGTCTTTAAGCCCAAGTCGAGAAATATGCAAATTATTGTCATATTCCCAAAGTGAGAGTCCCACGGCTGCGGGGTCTGTTCCTACGATTTACTTTGGTCCCGTGGGAGTTGGTGGTGACACCCATGGGGACGTTTGGGCGCTGTTTTTAGTTCTCACCCTCTAACACCATGTTTTTAAGCCTAAGTCAATAAATATGCAAATTATCTTTGTATTTTCAAACCGGGAGTCTCGCAGATGCGTGGTTAGTTCCTACGAGTTACATTGGTCCCGTGGGAGGTGTTGGCGCCACCCACGGGGCTGCTCGGGGGCTGTTTTGGGTTTTCACCCCCTAACGCCTTGTTTTGAAGCCTAAGCCTAAGCCTAAACCTAAGTCTAGAAATATTCTCAAACCGGGAGTCCCGGGGCTACCCGACTAGTTCCACGAGTCACATTGGTCCCGTGGGAGGTGTTGGTGTCACGCACGGGGCCCTTCGGGGGTTGTTTTGAGTTTTCACCATCTAATGTCGTGTTTTAGTTAAGTCGAGAAATATTCAAATTACCGTCGTATTCTCAAACCGGGAGTCTCCCGGCTTCACGGTCAGTTCATACGAGTTACATTGGTCCCGCGGGAGGTGTTGGTGCCACCCTCGGGGCCGTTCGGGGACTGTTTCGACTTTTCACCCTCTGACGCCATGTTTTGCTTAAGTCTAGAAATATGCAAATTATCATCGTATTCTCAAACCGAGAGTACCGCGGCTGCGCCGCCATTTCCAACGAGTTACATTGGTCCCGTGGGAGGTGTTGGTGACTCCCACGGGGCCGTTCGAGGGCTGTTTCGAGTTTTCACCCTCTAACGCCATGTTTTTAAGCCTAAGTCTAGAAATATAAAAATTATCAATGTATTCTCAAACCGGGAGTCCCGCGGCTGTGGGGTCAGTTCCTACGAGTTACATTGGTCCCGTGGGAGGTGATGGTGTCACCCACGGGGTTGTTCGGGGGTTATTTTGAGTTTTCACCCTCTAACCCCATGTTTTTCTTAAATCTAAAAATATGCAAATTATCATTGTGTTCTCAAACCAGGAGTCCCACGGTTGGGGTGTCAGTGCCTACGAGTTACATTCGTCCCGTGGGAGGTGTTGGTGCCACCCACGGGGACGGTCGGGGGCTGTTTCGAGTTCTCACCCTCTGACGCCATGTTTTTAAGACTAAGTCAAGAAATATGAAAATTATGATCCTATTCTCAAACTGGGGTCCCGCGGCTGCTGGAGGAATTCTTATGAGTTAGATTGGTCCCGTGGGAGGTGTTGGTGACACCCAAGGGGACGTTCGGGGGCTGTTTCAAGTTCTCACCCTCTAACGCCATATTTTTAACCCTAAGTCAAGAAATATGCAGATTATCGTCGTATTTTCAAACCGAGAGTGTCGTGGATGCGCGGTCAGTACCTACGAGTTACATTGGTCCCGTGGGAGGTGTTGGCGCCAACCACGGGGCTGTACGGGGGCTGTTTTGGGTTTTCACCCTCTAACGCCATGTTTTTAAGCCTAAGACTAAAAATTTGCAAATTATCACGTATTCTCAAACTGGGAGTCCTGCAACTGCGCGGCCAGTTCAGACGAGTTACATTGGTCCCGTTGGAGGTGTTGGTGCTACCCACGAGGACTGTTTTGAGTTTTCGCATTCGAACACCATGTTTTTAAGCCTAAGTCATGAAATATACAAATTGTCATCATATTCTCAAACCGGGAGTCCTGCGGTTGTGGGATCAATTCCTACGAGTTACATTGGTCCTGTGGGAGGTGTTGGAGCCACCCACGAGGACGGTCGGAGGCTGTTTCGAGTTATCACCCTCTAACACCATGTTTTTAAGCCAATGTCAAGAAATATGGTAATTATCATCATACTTTCAAATCGGGAGTGTCACGGATGCGCGGTCGGTCTCTACGAGTTACATTGGTCCCGTATGAGGTGTTGGTGCCATGCACGGGGCGTTCGGGGGTTGTTTTGAGTTTTAACGCTCTAACACCACGTTTTGCTTCAGTCTAGAAATATGCAAATTACCATCGTATTCTCAAACTGGGATTCCCGTGGATGCATGGTGAATTCCTACGAGTTCCATTGGTCCCGTGGGTGGTGTTGGTGCCACCCACTGGGACGGTCGGGGGCTGTTTCGAGTTTTCAACCTCGAACACCATGTTTTTAAGCCCAAGTCAACAAATATGCAAATTATCGTCGTATTCTCGAACTTAAAGTCCTGCGGCTACGGGGTCAGTTCCTACGATTTACATTGGTCCCGTGGGAGGTGGTCGTGACACCCACGGGGACGTTCGGAGGCTGTTTCGAGTTCTCACCCTCTAACGCCATGCTTTGCTTAACTCCAGAAATATGCAAATTATCATCGTATTCTCAAACCGGGAGTCCCGCGGATGCGGGGTCAGTTCCTACGATTTACATTCATCCCGTTTGAGGTGTTGGTGCCACCCACGGGGATGGTCGGGGGATGTTTCGAGTTCTCACCCTCTAACACCATGTTTTTAAGAATAAGTCAAGAAATATGCAAATTATCATCGTATTCTCAAACTCCGAGTCCTGCGGCTGCGGGGTCAGTTCGGACGAGTTACATTGGTCCCGTGGGAGGTGTTGGAGCCACCCACGGGGATGGTCGGCGGTTGTTTTGAGTTATCACCCTCTAACGCCATGTTTTTATGCCTAAGTCAAGAAATATGGAAATTATCATCAAATTTTCAAACCGGGAGTGCCGCGGATGCGCGGTCAGTTCCTACGAGTTACGTTGGTCCCGTGTGTGGTGTTGGTGCCACGCACGGGGATGTTTGGGCGCTGTTTTGAGTTCTCACCTTCTAAAGCTGCGTTTTTAAGCCTAAGTCAAGAAATATGCAAATTATCTTCGTATTTTCAAACCGGGAGTCTCGCAGATGCGTGGTCAGTTCCTACGAGTTACATTGGTCCCGTGGGAGGTGTTGGCGCCACCCACGGGGCTGCTCGAGGGCTGTTTTGGGTTTTCACCCCCTAACGCCTTGTTTTGAAGCCTAAGCCTAAGCCTAAGCCTAAGTCTAGAAATATTCTCAAACCGGGAGTCCCGGGGCTACCCGACCAGTTCCAAGAGTCACATTCGTCCCGTGGGAGGTGTTGCTGTCACGCACGGGGCCCTTCGGGGGTTGTTTTGAGTTTTCACCATCTAATGTCGCGTTTTAGTTAAGTCGAGAAATATTCAAATTACCGTCGTATTCTCAAACCGGGAGTCTCCCGGCTATGGGGTCAGTTCATACGAGTTACATTGGTCCCGTGGGAGGTGTTGGTGCCACCCTCGGGGCCGTTCGGGGACTGTTTCGAGTTTTCACCCTCTGACGCCATGTTTTTCTTAAGTCTATAAATATGAAAATTATCATCGTATTCTCAAACTGAGAGTACCGCGGCTGCGCCGCCATTTCCAACGAGTTACATTGGTCCCGTGGGAGGTGTTGGTGACTCCCACGGGGCCGTTCGAGGGCTGTTTCGAGTTTTCACCCTCTAACGCCATGTTTTTAAGCCTAAGTCTATAAATATAAAAATTATCATTGTATTCTCAAACCGGGAGTCCCGCGGCTGTGGGGTCAGTTCCTACGAGTTACATTGGTCCCGTGGGAGGTGATGATGTCACCCACGGGGTTGTTCGGGTGTTGTTTCGAGTATTCACACTCTAACGCCATGTTTTGCTTAAATCTGAAAATATGCAAATTATCATCGTATTTTGAAACCGGGAGTCCCACGGTTGCGGGGTCAGTTCCTACAAGTTACATTGGTCCTGTGGGAGGTGTTGGTGCCACCCACGGGGACGGTTGGGGGTTGTTTCGAGTTCTCATCCTCTAACGCCCGGTTTTTAAACCTAAGTTAAGAAATATGGAAACTATCATCATATTCTCAAATCGGGAGTCTCACGTGTGCGGGGTTAGTTCCTACGAGTTACATTTGTCCAGTGGGAGGTGTTGGTACCATCTGCGGGGTCGTTCGGGGGTTATTTTGAGTTTTCACCCTCTAACCCCATGTTTTGCTTAAATCTAAAAGTATGCAAATTATCATTGTGTTCTCAAACCAGGAGTCCCACGGTTGGGGTGTCAGTGCCTACGAGTTACATTCGTCCCGTGGGAGGTGTTGGTGCCACCCACGGGGACGGTCGGGGGCTGTTTCGAGTTCTCACCCTCTGACGCCATGTTTTTAAGACTAAGTCAAGAAATATGAAAATTATGATCCTATTCTCAAACTGGGGTCCCGCGGCTGCTGGAGGAATTCTTATGAGTTAGATTGGTCCCGTGGGAGGTGTTGGTGACACCCAAGGGGACGTTCGGGGGCTGTTTCAAGTTCTCACCCTCTAACGCCATATTTTTAACCCTAAGTCAAGAAATATGCAGATTATCGTCATATTTTCAAACCGAGAGTGTCGTGGATGCGCGGTCAGTCCCTACGAGTTACATTGGTCCCGTGGGAGGTGTTGGCGCCACCCACGGGGCTGTACGGGGGCTGTTTTGGGTTTTCACCCTCTAACGCCATGTTTTTAAGCCTAAGACTAAAAATTTGCAAATTATCACGTATTCTCAAACTGGGAGTCCTGCGACTGCGCGGCCAGTTCAGACGAGTTACATTGGTCCCGTTGGAGGTGTTGGTGCTACCCACGAGGATTGTTTTGAGTTTTCGCATTCGAACACCATGTTTTTAAGCCTAAGTCATGAAATATACAAATTGTCATCATATTCTCAAACCGGGAGTCCTGCGGTTATGGGATCAATTCCTACGAGTTACATTGGTCCCGTGGGAGGTGTTGGAGCCACCCACGGGGACGGTCGGAGGCTGTTTCGAGTTATCACCCTCTAACACCATGTTTTTAAGCCAATGTCAAGAAATATGGTAATTATCATCATACTTTCAAATCGGGAGTGTCACGGATGCGCGGTCAGTCCCTACGAGTTACGTTGGTCCCTCGTGTGGTGTTGGTGCCACGCACGGGGCCGTTTGAGTGTTGTTTTGAGTTTTCACCTTCTAAAGCTGCGTTTTTATCAAGTCTAGAAATATGCAAATTACCATCGTATTCTCAAATCGGGAGTCCCGTGGTTGCGGGGTCAGTTCCTACGAGTTACATTGGTCCCGTTGGAGGTGTTGGTGCCACCCACGGGGATGGTCAGGGGTTGTTTCGAGTTTTCACCCTCTAACACCATGTTTTGCTTATGTTTAAAAATATGAAAATTATCGTCGTATCCTTAAATCGGGAGTCCCGTGGCTGCATGGCCAATTCCTACGAGTTACATTGGTCCCGGGGGAGGTGTTGGTGCCACCCACGGGGCCGTTCGGGGGCTATTTCGATTTTTCACCCTCTAACGCCATGTCTTTAAGCCAAAGTCTAGAAATAAATTATTATCGTCATATTCTCAAATCGGGAGTCCCGCGGCTGCGCGATCAGTTCCTACGGCTTACATTGGTCCGGTGGGAGGTGTTGGCTCCACCCACGGGGCCGTTCAGGGGTCGTTTCGACTTTTCAGCCTCTAATGCCATGTTTTGCTTAAATCTAGAAATTTAAAAATTATCATCGTATTCTCAAACTGGGAGTCCCGCGGTTGAGGGGTCAGTTCCTACGACTTACATTGGTCCCGTGGGAGGTGTTGGCTCCACCCACGGGGCCGTTCGGGGGTCGTTTTGACTTTTCACCCTCTAATGCCATGTTTTGCTTAAATCTAGAAATATGAAAATTAGCATCGTATTCTCAAACTGGGAGTCCCGCGGTTGCGGGGTCAGTTCCTACGACTTACATTGGTCAAGTGGGAGGTGTTGGTGCCACCCACGGGGCCGGTCGGGGGCTGTTTCAAGTTCTCACCATGTAACGCCATGTTTTTATGCCAAAGTCAAGAAATATACAAATTATCATCGTATTCTCAAACTGGGAGTCCCGCGGCTATGGGGTCAGTTCCTACGAGTTACATTGGTTCCGTGGGAGGTGTTGGTGTCACCCACGGGGATGTTCAGTGGTTGTTTCGGGTTTTCACCCTCTAACGCCATGTTTTTTAACCTGGAGTCCCATGGTTGCGGGGTCAGTTCCTACAAGTTACATTGGTCCCCATTGGTGGTGTTGGTTCGACCCACGGGGACAGTCGGGGGTTGTTTCAAGTTCTTACCCCGTAACACCATGTTTTTATGCCTAAGTCAAGAAATATACAAATTATCATCGTATTTTCAAACCGAGAGTGTCGCGGATGAGCGGTCAGTTCCTACGAGTTACATTGGTCACGTGGGAGGTGTTGGTACCAGCCACGGGGACGGTCGGGTGCTGTTTGGAGTTCTCACCTTGTAACGCCATGTTTTTAAGCCTAAGTCAAGAAATATGAAAATTATCGTCGTATTCTCAAACCGAGAGTCCCGCGGCTGCGGGGTCAGTTCCTACGAGTTACATTGGTCCCGTGGGAGGTTTTGGTGCCACCCACGGGTTTTTCGGTGTTTTTTTTGAGTTTTCACCCTCTAACACCATGTTTTATTTAAATCCAGAAATATTCAAATTATCATCGTATTCTCAAACTGAGAGTCCCGCGGTTGCAGGGTCAGTTCCTACGAGTTACATTTGTTCCGTTTGAGGTGTTGGTGCCACCCACGGGGATGGTCGAGGGATGTTTCGAGTTCTGACCCTCTAACACCATGTTTTTAAGAATAAGTCAAGAAATAAGCAAATTATCGTCATATTCTCAAACCGGGAGTCCCGCGGCCGCGGGCTCAGTTCTTACGAGTTACATTGGTGCCGTGGGAGGGTCGATGGCTATTTTGAGTTATCACCCTTTAACGCCATGTTTTTATGCCTAAGTCAAGAACTATGGTAATTATAATAATATTTTCGAACCGGGAGTGCCGCGGATGCACGGTCAGTTCCTACGAGTTACGTTGGTCCCGTGTGAGGCCGTTCGTGGGTTGTTTCAAGTTTTCACCCTCTAACGCCACGTTTTGCTTCAGTCTAGAAATATGCAAATTACCATCGTATTCTCAAACCGGGAGTCCCGTGGTTGCGGGGTTAGTTCCTACGAGTTACATTGGTCCCGTGGGAGGTTTTGGTTCCACCCACGGGGATGGTCAGGGGTTGTTTCGAGTTTTCACCATCTAACACCATGTTTTGCTTAAGTTTAAAAATATGAAAATGATCATCGTATCCTGAAACCGGGAGTCACGTGGCTGCATGGCCAATTCCTACGAGTTACATTAGTCCCGTGGAAGGTGTTGGTGCCACCCACGGGGCCGTTCGGGGGCTATTTCGAGTTTTCAGCCTCTAACGCCATGTTTTTAAGCCAAAGATTAGAAATATACAAATTATCATCATATTCTCAAATCGGGAGTCCCGCGACTGCGTGATCAGTTCCTATGACTTACATTGGTCCCGTGGGAGGTGTTGGTGCCATCCACGGGGCCGTTCGGGGGTTGTTTCGAGTTTTCACCCTCTAATGCCATGTTTTGCTTAAATCAAGGAATATGCAATTTATCATCGTATTCTCAAACCGGGAGTCCCACGGTTGTGGGGTCAGTTCCTACGAGTTACGTTGGTCACGTGGGAGGTGTTGGTACCACCCACGGGGACGGTCGGGGGCTGTTTCGAGTTCTCACCCTGTAACGCCATGTTTTTAAGCCTAAGTCAAGAAATAGGCAAATTATCGTCGTATTCTCAAATCGAGAGTTCCGCGGCTGCGGGGTCAGTTTCTACGAGTTACATTGGTCCCGTGAGAGGTTTTGGTGCCACCCACGGGGTTTTCGGTGTTTTTTTTGAGTTTTCACCCTCTAACACCATGTTTTACTTAAATCCAAAAATATTCAAATTATTATCGTATTCTCAAACCCAGAGTCCCGCGGTTGCAGGGTTAGTTCCAACGAGTTACATTTGTTTCGGTTGAGGTGTTGGTGCCACCCACGGGGATGGTCGAGGGATGTTTCGAGTTCTAGCCCTCTAACACCATGTTTTTAAGAATAAGTCAAGAAATATGCAAATTATCGTCGTATTCTCAAACCGGGAGTCCCGAGGCTGCGGGCTCAGTTCTTACGAGTTACATTGGTCCCTTGGGAGGGTCGATGGCTATTTTGAGTTATCACCCTCTAACGCCATGTTTTTATGCCTAAGTCAAGAAATATGGAAATTATAATAATATTTTCAAACCGAGAGTGCTGCGGATGCACGGTCAGTTCCTACGAGTTACGTTGGTCCCGTGTGAGGTGTTGGTGCCACGCACGAGGCCGTTCGTGGGTTGTTTCAAGTTTTCACCCTCTAACGCCACGTTTTGCTTAAGTATATAAATATGCAAATTACCATCGTATTCTCAAACCGGGAGTCCCGCGGTTGCGGGGTCAATTCCTACGAGTTACATTGGTCCCGTGGGAGGTTTTTGTGCCACCCACGGGGATGGTCAGGGGTTGTTTCGAGTTTTCACCACCTAACACCATGTTTTGCTTAAGTTTAAAAATATTAAAATTATCGTCGTATCCTCAAACCGGGAGTCCCGTGGCTTCATGGCCATTTCCTACGAGTTACATTGGTCCCGTGGGAGGTATTGGTGCCACCCACGGGGCCGTTCGGGGGCTATTTCGAGTTTTCAGCCTCTAACGCCAGGTTTTTAAGCCAAAGTTTAGAAATATACAAATTATCATCGTATTCTCAAATCGGGAGTCCCGCAATTGTGTGATCAGTTCCTATGACGTACATTGGTCCCGTGGGAGGTGTTGGTGCCATCCAGGGGGCCGTTCGGGGGTTGTTTCGAGTTTTCACCCTCTAACGGCACGTTTTGCTTAAGTCTAGAAATATGCAAATTACCACCGTATTCTCAAACTGGGATTCCCATGGCTTCATGGCATATTCCTACGAGTTACATTGGTCCCGTGGGAGGTGTTGGTTCCACCCACGGGGACGGTCGGGGGCTGTTTCAAGTTTCACCCAGTAACACCATGTTTTTATGCCTAAGTCAAGAAATATACAAATTATCATCGTATTTTCAAACCGGGAGTGTCGCGGATGAGCGGTCAGTTCCTACGAGTTACATTGGTCACGTGGGAGGTGTTGGTACCACCCACGGGGACGGTCGGGGGCTGTTTCGAGTTCTCACCCTGTAACGCCATGTTTTTAAGCCTAAGTCAAGAAATATGCAAATTATCGTCGTATTCTGAAACCGAGAGTCCCGCGGCTGCGGGGTCAGTTCCTATGAGTTACATTGGTCCCGTGGGATGTTTTCGTGCCACCCACGGGGTTTTCGGTGTTTTTCTCGAGTTTTCACCCTCTAACACCATGTTTTACTTAAATCCAAAATTATTTAAATTTTCATCGTATTCTCAAACCGAGAGTCCCGCGGTTGCAGGTCCAGTTCCTACGAGTTACATTTGTTCCGTTTGAGGTGTTGGTGCCACCCACGGGGATGGTCAATGGATGTTTCGAGTTCTGACCTGTAACACCATGTTTTTAAGAACAAGTCAAGAAATAAGAAAATTATCGTCGTATTCTCAAACCGGGAGTCCCGCGGCCGCGGGCTCAGTTCTTACGAGTTACATTGGTCCCGTGGGAGGGTCGATGGATGTTTTGAGTTATCACCCTCTAACGCCATGTTTTTATGCCTAAGTCAAGAACTATGGTAATTATAATAAAATTTTTGAACAGGGAGTTCCGCGGATGCGCGGTCAGTTCCTACGAGTTACGTTGGTCCCGTGTGAGGTGTTGGTGCCACGCACGAGGCCGTTCGTGGGTTGTTTCAAGTTTTCACCGTCTAACGCCACATTTTGCTTAAGTTTAGAAATATGCAAATTACCATCATATTCTCAAACCGGGAGTCTCGTGGTTGCGGGGTCAGTTCCTACGAGTTACATTGGTCCCGTGGGAGGTTTTGGTGCCACCCACGGGGATGGTCAGGGGTTGTTCCGAGTTTTCACCATCTAACACCATGTTTTGCTTAAGTTTAAAAATATGAAAATTATCGTCGTATCCTCAAACCGGGAGTCACGTGGCTGCATGGCCAATTCCTACGAGTTACATTAATCCCGTGGGAGGTGTTGGTGCCACCCACGGGGCCGTTCGGGGGCTATTTCGAGTTTTCAGTCTCTAACGCCATGTTTTTAAGACAAAGTCTAGAAATATAAAAATTATCGTCGTATTCTCAAATCGGGAGGCCCGCGGCTGCACGATTAGTTCCTATGACTTGCATTGGTCCCGTGGGAGGTGTTGGTGCCACCCACGGGGCAGTTCGGGGGTTATTTCGAGTTTTCACCCTCTATTGCCATATTTTCCTTAAATCAAGGAATATGCAATTTATTATCGTATTCTCAAACCGGGAGTCCCACGGTTGTGGGGCTAGTTCCTAGGAGTTACATTGGTCACGTGGGAGGTGTTGGTACCACCCACGGGGACGGTCGGGGGCTGTTTCGAGTTCTCACCCTGTAACGCCATGTTTTTAAGCCTAAGTCGAGAAATATGCAAATTATCGTCGTATTCTCAAATCGAGAGTCCCGCGGCTGCGGGGTCAGTTCCTACGAGTTACATTGGTCCCGTGGGAGGTTTTGGTGCCACCCACGGGGTTTTCGGTGTTTTTTTTTGAGTTTTCACCCTCTAACACCATGTTTTACTTAAATCCAGAAATATTCAAATTATTATTGTATTCTCAAACCGAGAGTCCCGCGGTTGCAGGGTCAGTTCCAACGAGTTACATTTGTTTCGTTTGAGGTGTTGGTGCCACCCACAGGGATGGTCGAGGGATGTTTCGAGTTCTCACCCTCTAACACCATGTTTTTAAGAATAAGTCAAGAAATATGCAAATTATCGTCGTATTCTCAAATCGGGAGTCCCGCGGCTGCGGGTTCAGTTCTTACGAGTTACATTGGTCCCTTGGGAGGGTCGATGGCTATTTTGAGTTATCACCCTCTAACGCCATGTTTTTATGCCTAAGTCAAGGAATATGGTAATTATAATAATATTTTCGAACAGGGAGTTTCGCGGATGCGCGGTCAGTTCCTACGAGTTACGTTGGTCCCGTGTGAGGTGTTGGTGCCACGCACGAGGCCGTTCGTGGGTTGTTTCAAGTTTTCACCGTCTAACGCCAAATTTTGCTTAAGTTTAGAAATATGCAAATTACCATCATATTCTCAAACCGGAAGTCCCGTGGTTGCGGGGTCAGTTCCTACGAGTTACATTGGTCCGGTGGGAGGTTTTGGTGCCACCCACGGGGATGGTCAGGGGTTGTTTCGAGTTTTCACCATCTAACACCATGTTTTGCTTAAGTTTAAAAATATGAAAATTATCCTCCTATCCTCAAACCGGGAGTCACGTGGCTGCATGGCCAATTCCTACGAGTTACATTAGTCCCGTGGGAGGTGTTGGTGCCACCCACGGGGCCGTTCGGGGGCTATTTCGAGTTTTCAGCCTCTAACGCCATGTTTTTAAGACAAAGTCTAGAAATATAAAAATTATCGTCGTATTCTCAAATCGGGAGGCCCGCAGCTGCACGATCAGTTCCTATGACTTGCATTGGTCCCGTGGGAGGTGTTGGTGCCACCCACGGGGCCGTTCGGGGGTTATTTCGAGTTTTCACCCTCTATTGCCATGTTTTCCTTAAATCAAGGAATATGCAATTTATTATCGTATTCTCAAACCGTGAGTCCCACGGTTGTGGGGCTAGTTCCTAGGAGTTACATTGGTCACGTGGGAGGTGTTGGTACCACCCACGGGGACGGTCGGGGGCTGTTTCGAGTTCTCACCCTGTAACGCCATGTTTTTAAGCCTAAGTCAAGAAATATGCAAATTATCGTCGTATTCTCAAATCGAGAGTCCCGCGGCTGCGGGGTCAGTTCCTATGAGTTACATTGGTCCCGTGGGAGGTTTTGGTGCCACCCACGGGGTTTTCGGTGTTTTTTTTTTAGTTTTCACCCTCTAACACCATGTTTTACTTAAATCCAGAAATATTCAAATTATTATTGTATTCTCAAACCGAGAGTCCCGCGGTTGCAGGGTCAGTTCCAACGAGTTACATTTGTTTCGTTTGAGGTGTTGGTGCCACCCACAGGGATGGTCGAGGTATGTTTCGAGTTCTCACCCTCTAACACCATGTTTTTAAGAATAAGTCAAGAAATATGCAAATTATCGTCGTATTCCCAAATCGGGAGTCCCGCGGCTGCGGGTTCAGTTCTTACGAGTTACATTGGTCCCTTGGGAGGGTCGATGGCTATTTTGAGTTATCACCCTCTAACGCCATGTTTTTATGCCTAAGTCAAGGAATATGGTAATTATAATAATATTTTCAAACCGGGAGTTCTGCGGATGCGCGGTCAGTTCCTACGAGTTACGTTGGTCCCGTGTGAGGTGTTGGTGCCACGCACGAGGCCGTTCGTGGGTTGTTTCTAGTTTTCACCCTCTAACACCACGTTTTGCTTAAGTCTAGAAATATGCAAATTACCATCGTATTCTCTAACCGGGAGTCCCGCAGTTGCGGGGTGAATTCCTACGAGTTACATTGGTCCCGTGGGAGGTTTTGGTGCCACCCACGGGGATGGTCAGGGGTTGTTTCGAGTTTTCACCATCTAACACCATGTTTTGCTTAAGTTTAAAAATATGAAAATTATCGTCGTATCCTCAAACCAAGAGTCCCGTGGCTGCATGGCGAAATCCTACGAGTTACATTGGTCCTGTGGGAGGTGTTGGTGCCACCCACGGGGCCGTTCGGGGGCTATTTCGAGTTTTCAGCCTCTAATGGCAGGTTTTTAAGCAAAAGTTTAGAAATATACAACTTATCATCGTATTCTCAAATCGGGAGTACCGCGACTGCGCGATCAGTTCCTATGACTTACATTGGTCCCGTGGGAGGTGTTGGTGCCACCCACGGGGCCGTTCGGGGGTTGTTTCGAGTTTTCACCCTCTAACGCCACGTTTTGATTAAGTCTAGAAATATGCAAATTACCACTATATTCTCAAACTGGGATTCCCGTGGCTTCATGGCATATTCCTACGAGTTACATTGGTCCCGTGGAAGGTGTTGGTGCCACCCACGGGGCCGTTCGGGGGCTGTTTCGATTTCTCACCCTCTAACGCCATGTTTTTATGCCAAAGTCTAGAAATATAAAAATTATCGTCGTATTTTCAAACCGGGAGTGTCGCGGATGAGCGGTCAGTTCCTACGAGTTACATTGGTCCCGTGGGAGGTGTTGGCGCCACCCACGGGGCTGTATGGGGGCTGTTTTGTGTTTTCACCCTCTAACGCCTTGTTTTTCAGCCGAAGTCTAAAAATTTGCAAATTATCACGTATTCTCAAACTGGGAGTCCCGCGGCTGTGCGGCCAGTTCCTACGAGTTACATTGGTACTGTTGGAGGTGTTGGTGCCACCCACGGGGACATTTGGATGCTGTTTTGAGTTTTCGCATTCGAACACCATGTTTTTAAGCCTAGTTCATGAAATATACAAGTTATCGTCATATTCTCAGATCGGGAGTCCCAAGGTTGCGGGGTCAATTCCTACGAGTTACATTTGTCCCGTGGGAGGTGTTGGAGACACCCACGGGGTCGGTTGGAGGATGTTTCGAGTTACCACCCTCTAACGCCATGTTTTTAAGCCTATGTCAAGAAATATGGAAATTATCATCATACTTTCAAATCGGGAGTGTCAAGGATGCGCGGTCAGTTCCTACGAGTTACATTTGTCCCGTGTGAGGTGTTGGTGCCATGCACGGGGCCGTTCGAGGGTTGTTTCCAGTTTTCACCCTCTAACGCCATGTTTTTAAGCCAAAGTCTACAAATATAAAAATTATCGTCGTATTCTCAAATCGGTAGGCCCGCGGCTGTACAATCGATTCCTATGACTTACATTGGTCCCGTGGGAGGTGTTAGTGCCACTCACGGGGCCGTTCGGGGGTTGTTTCGAGTTTTCACCCTCTAATGCCATGTTTTTCTTAAATCAAGGAATATGCAATTTATCATCGTATTCTCAAACCGGGAGTCCCGCGGTTGTGAGGTCAGTTCCTACGAGTTACGTTGGTCACGTGGGAGGTGTTGGTACCACCCACGGGGACGGTCGGGGGCTGTTTCGAGTTCTCACCCTGTAACGCCATGTTTTTAAGCCTAAGTCAAGATATATGCAAATTATCGTCGTATTCTCAAACCCAGAGTCCCGCGGCTGCGGGGTCAGTTCCTACGAGTTACATTGGTCCCGTGGGAGGTTTTGGTGCCACCCACGGGGTTTTCGGTGTTCTTTTCGAGTTTTCACCCTCTAACACCATGGTTTACTTAAATCCAAAAATATTCATATTATCATCGTATTCTCAAACCGAGAGTCCCGCGGTTGTAGGTTCAAATCCTACGAGTTACATTTGTTCTGTTTGAGGTGTTGGTGCCACCCACGGGGATGGTCGAGGGATGTTTCGAGTTCTGACCCTCTAACACCATGTTTTTAAGAATAAGTCAAGAAATAAGCAAATTATCGTCGTATTCTCAAATAGGGAGTCCCGCGGCCGCGGGCTCAGTTCTTACGAGTTACATTGGTCCCGTGGGAGGGTCGATGGTTGTTTTGAGTTATCACCCTCTAACGCCATGTTTTTATTCCTAAGTCAAGAAATATGGTAATTATGATAATATTTTCAAACCGGGAGTGCCACCGATGCGCGGTCAGTTCCTACGAGTTACGTTGGTCCCGTGTGAGGTGTTGGTGCCACGCACGAGGCCGTTTGAGGGTTGTTTCAAGTTTTCACCCTCTAACACCACGTTTTCCTCAAGTCTAGAAATATGCAAATTGCCATCGTATTCTCAAACCGGGAGTCCCGCGGTTGCGGGGTCAGTTCCTATGAGTTACATTGGTCCCGTGGGAGGTGTTGGTGCCACCCACGGGGATGGTCAGGGGTTGTTTCTAGTTTTCACCATCTAACACCATGTTTTGCTTAAGTTTAAAAATATGAAAATTATCATCATATCCTCAAACCGGGAGTCTCGTGGCTGCATGGCCAATTCCTACGAGTTACATTAGTCCCGTGGGAGGTGTTGGTGCCACCCACGGGGCCGTTCGGGGGCTATTTCGAGTTTTCACCCTCTAATGCCATGTTTTTAAGCGAAAGTCTAGAAATATAAAAATTACCGTCGTATTCCCAAATCGAGAGGCCCGCGGCTGCGTGATAAGTTCCTACGACTTTCATTGGTCCCGTGGGAGGTGTTGGTGCCACCCACGGGGCCGTTCGGGGGTTGTTTCGAGTTTTCACCCTCTGATGCCATGTTTTACTTAAATCAAGGAATATGAAATTTATCATCGTATTCTCAAACCGGTAGTTCCAAGATTCTGGGTCAGTTCCTACGAGTTACATTGGTCACGTGGGAGGTGTCGGTGCCACCCACGGGGATGGTCGGGGGCTGCTTCGAGTTCTCACCCTGTAACGCCATATTTTTAAGCCTAAGTCAAGAAATATCCAAATTATCATCGTATTCTTAAATCGAGAGTCCTGCGGCTGCGGGGTCAGTTCCTACGAGTTACATTGGTCCCGTGGGAGGTTTTGGTGCCAGCCACGGGGTCGTTCGGGTTTTTTTTCGAGTTTTCACCCTCTAACGCCATGTTTTGCTTAAATCCAGAAATATGCAAATTATCATCGTATTCTCAAACCGCGGTTGCGGGGTCAGTTCCTACGAGTTACATTCGTCCCGTTTGAGGTGTTGGTGCCACCCATGGGGATGGTCGGGGGTTGTTTCGAGTTCTCACCCTCTAACACCATGTTTTTAAGAATAAGTTAAGATATATGCAAATTATCACCGTATTCTCAAACTCGGAGTCCCGCGGCTGCGGGGTTAGTTCTGACGAGTTATATTGGTCCCATGGGAGGTGTTGGCGCCAACCACGGGGATGGTCGGCGGCTGTTTTGAGTTATCACCCTTTAAGTCCATGTTTTTATGCCTAAGTCAAGAAATATGGAAATTATCATCATATTTTCAAACCGGGAGTGCCGCGGATGCGCGGTCAGTGCCTACGAGTTACGTTGGTCCCGTGTGTGGTGTTGGTGCCACCCACGGGGCCGTTCGTGGGTTGCTTCTAGTTTTCACCCTCTAACGCCATGTTTTGCTCAAGTCTTGAAATATTCAAATTACCATCGTATTCTCAAACCGGGAGTCCCGCGGTTGCGGGGTCAGTTCCTACGAGTTACATTGGTCCCGTGGGAGGTGTTGGTGCCACCCACAGGGATGGTCAGGGGTTGTTTCGAGTTTTCACCCTCTAACACCATGTTTTGCTTAAGTTTAAAAATATGAAAATTTTCTTCGTATCCTCAAACCGGGAGTCCCGTGGCTGCATGGCCAATTCCTACGAGTTACATTGGTCCCGGGGTAGGTGTTGGTGCCACCCACGGGGCCGTTCGGGGGCTATTTTGAGGTTTCACCCTCTAACGCCATGTATTTAAGCCAAAGTCTAGAAATATATTAAGTATCATCGTATTCTCAAATCGGGAGTCCCGCGGTTGCGCGATCAGTTCCTACGACTTACATTGGTCCCGTGGGAGGTGTTGGCGACACCCACGGGGCCGTTCGGGGGTCGTTTTGACTTTTCACCCTCTAATGCCATGTTTTGCGTAAATCTAGAAATATTAAAATTATCATCGTATTCTCAAACTGGGAGTCCCGCGGGAGGTGTTGGTGCCACCCACGGGGACGGTCGGGGGCTGTTTCAAGTTCTCACCCTGTAACACCATGTTTTTATGCCTAAGATAAGAAATATACAAATTATCATCATATTCTCAAACTGGGAGTCCCGCGGCTACGGGGTAAGTTCCTACGAGTTACATTGGTCCTGTGGGAGGTGTTGCTGTCACCCACATGGCTGTTCAAGGGTTGTTTTGAGTTTTCACCCTCTAACGCCATGTTTTGCTTAAATATAAAAATATGCAAATTATCATCGTATTTTTGAACCGGGAGTCCCATGGTTGCTGGGTGAGTTCCTACAAGTTACATTGGTCCCCGCGGGAGGTGTTGGTGCCACCCATGGGGACGGTCGGGGTTGTTTTGAGTTCCCATCCTCTAACACCATATTTTTAAGACTAAGTCAAGAAATATACAAAATATCATCGTATTTTCAGACCGGGAGTGTCGCGGATGAGCGGTCAGTTCCTACGAGTTACATTGGTCCCGTGGTAGGTGTTGGAGCCACCCACGGGGCTGTACGGGGGCTGTTTTGTGTTTTCACCCACTAACGCCTTGTTTTTTAGCCTATGTCTAAAAATTTACAAATTATCACGTATTCTCAAACTGGGAGTCCCGCGGATGTGCGACCAGTTCCTACGAGATACATTGGTACAGTTGGAGGTGTTGGTGCCACCCACGGGGACGTTTGGGGGCTGTTTTGAGTTTTCGCATTCGAACACCATGTTTTTAAGCCTAGGTCATGAAATATACAAGTTATCATCATATTCTCAAACCGGGAGTCCCGCGGTTGCGGGGTCAATTCCTACGAGATACATTGGTCCCGTGGGATGATTTGGAGACACCCACGGGGTCGGTTGGAGGCTATTTCGAGTTACCACCCTCTAACGGCATGTTATTAAGCCTATGTCAATAAATATTGAAATTATCATCATACTTTCAAATCAGGAGTGTCACGGATGTGCGGTTAGTTCCTACGAGTTACATTGGTCCCGTGTGAGGTGTTAGTGCCATGCACGGGGCCGTTCGGGGGTTGTTTCGAGTCTTCACCCTCTAATGCCACGTTTTGCTTAAGTCTAGAAATATGAAAATTACCATCGTATTCTCAAACTGGGATTCCCGTGGTTTCATGGCGAATTCCTACGAGTTACATTGGTCTCGTGGGAGGTGTTGGTGCCACTCACGGGGCCGTTTGGGAACTGTTTCGAGTTTTCAACCTCTAACGCCAAGTTTTTAAGCCAAAGCCTAGAAATATAAAAATTATCATCGTATTCTCAAATTGGGAGGCCCGCAGCTGCACAATCAGTTCCTATGACTTACATTGGTTCCATGGGAGGTGTTGGTGCCACCCACGGGGCCCTTCGGGGGTTGTTTCGAGTTTTCACCCTCTAATGCCATGTTTTGCTTAAATCAATGAATATGCGATTTATCATCGTATTCTCAAACCGGGAGTCCCGCGGTTGTGGGATCAGTTCCTACGAGTTACATTGGTCACGTGGGAGGTTTTGGTACCACCCACAGGGACGGTCGGGGGCTGTTTCGAGTTCTCACCCTGTAACGCCATGTTTTTAAGCTTAAGTCAAGAAATATGCAAATTATCGTCATAATCTCAAACCGAGAGTCCCACGACTGCGGGGTCAGTTCCTACGAGTTACATTGGTCCCGTGGGAGGTTTTGGTGCCACCCACGGGGTCGTTCGGTGTTTTTTTCGAGTTTTCACCCTCTAACGCCATGTTTTACTTAAATCTATAAATATTCAAATTATCATCGTATTCTCAAACTGGGAGTCCCGCAGTTGCAGGGTCAGTTCCTACGAGTTACATTCATCCCGTTTGAGGTGTTTGTGCCACCCACGGGGATGGTTGAGAGATGTTTCGAGTTCTCACCCTCTAACACCATGTTTTTAAGAATAAGTCAAGAAATATGGAAATTATCATCGTATTCCCAAACCGGGAGTCCCGCGACTGCAGGGTCAGTTCTTACGAGTTACATTGGTCCCGTGGGAGGTGTTGGAGCCACCCATGGGGATGGTCGGTGGCTGTTTTAAGTTATCACCCTCTAACGCTATGTTTTTATCCCCAAGTCAAGAAATATGGTAATTATAATAATATTTACAAACCGGGAGTGCCGCGGATGCGCGATCAGTTAATACGAGTTATGTTGGTCCCGTGTGAGGTGTTGGTCCCACGCACGGGGCTGTTCGTGGGTTGTTTCAAGTTTTCACCCTCTAACGCCACGTTTTGCTTAAGTCTAAAAATATGCAAATTACCATCGTATTCTCAAACCGGGAGTCCCGCGGTTGCGGGGTCAGTTCCTACCAGTTACATTGGTCCCGTGGGAGGTGCTGGTGCCACCCACGGGGCCGTTCGGGGGTCGTTTCGACTTTTCACCCTCTAATGCCATGTTTTGCTTAAATCTAGAAATATTCAAATTATCATCATATTCTCAAACTGGGAGTCCCGCGGTTGCGGGCTCAGTTCTTACGAGTTATATTAGTCACGTGTGAGGTGTTCGTGCCACCCACGAGGACGGTCGGGGGCTGTTTAAAGATCTCACCTTGTAACACCATGTTTTTATGCCTAAGTCAAGAAATATACAAATTATCATCGTATTCTCAAACTGGGAGTCCCGCAGCTACGGGGTAAGTTCCTACGAGTTACATTGGTCCCGTGGGAGGTGTTGCTGTCACCCACGTGGCTGTTCAGGGGTTGTTTCGAGTTTTCACCCTCTAATACCATGTTTTTCTTCAATCTAAAAATATGCAAATTATCGTCGTATTTTTGAACCGGGAGTCCCATGGTTGCGGGGTCAGTTCCTACATGTTACATTGGTCCCCGCGGGAGGTATTGGTGCCACCCACGGGGACGGTCGGGGGTTGTTTTGAGTTCCCATTCTCTAACGCCATATTTTTAAGACTAATTCAAGAAATATAGAAATTATCATCGTATTTTCAAACCGGGAGTGTCGCGGATGAGCGGTCAGTTCCTGCGAGTTACATTGGTCCCGTGGGAGGTGTTGGAGCCACCCACGGGGCTGTACGGGGGATGTTTTGTGTTTTCACCTCTAACCCCATGTTTTTTAGCCTAAGTCTAAAAATTTGTAAATTATCACGTATTCTCAAACTGGGAGTCCCGCGGCTGTGCGGCCAGTTCCTACGAGATACATTGGTACTGTTGGAGGTGTTGGTGCCACCCACGGGGACGTTTGGGGGTTGTTTTGAGTTTTCGCATTCGAACACCATATTTTTAAGCCTAGGTCCTGAAATATACAAATTATATTCATATTCTCAAACCGGGAGTCCCGCGTTTGCGGGGTCAATTCCTACGAGTTACATTGGTCCCGTTGGAGGTGTTGGAGACACCCACGGGGTCGGTTGGAGGCTGTTTCGAGTTACCACCCTCTAACGGCATGTTTTTAAGCCTATGTCAATAAATATGGAAATTATCATCATACTTTCAAATCGGGAGTGTCACGGATGCGCGGTCAGTTCCTACGAGTTACATTGGTCCCGTGTGAGTCGTTGGTGCCATGCACGGGGTCGTTCCGGTGTTGTTTCGAGTTTTCCCCATCTAATGCCACATTTTGCTTAAGTCTAGAAATATGAAAATTACCCTCGTATTCTGAAACTGGGATTCCCGTTGCTTCATGGCGAATTCCTACGTGTTACATTGGTCTCGTGGGAGGTGTTGGTGCCACTCACAGGGCCGTTCAGGGACTGTTTCGAGTTTTCACCCTCTAACGCCATGTTTTTAAGCCAAAGTCTAGAAATATAAAAATTATCATCGTATTCTCAAATCGGGAGGCCCGCGGCTGCACGATCAGTTCCTACGCCTTACATTGGTCCCGTGGTAGGTGTTGGAGCCACCCACGGGGCTGTATGGGGGCTGTTTTGTGTTTTCACCCACTAACGCCTTGTTTTTTAGCCTATGTCTAAAAATTTGCAAATTATCACGTATTCTCAAACTGGGAGTCCCGCGGATGTGCGGCCAGTTCCTACGAGATACATTGGTACAGTTGGAGGTGTTGGTGCCACCCACGGGGACGTTTCGAGGTTGTTTTAAGTTTTCACTTTCGAACTCATTGTTTTTAAGCCTAGGTCATGATATATACAAATTATAGTCATATTCTCAAACCGGGAGTCCCACGGTTGCGGGGTCAATTCCTACGAGATACATTGGTCCCGTGGGATGATTTGGAGACACCCACGGGGTCGGTTGGAGGCTGTTTCGAGTTACCACCCTCTAACAGCATGTTATTAAGCCTATGTCAATAAATATGGAAATTATCATCATACTTTCAAATCAGGAGTGTCACGGATGTGCGGTTAGTTCCTATGAGTTACATTGGTCCCGTGTGAGGTGTTGGTGCCATGCACGGGGCCGTTCGGGGGTTGTTTCGAGTTTTCACCCTTTAATGCCACGTTTTGCTTAAGTCTAGAAATATTAAAATTACCCTCGTATTCTTAAACTAGGATTCCTGTGGCTTCATGGCGAATTCCTACGAGTTACATTGGTCTCGTGGGAGGTGTTGGTGCCACTCACGGGGCCGTTCAGGGACTGTTTCGAGTTTTCACCCTCTAACGCCATGTTTTTAAGCCAAACTCTAGAAATATAAAAATTATCATCGTATTCTCAAATAGGGAGGACCGCGGTTGCGCGATCAGTTCCTACGCCTTCCATTGGTCCCGTGGGAGGTGTTGGTGCCACCCACGGGGCCGTTCGGGGGTTGTTTCGAGTTTTCACCCTCTAATGCCATGTTTTGCTTAAATCAAGGAATATGCAATTTATCATCTTATTCTCAAACCAGGAGTCCCACGGTTGTGGGGTCAGTTCCTACGAGTTACATTGGTCAAGTGGGAGGTGTTGGTACCACCCACGGGGACGGTGGGGGGTTGTTTCGAGTTCTCACCCTGTAACGCCTTGTTTTTAAGCCTAAGTCAGGAAATATGCAAATTATCGTCGTAATCTCAAACCGAGAGTCTTGCGGCTGCGGGGTCAGTTACTACGAGTTACATTGGTACCGTGGGAGGTTTTGGTCCCACCCACAGCCTCGTTCGGTGTTTTTTCGAGTTTTCATCCTCTAACGCCATGTTTTACTAAAATCCAGAAATATTCAAATTATCATCGTATTCTCAAACTGGGAGTCCTGCAGTTGCAGGGTCAGTTCCTACGAGTTACATTCGTCCCGTTTGAGGTGTTGGTGCCACCCACGGGGATGGTCGAGGGATGTTTCGAGTTCAAACCCTCTAACACCATGTTTTTAAGAATAAGTCAAGAAATATGGAAATTATCGTCGTATTCTCAAACAGGGAGTCCCGCGGCTGTGGGGTCAGTTCTTACGAGTTAGATTAGTCCCGTGGGAGGTGTTGGTGCCACCCACGGGGATGGTCGGTGGCTGTTTTCAGTTATCACCCTCTAACGCCATGTTTTTATCCCCAAGTCAAGGAATATGATAATTATAATAATATTTACAAACCGGGAGTGCCGCAGATGCGCGGTCAGTTCCTACGAGTTATGTTGGTCCCGTGTGAGGTGTTGGTGCCACGCACGGGGCCGTTCTTGGGTTGTTTCAAGTTTTCACCCTTTAACGCCACGTTTTGCTTCAGTCTAAAAATATGCAAATTACCATCGTATTCTCAAACCAGGAGTCCCGCGGTTGTGGGGTCAGTTCCTACAAGTTACATTGGTCCCGTGGGAGGTGTTGGTGCCACCCACGGGGCCGTTCAGGGGCTATTTCTAGTTTTCAGCCTCTAACGCCAGGTTTTTATGCCAAAGTCTAGAAATATAGAAATTATCGTCATATTCTCAAATGGGGAGTCCCGCAACTGCGCTATCAGTTCCTACGACTTACATTGGTCCCACGGGAGGTGTTGGTGCCACCCACGGGGCCGTTCGGGGGTTGTTTCATGTTCTCACCCTGTAACGCCATGTTTTTATGCCTAAGTCAATAAATATGCAAATTATCATCGTATTCTAAAACCGAGAGTCCCGCACCTGCGGGGTCAGTTCCTACGAGTTACATTGGTTCCGTGGGAGGTGTTGGTGCCACCCACGGGGTCGTTCGGGGGGGTTTTCGTGTTTTCACCCTCTAACGCCATGTTTGTCTTAAATCCATAAATGTGCAAATTATCATCATATTCTCAAACCATGAGTCCCGAGGCTGCGGGGTCAGTTCTTACGAGTTACATCGGTCCCGTGGGAGGTGTTGGTGCCACCCACGGGGACAGTCGGGGGGTTATTTTGAGTTTTCAACCTCGAACACCATGGTTTTAAGCCCAAGTCAAGAAATTTGCAAATTATCATCTTATTCTCAGACCGAGAGTCCCGCGACTGGGGGTCAGTTCCGACGATTTACATTAGTCCTGTGGCAGGTGGTGGTGCCACCCACGGGGACGTTCGGGGGCTGTTTCGGGTTCTCACTCTCTAACGCCATGTTTTTAAGCCTAAGTCAAGAAATATACAAATTATCTTCGTATTTTCAAACCGGGAGTCTTGCAGATGCATGGTCAGTTTCTACGAGTTACATTGGTCCCGTGGGAGGTGTTGGCGCCGCCTACGGGGCTATTCGGGGGCTGTTTTGGGTTTTCACCCCCTAACGCCTTGTTTTGAATCCTAAGTCTAGAAATATGTAAATTAACGTCATTATCAAACCAGGATTCCCAGGGCTACTCGACCAGTTACCACGAGTCACATTGGTCCCGTGGGAGGTGTTGGTATCACGCACGGGGCCGTTCGTGGCTTGTTTTGAGTTTTCACCCCCTAACATCACATTTTGCTTATGTCTAGAAATATGCAAATTACCATCGCATTTTCAAATCGGGAGTCTCACAGCTGCGCGGTCAGTTCGTACGAGTTACATTGGTCCCGTGGGAGGTGTTGGTGCCACCCACGGGGCCGTTCGAGGGTTGTTTCGAGTTTTCACCTTCTAACGCCATGTTTTGATTAAATCTAAAAATATGCAAATTATCATCGTATTCTCAAATCGGGAGTCCCGCGGTTGCGGGGTCAGTTCCTACGAGTTACATTGGTCCCGTGTGAGGTGTTGGTGCCACCCACGGGGACGGTCGGGGGCTGTTTTGAGTTCTCACCCTCTAACACCATGTTTTTAAGCCTAAGATAAGAAAAATTAAAAATATCATCGTATTCTCAAACCGGGAGTCCCGCGGGTGCGGGGTCAGTTCCTACGAGTTACATTGGTCCCGTGGGAGGTGTTGGTGCCACCCACGGGGAGTTTCGGAGGCTGTTTCGAGTTCTCACCATTTAATGCCATATTTTTAAGCCTAAGATAAGAAATAGGCAAATTATTGTTATATTTCAAACTGGGAGTGTCGCGGATGCGCGGTCAGTTCTTACGAGTTACATTGGTCCCGTGTGAGGTGTTAGTGCCACCCACGGGGACGGTCGGGGGACGTTTCTAGTTCTCACCCTCTAATGCCATGTTTTTAAACCTAAGTCAAGAAATATGGAAATTATCATTATCTTTTCAAACTGGGAGTCCTGCGGCAGCGGTGTCAGTTCTTACGAGTTACATTGGTCCCGTGGGAGGTCTTGGCGCCACCCACAGAGCTGTTTGGGGGCTATTTTTGGTTTTCACCCTCTAACGCCATGTTTTCAATCCTAAGTCTAGAAATACAGAAATTATCATCGTATTCTCAAATCGGTACTCCCGCGGCTGCACGACGAGTTCCTACGAGTTAGATTGGTCCCGTGGGTGGTGTTGGTGCCACCCACGAGGTCGATCGGGTGCTGTTTCGAGTTTTCACCCTCTAACGCCATGTTTTTCTTAAATCTAGAAATATGAAAATTATCATCGTATTCTTAAACCGGTAGTCTCGCGACTACAAGGTCAGTTCCTACGAGTTACATTGGTCCCATTGGAGGTGTTGGTGCCACCCACGGGAACAGTCGGGGGCTGTTTCGAGTTTTCACCCTCTAAGGCCATTTGTTTAAGCCTCAGTCAAAAATATTACAAATTATCATCTTATTCTCAAATCGAGAGTCTCGCGGATACGCGGTCAGTTCCTACGAGTTACATTGGTCCCGTGGGAGGTGTTGCCACCAACCACGGGGCTGTTCGAGGACTGTTTTGGGTTTTCACCCTCCAACGCCATGTTTTTAAGCCTAAGTATAGAAGTATGCAAATTACCATCGTATTCTCAAACCGGGAGTCCCGGGGATGCCTGACCAGTTCCTACGAGTCAAATTGGTCCCGTGGGAGGTGTTGGTGCCACGAATAGGGTCGTTCAGGGGTTGTTTTGAGTTTTCACCCTCTAACGCCACGTTTTTCTTAAGTCTTGCAGCTGAGCAGTCAGTTCGTACGAGTTGCATTGGTCCCGTGGAAGTTGTTGGTGCCACCCATGGGGATGGTCCGGGGCTGTTTCGATTTCTCACCTTCTAACACCCTATTTGGCTTAAGTTTAGAATTATACAAATTATCATTGCATTCTAAAGATGGGAGTCCTCTGGCTGCGTGGCTAATTCCGACAAGTTACATTGGGCCCGTGGGAGGTGTTGGTGCCACCCACGGGGCCGTTCGGGTGCTATTTCGAGTTTTCACCGTCTAATGCCATTTTTTAAGCCTAAGTCTAGAAATATACAAATTATCATCGTATTCTCAAAACGGGAGTCCCACGGCTGTGGGGTCAGTTCCTACGAGTTACATTGGTCCCATGGGAGGTGTTAGTGCCAACCACGGGGCCATTCGGTGGTTGTTTCAAGTTTTCACCCTCTAACGCCATGTTTTGCTTAAATCGAAAAATATGCATATTATCATCGTATTCTCAGACCGGGAGTCCCGCGACTGCGGGGTCAGTTCCTATGAGTTACATTCGTCCCGTGGGAGGTGTTGGTGCCACCCACATGGACGGTCGGTGGCTGTTTCGAGTTCTCACCCTATAATGCCATGTTTTTAAGCCAAAGTCAAGAAATATGCAAATTATCATCGTATTCTCAAACCGGGAGTCCCGCGGTTGCGGGGTCAGTTCCTACGAGTTACATTAGTCCCGTGGGAGGTGTTGGTGCCACCCATGGGGCCGTTCAGGTGCTGTTTTGAGTTTTCACACTCTAATGCCATGTTTTTAAGCCTAAGTCTAGAAATATACAAATTATCACCGTATTCTCAAACCGGTAGTCTCGCGGTTGTGAGGTCAATTCCTATGAGTTCCATTGGTCCCGTGGGATGTGTTGGTGCCACCCACGGGGTCGGTCGGGGGCTGTTTTGAGTTCTCACCCTATAACGCCATGTTTTTAAGCCTAAGTCAATAAATATGTAAATTATCATCGTATTCTCAAACTAGGAGTCCCGTGGTTGCGGGGTCAGTTCCTACGAGTTACATTGGTCCCGTGGGAGTGTTGGTGCCACCCACGGGGGCGTTCGGGGGATGTTTCAAGTTCTCACCCTCTAGCGCTATGTTTTTAAGCCTAAGTCAAGAAATATGCAATTATCTTTGTATTTTCAAACAGGGAGTCTCGCAGATGAGAGGTTAGTTCGTACAAGTGACATTGGTGCCATGGGAGGTGTTGGCCCCACCCACAGGGTTGCTCGGGGGCTATTTTGGGGTTTTCACCACCTAACGCCTTGTTTTTAATCCTAAGTCTAGAAATATGCAAATTATCATCATATTCTCAAACCGAAAGTCCCGGTGCTACCCGACCAGTTCCTACGAGTCACATTGGTCCCGCGGGTGGTGTTGGTGCCACGCACGGGGCTATTTGGGCGTTGTTTAAGGTTTTCACCCTCTAACGCCATGTTTTTCTTAAATCTAGAAATATGAAACTTATCATCGTATTCTCAAACCGAGTGTCCCGCGATTGTGGGGTCAGTTCCTACGAGTGACATTGGTCTCATGGGAGGTGTTGGTGCCACCCACGGGGACGGCTGGGGGCTGTTTCGAGTTCTAACCCACTAACGTCATATTTTTAAGACTAAGTAAAGAAATATACAAATTATCATCATATTCTCAAACCGGGAGTCCCGCTACTGTGGGGTCAGTTCCTACGAGTTACATTGGTCCCGTGGGAGGTGTTGGTGCCACGCACGGGGCCGTTCGGGGGTTGTTTCGAGTTCTCACCCCCTAATGCCACGTTTTGTTTATGTCTAGAAATATGCAAATTATCATCGTATTCTCAAACCGGCAGTCCCGCGGCTGGGCCACCAGTTCCTACGAGTTACATTGGTCCCGTGGGTGGTGTTGCGGCCACCCACGGGCCGTTCGGGGGTTGTTTCAAGTTTTCACCCTCTAACGCCATGTTTTTAAGCCTAAGTCTAGAAATATACAAATTATCATCATATTCTCAAACCGATAGTCCCGCGATTGTGAGGTCAGTTCCTACGAGTTACATTGGTCCCGTCGGATGTGTTGGTGCCACCCATGGGGTCGGTCGGGGGCTGTTTTGAGTTCTCACCCTCTAACCCCATGTTTTTAAACCGAAGTCAAGAAATATGGAAATTATCGTCGTATTCTCAAACTAGGAGTCCCGCGGCTGCGGGGTCAGTTCCTACGAGTTACATTGGTCCCGTGGGAGTGTTGGTGCCACCCACGGGGTTGTTCTGGGGTTGTTTAGAGTTTTCACCGTCTAACGCCATGTTTTGCTTAAATCTAGAAATATACAAATTATCATCGTATTCTCAAACCGGGAGTCCCGCGATTGCTGGGCCAGTTCCTACGAGTTACATTGGCCCCGTGGGAGGTGTTGGTGCCACCCACGGGGACGTTCGGGGGCTGTTTTGTGTTCTCGCCCTCTAACGCCATATTTTTAAGCCTAAGTGAAGAAATATGCAAATTATTGCTTTATTTTCAAATCGGGAGTGTCGCGGATGCCCGCTCAGTTCCTACGAGTTACACTGGTCCCGTGGGAGGTGTTGGCTCCATCCACGGGGCTATTCGGGGGCTATTTTGGGTTTTCACCCTCTAATGCCTTGTTTTTAAGCCTAAGTCTAAAAATATATAAATTATCATTGTATTCTCAAACCGGGAGTCCCGCGGCTGCGGGGTCCGTTCCTATGATTTACATTGGTCCCGCGGGAGTTGTTGGTGCCACCCACGGGGCCGTTCGGGTGCTGTTTTGAGTTTTCACACTCTAATGCCATGTTTTTAAGCCTAAGTCTAGAAATATACAAATTATCATCGTATTCTCAAACCGGTAGTCTCGCGGTTGTGAGGTCAGTTCCTACGAGTTCCATTGGTCCCGTGGGATGTGTTGGTGCCACCCACGGGGTCGGTCGGGGGCTGTTTTGAGTTCTCACCCTCTAACGCCATGTTTTTAAGCCTAAGTCAATAAATATGTAAATTATCATCTTATTCTCAAACTAGGAGTCCCGTGGTTGCGGGGTCAGTTCCTACGAGTTACATTGGTCCCGTGGGAGGTGTTTGTGCCACCCACGAGGACTTTCGGTTGTTGTTTTCAGTTCTCACCCTCTAACGCCATATTTTTAAACCTAAGTCCAGGAATATGCAATTATCTTTGTATTTTCAAACAGGGAGTCTCGCAGATGAGAGGTTAGTTCGTACAAGTTACATTGGTGCCATGGGAGGTGTTGGCCCCACCCACAGGGTTGCTCGTGGGCTATTTTGGGGTTTTCACCCCCTAACGCCTTGTTTTTAATCCTAAGTCTAGAAATATGCAAATTATCATCACATTCTCAAATCGAGAGTCCCGGTGCTACCCGACCAGTTCCTACGAGTCACATTGGTCCCGCGGGTGGTGTTGGTGCCACGCATGGGGCTGTTCGGGCGTTGTTTAAAGTTTTCACCCTCTAACGCCATGTTTTTCTTAAATATAGAAATATGAAAGTTATCATCGTATTCTCAAACCGAGTGTCCCGCGATTGCGGGGTCAGTTCCTACGAGTGACATTGGTCTCATGGGAGGTGTTGGTGCCACCCACGGGGACGGTTGGGGGCTGTTTCGAGTTCTAACCCACTAACGTCATATTTTTAAGACTAAGTAAAGAAATATACAAATTATCATCATATTCTCAAACCGGGAGTCCCGCTACTGTGGGGTCAGTTCCTACGAGTTACATTGGTCCCGTGGGAGGTGTTGGTGCCACGCACGGGGCCGTTCGGGGGTTGTTTCGAGTTCTCACCCCCTAATGCCACGTTTTGTTTATGTCTAGAAATATGCAAATTATCATCGTATTCTCAAACCGGGAGTCCCGCGGCTGTTCCGCCAGTTCCTACGAGTTACATTGGTCCCGTGGGAGGTGTTGCGGCCACCCACGGGCCGTTCGGGGGTTGTTTCAAGTTTTCACCCTCTAACGCCATGTTTTTAAGCCTAAGTCTAGAAATATACAAATTATCATCATATTCTCAAACCGATAGTCCCGCGATTGTGAGGTCAGTTCCTACGAGTTACATTGGTCCCGTCGGATGTGTTGTTGCCACCCACGGGGTCGGTCGGGGGCTGTTTTGAGTTCTCACCCTCTAACCCCATGTTTTTAAGCCGAAGTCAAGAAATATGGAAATTATCGTCGTATTCTCAAACTAGGAGTCCCGCGGCTGCGGGGTCAGTTCCTACGAGTTACATTGGTCCCGTGGGAGTGTTGGTGCCACCCACGGGGTCGTTCTGGGGTTGTTTAGAGTTTTCACTGTCTAACGCCTTGTTTTACTTAAATCTAGAAATATACAAATTATCATCGTATTCTCAAACCGGGAGTCCCTCGATTGCTGGGCCAGTTCCTACGAGTTACATTGGCCCCGTGGGAGGTGTTGGTGCCACCCACGGGGACGTTCGGTGGCTGTTTTGTGTTCTCACCCTCTAACGCCATATTTTTAAGCCTAAGTGAAGAAATATGCAAATTATTGCTTTATTTTCGAACCGGGAGTGTCGCGGATGCCCGCTCAGTTCCTACGAGTTACACTGGTCCCGTGGGAGGTGTTGGCTCCATCCACGGGGCTATTCGGGGGCTGTTTTGGGTTTTCACCCTCTAATGCCTTGTTTTTAAGCCTAAGTCTACAAATATATAAATTATCATTGTATTCTAAAACCGGGAGTCCCGCGGCTGCGGGGTCCGTTCCTATGATTTACATTGGTCCCGCGGGAGTTGTTGGTGCCACCCACGGGGCAGTTCGGGTGCTGTTTTGAGTTTTCACACTCTAATGCCATGTTTTTAAGCCTAAGTCTAGAAATATACAATTTATCATCGTATTCTCAAATCGGTAGTCTCGCGGTTGTGAGGTCAGTTCCTACGAGTTCCATTGGTCCCGTGGGATGTGTTGGTGCCACCCACGGGGTCGGTCGGGGGCTGTTTTGAGTTCTCACCCTCTAACGCCTTGTTTTTAAGCCTAAGTCAATAAATATGTAAATTATCATCGTATTCTCAAACTAGGAGTCCCGTGGTTGCGGGGTCAGTTCCTACGAGTTACATTGGTCCCGTGGGAGTGTTGGTGCCACCCACGGGGGCGTTCGAGGGATGTTTCAAGTTCTCACCCTCTAGCGCTATGTTTTTAAGCCTAAGTCAAGAAATATGCAATTATCTTTGTATTTTCAAACAGGGAGTCTCGCAGATGAGAGGTTAGTTCGTACAAGTTTCATTGGTGCCATGGGAGGTGTTGGCCCCACCCACAGGGTTGCTCGTGGGCTATTTTGGGGTTTTCACCCCCTAACGCCTTGTATTTAATCCTAAGTCTAGAAATTTGCAAATTATCATCACATTATCAAACCGAGAGTCTCGGTGCTACCCGACCAGTTCCTACGAGTCACATTGGTCCCGCGGGTGGTGTTGGTGCCACGCATGGGGCTGTTCGGGCGTTGTTTAAAGTTTTCACCCTCTAACGCCATGTTTTTCTTATATCTCGAAATATGAAAGTTATCATCGTATTCTCAAACCGAGTGTCCCGCGATTGTGGGGTCAGTTCCTACGAGTGACATTGGTCTCATGGGAGGTGTTGGTGCCACCCACGGGGACGGTCGGGGGCTGTTTCGAGTTCTAACCCACTAACGTCATATTTTTAAGACTAAGTAAAGAAATATGCAAATTATCATCATATTCTCAAACCGGGAGTCCCGCTACTGTGGGGTCAGTTCCTACGAGTTACGTTGGTCCCGTGGGAGGTGTTGGTGCCACGCACGGGGCCGTTCGGGGGTTGTTTCGAGTCTCACCCCCTAATGCCACGTTTTGTTTATGTCTAGAAATATGCAAATTATCATCGTATTCTCAAACCGGGAGTCCCGCGGGTGTGCCGCCAGTTCCTACGAGTTACATTGGTCCTGTGGGAGGTGTTGCGGCCACCCACGGGCCGTCCGGGGGTTGTTTCAAGTTTTCACCCTCTAACGCCATGTTTTTAAGCCCAAGTCTAGAAATATACAAATTATCATCATATTCTCAAACCGATAGTCCCGCGATTGTGAGGTCAGTTCCTACGAGTTACATTGGTCCCGTCGGATGTGTTGGTGCCACCCACGGGGTCGGTCGGTGGCTGTTTTGAGTTCTCACCCTCTAACCCCATGTTTTTAAGCCGAAGTCAAGATATATGGAAATTATCGTCGTATTCTCAAACTAGGAGTCCCGCGGCTGCGGGGTCAGTTCCTACGAGTTACATTAGTCCCGTGGGAGTGTTGGTGCCACCCACGGGGTCGTTCTGGGGTTATTTAGAGTTTTCACCGTCTAACGCCATGTTTTACTTAAATCTAGAAATATACAAATTATCATCGTATTCTCAAACCGGGAGTCCTGCGATTGTTGGGCCAGTTCCTACGAGTTACATTGGCCCCGTGGGAGGTGTTAGTGCCACCCACGAGGACGTTCGGGGGCTGTTTTGTGTTCTCACCCTCTAACGCCATATTTTTAAGCCTAAGTGAAGAAATATGCAAATTATTGGTTTATTTTCAAACCGGGAGTGTCGAGGATGCCCGCTCAGTTCCTACGAGTTACACTGGTCCCGTGGGAGGTGTTGGCTCCGTCCACGGGGCTTTTCGGGGGCTGTTTTGGGTTTTCACCCTCTAATGCCTTGTTTTTAAGCCTAATTCTACAAATATATAAATTATCATTGTATTCTTAAACCGGGAGTCCCGCGGCTGCGGGGTCCGTTCCTATGATTTACATTGGTCCCGCGGGAGTTGTTGGTGACACCCACGGGGCCGTTCGGGGTTATTTCGAGTTTTCACCCTCTAACTCCATGTTTTTAACCCTAAGTCAAGAAATATGCAAATTATCATCGTATTCTCAAATCGGGAGTCCCGCGGCTGCGAGGTCAGTTCCTACGATTTACATTGGTCCCGCGGGAGGTGTTAGTGCCACCCACGGGGCCGTTCGGGGGTTATTTCGAGTTTTCACCCTCTAACGCCATGTTTTTCTTAAATATAAAAAGATCTAAATTATCATCGTATTTTCGAACCAGGAGTCTTGCCACTGCACAACCAATTCTTACGAGTTACATTGGTCCCGTGGGAGGTGTTAGTGCCATCCACGGGGCCGGTCGGGGAATGTTTTGAGTTTTCACCCTCTAACGCCATGTTTTCAAGCCTAAGACTAGAAATTTATAAATTTTCCTTGTATTCACAAACCGGGAGTCCCACGGCTGCAGGGTCAGTTCCTACGAGTTACATTGGCCCCGTGGGAGGTACTGGGGCCACCCACGGGGCCGTTCGGGGGTTGTTTCGAGTTTTCACTCTCTCAAGACAAGTTTTCCTTAAATATAGAAATATGGAAATTATCATGGTATTCAAAAACCGAGAGTCCCGTGGCTGTGGGGTCAGTTCCTACAAGTTACATTTGTCCCGTGTGAGGTGTTGGTGCAACTCACGGGGACGGTCGGGGGCTGTTTCGAGTTCTCGACCTCTAACGCCATGTTTTTAAGCCTAAGACTAGAAATATATAAATTATCCTCCTATTATCAAACCGGGAGTCCCGCGGCTGTAGGGTCAGTTCCTACGAGTTACATTGGTCCCGTGGGAGGTGCTGGTTTCAACCCACGAGGCCGTTCGGGGGTTGTTTCCAGTTTTCACCCTCTCAAGCCAAGTTTTGCTTAAATATAGAAGTATGCAAATTTTCATTGTATTCTCAAACCGAGAGTCCCGCGGTTGCGGGGTCAGTTCCTATGAGTTACATGGGTCCCGTGGGAGGTGTTGGTGCCACCCACGGGGATGTTCAGGGGCTGTTTCGAGTTCTCACCCTCTAACGCCATGTTTTTAAACCTAAGTCAAGAAATATGCAAATTATCATCGTATTTTCAAATCGAGAGTCTCGCAAATGCGGGGTCAGTTCCTACGAGTTACATTGGTCCCGTGGGACGTGTTGGCGCCACCCACGGGTCTGTTCGGGGACTGGATTGGGTTTTCACCCTCTAACGCCATGTTGTTAAGCCTAAATCTAGAAGTATTCAAATTACCATCATATTATCAAGCCGGGAGTCCCGGGGCTGCCTGACCAGTTCTTATGAGTCACACAGGTCCCGTAGGAGGTGTTGGTGCCATGCACGGGGCCCTTCAGGTGCTGATTCGAGTTTTCACCCTCTAACGCCACGTTTTGCTTAAGTCTAGAAATATGAAAATTACCGTCGTATTCTCAAACCCAGAGTCTCGGGGATACGTGGTTAGTTCGTATGAGTTACATTGGTCCTGTGGGAGGTGTTGCTTCCACCCACGGGGACATTCAGGGGTTGTTTCAAGTTTTCACCCTCTAACGCCATGTTTTGCTTAAGTTTACAAATATTCAAATTATCGTCGTATTCTGAAACCGAGAGTCCCGCGGCTGTGCAACCAGTTCTTACCCTCTAACGCCATATTTTTAACCCTAAGCGAAGAAATATGCAAATTATCATTGTATTCTAAAAATGGGAGGCCCGCAGCTGCGGTGTCAGTTCTTACGACTTACATTGGTCCTGTGGGAGGTGATAGTGCCACCCACGGGGACGGTCGGGTGCTGTTTCGAGTTCTCACCCTTTAACGCCATGTTTTTAATTCTAAGTCAAGAAATATTGTAATTATCATCGTATTTTCAAACCGAGAGTTCCGCGGCTGCGGGGTCAGTTCTTACGAGTTACAATGGTCCCGTGGGTGGTGCTGGTGCCACCCACGGGGCCGTTCGTGTGCTGTTTTGAGTTCTCACCCTCTAACGCCATGTTTTTAAACCTAAGTCGAGAAATATGCAAATTATCATCGTATTTTAATATCGGGAGTCTTGCGGATTCGGGGTCAGTTCCTAAGAGTTACATTGGTCCCTTGGGAAGTGTTGGCGCCACCCACGGGGCTATTCGGGGCTGTTTTGGGTTTTCACTCTCTAACGTCATGTTTTTAAGACAAAGTCAAGAAATATGCAAATTATCATCATATTCTCAAATCGAGAGTCCCGTGGCTGCGGGGTCAGTTCCTACGAGTTACATTGGTCACGTGGGAGGTGTTTGTGCCACCCACGGGGACATTCGGGGGTTGTTTACAGTTCCGACGATCTAACCCAGTGTTTTTAAGCCTAAGTCAAGAAATAAGCAAATTATCATCGTATTTTGAAATCGAGAGTCTCGTAGATGCGCGGTCAATTCCTACGAGTTACATTTGTACCGTGGGAGGTGTTGGCGCCACCCACGGAGCCTTTCAGGTGCTCTTTTGGGTTTTCACCCCCTAATGCCATGTTTTTAATCCCAAGTCAAGAAATATGCAAATTGTCATCCTATTTTCAAACCGAGAGTCTCGCAGAGGCACAGTGTATTTTTATGAGTTACATTGGTTCCGCGGGAGGTGTTGGCGCCACCCACGGGGCTATTCGGGGGCTATTTTTGGTTTTCACGCCCTAACACCATGTTTTTAAACCTAAGTCTAGAAATATGCAAATTACCATCATATTCTCAAATCGGGAGTCCCGAGGCTGCCCGACCAGTTCCTACGAGTTACATTGGTCCCGTGGGAGGTGTGGGTGCCACCCACGAGGACGTTCGGGGCTCTTTCGAGTTCTCACCCTCTAACGAAATATGTTTAAGCTTAAGTCAAGAAATATGCAATTTATCATCGTATTATGAAACCGGGAGTGTCGCGGATCCGCGTTCAGTTTATACGAGTTACATTGGTCCTGTGGGAGGTGTTGGCGCCACCCACGGGGCTGTTTTGGGGTTTCACCCTCTAACGCCATGTTTTTATGCCAAAGTATAGAAATATGCAAATTAATATCGTATTCTGAAACCAGGAGTCCCGCGATCGGACGACCAGTTCCTACAAGTTACATTGGTCCCGTGGGAGGCGTTGGTGCCACCCACGGGGTTGTTCGGGAGTTGTTTCGAGTTTTCACCATCTAACTTCATTTTTTGTTTAAAACTAGAAATAGGCAAAATTACCGTCACATTCTCAAATCGAGAGTCCCGGGGCTGCCCGATCAGTTCCTACGAGTTACATTGGTCCCGTGGGAGGTGTTGGTGCCACCCATCGGGACGGTTTGGGGTTGTTTCGAGTTTTCACCCTCTCAAGCCAAGTTTTGCTTAAATCTAGAAATATGCAAATCATCATCGTATTCTCAAACCGAGAGTCCCACGGCTGCGGGGTCAGTTCCTACGAGTTTCATTGGTCCCGTGGGAGGTGTTGGTGCCACCCACATTGACGGTCAAGGGCTATTTCGAGTTCTCACCCTCTAACGCCATGTTTTTAAACCTAAGTTGAGAAATTTGAAAATTATCATCGTATTTTAATATCGGGAGTCTCGCGGATGCGGGGTCAGTTCCTACGAGTTACATTGGTCCCTTGGGAGGTGCTGGCACCACCCACAGGGCTGTTCGTGGCTGTTTTGGGTTTTCACCCTCTAACGCCATGTTTTTAAGCCAAAGTCAAGAAATATGCAAATTATCATCGTATTCTCAAATCGATAGTCCCGTGGCTGCGGGGTCAGTTCCTACGAGTTACATTGGACACGTGGGAGGTGTTGGTGCCACCCACGAGGACATTCGGGGGTTGTTTAGAGTTCTGATGATCTAAACCACTGTTTTTAAGCCTAAGTCAAGAAATAAGCAAATTATCATCGTATTTTGAAACCGAGAGTCTCGCAGATGCGCGGTGAATTCCTGCGAGTTACATTTGTACCGTGGGAGGTGTTGGCGCCACCCACGGAGCCTTTCTGGTGCTCTTCTGGGTTTTCACCCCCTAACGCCATGTTTTTAATCCCAAGTCAAGAAATATGCAAATTATCATCATATTTTCAAACCTAGAGTCTCGTAGAGGCACGGTTAGTTTTTATGAGTTACATTGGTTCCGTGGGAGGTGTTGGCGCCACCCGCGGGGCTATTCGGGGGCTATTTTGGGTTTTCACGCCCTAACACCATGTTTTTAAGCCTAAGTCTAGAAATATGCAAATTACCATTATATTCTCAAATCGGGAGTCCCGAGGTTGCCCGACCAGTTCCTACAAGTTACATTGGTCCCGTGGGAGGTGTGGGTGCCACCCACGAGGACGTTCGGGGGCTCTTTCGAGTTCTCACCCTCTAACACCATATGTTTAAGCTTAAGTCAAGAAATATGCAGTTTGTCATCGTATTATGAAACCAGGAGTGTCGCGGATCCGCGTTCAGTTTATACGAGTTACATTGTTCCCGTGGGAGGTGTTGGCGCCACCCACGGGGATGTTTTGGGGTTTCACCCTCTAACGCCATGTTTTTATGCCAAAGTATAGAAATATGCAAATTAATATCGTATTCTGAAACCAGGAGTCCCGCGATCGGACGACCAGTTCCTACAAGTTACATTGGTCCCGTGGGAGGCGTTGGTGCCACCCACGGGGTTGTTCGGGAGTTGTTTCGAGTTTTCACCATCTAACTTCATTTTTTGTTTAAAACTAGAAATAGGCAAAATTACCGTCACATTCTCAAATCGAGAGTCCCGGGACTGCCCGATCAGTTCCTACGAGTTACATTGGTCCCGTGGGAGGTGTTGGTGCCACCCATCGGGACGGTTTGGGGTTGTTTCGAGTTTTCACCCTCTCAAGCCAAGTTTTGCTTAAATCTAGAAATATGCAAATCATCATCGTATTCTCAAACCGAGAGTCCCACGGCTGCGGGGTCAGTTCCTACGAGTTTCATTGGTCCCGTGGGAGGTGTTGGTGCCACCCACATTGACGGTCAAGGGCTATTTCGAGTTCTCACCCTCTAACGCCATGTTTTTAAACCTAAGTTGAGAAATTTGAAAATTATCATCGTATTTTAATATCGGGAGTCTCGCGGATGCGGGGTCAGTTCCTACGAGTTACATTGGTCCCTTGGGAGGTGCTGGCACCACCCACAGGGCTGTTCGTGGCTGTTTTGGGTTTTCACCCTCTAACGCCATGTTTTTAAGCCAAAGTCAAGAAATATGCAAATTATCATCGTATTCTCAAATCGATAGTCCCGTGGCTGCGGGGTCAGTTCCTACGAGTTACATTGGACACGTGGGAGGTGTTGGTGCCACCCACGAGGACATTCGGGGGTTGTTTAGAGTTCTGATGATCTAAACCACTGTTTTTAAGCCTAAGTCAAGAAATAAGCAAATTATCATCGTATTTTGAAACCGAGAGTCTCGCAGATGCGCGGTGAATTCCTGCGAGTTACATTTGTACCGTGGGAGGTGTTGGCGCCACCCACGGAGCCTTTCTGGTGCTCTTCTGGGTTTTCACCCCCTAACGCCATGTTTTTAATCCCAAGTCAAGAAATATGCAAATTATCATCATATTTTCAAACCTAGAGTCTCGTAGAGGCACGGTTAGTTTTTATGAGTTACATTGGTTCCGTGGGAGGTGTTGGCGCCACCCGCGGGGCTATTCGGGGGCTATTTTGGGTTTTCACGCCCTAACACCATGTTTTTAAGCCTAAGTCTAGAAATATGCAAATTACCATTATATTCTCAAATCGGGAGTCCCGAGGTTGCCCGACCAGTTCCTACAAGTTACATTGGTCCCGTGGGAGGTGTGGGTGCCACCCACGAGGACGTTCGGGGGCTCTTTCGAGTTCTCACCCTCTAACACCATATGTTTAAGCTTAAGTCAAGAAATATGCAGTTTGTCATCGTATTATGAAACCAGGAGTGTCGCGGATCCGCGTTCAGTTTATACGAGTTACATTGTTCCCGTGGGAGGTGTTGGCGCCACCCACGGGGATGTTTTGGGGTTTCACCCTCTAACGCCATGTTTTTATGCCAAAGTATAGAAATATGCAAATTAATATCGTATTCTGAAACCAGGAGTCCCGCGATCGGACGACCAGTTCCTACAAGTTACATTGGTCCCGTGGGAGGCGTTGGTGCCACCCACGGGGTTGTTCGGGAGTTGTTTCGAGTTTTCACCATCTAACTTCATTTTTTGTTTAAAACTAGAAATAGGCAAAATTACCGTCACATTCTCAAATCGAGAGTCCCGGGACTGCCCGATCAGTTCCTACGAGTTACATTGGTCCCGTGGGAGGTGTTGGTGCCACCCATCGGGACGGTTTGGGGTTGTTTCGAGTTTTCACCCTCTCAAGCCAAGTTTTGCTTAAATCTAGAAATATGCAAATCATCATCGTATTCTCAAACCGAGAGTCCCACGGCTGCGGGGTCAGTTCCTACGAGTTTCATTGGTCCCGTGGGAGGTGTTGGTGCCACCCACATGGACGGTCAAGGGCTATTTCGAGTTCTCATCCTCTAACGCCATGTTTTTAAACCTAAGTCGAGAAATAGGCAAATTATCATCGTATTTTAATATTGGGAGTCTCGCGGATCCGGGGTCAGTTCCTACGAGTTACATTGGTCCCTTGGGAGGTGTTGGCGCCACCCACGGGGCTGTTCGGGGCTGTTTTGGGTTTTCACCCTCTAACGCCATGTTTTTAAGCCAAAGTCTAGAAATATGAAAATTATCGTCGTATTCTCAAACTGGAAGTCTCTCGACTGGACGGACAATTCCTATGAGTTACATTGATCTCGTGGGAGGTGTTGGCACCACCCACGGGGCTGTTCGGGGAATGATTTGGGTTTCACCCTCTAACGCCATGTTGTTAAGCCTAATTCTACAAATATGCAATTTCCATCTTATTAACAAACTGGGAGTCCCGGGGCTGACTGACCAGTTCCTACGAGTCACATTAGTCCCGTAGGAGGTGTTGGTGCCACGCACGGGGCGCTTCGGGGGCTGTTTCGAGTTTTCACCCCCTAACACCACATTTTTCTTAAGTCTAGAAATATGAAAATTACCATAGTATTCTCAAACCCAGAGTCTCGGGGTTGCGCGATCAGTTCGTACGAGTTACATTGGTCCCGTGGGAGGTGTTGGTGCCATCCACGGGGACGGTCAGGGGCTATTTCAAGTTTTCACCCTCTAACGCCATGTTTTGCTTAAGTTTAGAAATATGCAAATTATCATCGTATTCTAAAACCAGGAGTCCCGCGGCTGTGCAACCAGTTCTTATGAGTTACATTGGTCCCGTGGGAGGTAGGTGCCACCCACGGGGCCGTTCTGTGGTTATTTCTAGTTTTCACCCTATAACGTCATGTTTTTAAGCCTAAGTCTAGAAATATACAAATTATCATCGTATTCTCAAACCGGGAGTTCTGCGTCTACGGGGTCAGTTACTGCGAGTTACATTGGTCCCGTGGGAGGTGTTGGTGCCACCCAAGGGGTCGTTCAAGGGTTGTTTCGCGTTTTCACCCTCTAACGCCATGTTTTCCTTAAATCTATAAATATCCAAGTTATCATTGTATTCTCAAACCGGGAGTCCCGCGGTTGCGGGATCAGTTCCTACAAATTACATTGGTTTCGTGGGAGGTGTTGCTGCCACCCACAGGGACGGTCGGGGGCAGTTTCGAGTTCTCACCCTCTAACGCCATGTTTTTAAGCCTAAGTGAAGAAATATACAAACTATCATTGTATTCTCAAACCGGGAGGCGGGCGGCTACGGGGTCAGTTCCTACGAGTTACATTGGTCCCGTGGAAGGTGTTGGTACCTCCCACGGGGTCGTTCGGAGGTTGTTTCGAGTTTTCACCCTCTAAGACCATGTTTTTCTCAAATCTACAAATATGCAAATTATCATCGTATTCTCAAACTGGGAGACCCGCGGTTTCGGGGTCAGTTCTTACGACTTACATTAGTTCCATGGGAGGTGTTGGTGCCACCCATGGGAACGGTCAGGGGCTATTTCGAGTTCTCACCCTTTAACGCCGTGCTTTTAATCCTAAGTCAAGAAATATGGTAATTATCATCATATTCGCAAACCAAGAGTCACGCGGCTGCGGGGTCAGTTCTTACGAGTTACATTTGTCCCGTGGGAGGTGTTGGTGCCACCCACGGGGCCGTTCGTGTGCTGTTTCGAGTTTTCACCCTGTAACGCCATGTTTTTAAGCCTAAGTCTAGAAATATCCAAATTATCATCGTATTTTCAATCCGAGAGTCCCACTGTTGCGGGGTCAGTTCCTACGAGTTACATTGGTCCCGTGGGAGGTGTTGGTGCCACCCACAGGGATGGTCGGGGGCTGTTGTGAGTTCTCTCCCTCAAACACCATGTTTTTATGCCTAAGTCAAGAAATATGAAAATTATCATCGTACTCTCAAATCGAAAGTCCAGCGGCCGGGGTCAGCTCCTACGAGTTACATTGGTCCCGTGGGAGGTGTTGGTGCCACCCACGGGGACGTTCGGTGGTTGTTTAGAGTTCTGAGGATCTAACCCCATATTTTTAATCCTAAGTCAAGAAATAAGAAAATTATCATCATATTTTGGAATCGTGAGTCTCGCAGATGCGCTGTCAATTCCTACAAGTTACATTGGTATCGTGGGTGGTGTTGGCACCACCCACGGGGCTTTTCGGGTGCTCTTTTGGGTTTTCACGCCCTAACACCATGTTTTTAAACCTAAGTCTACAAATATGCAAATTACCATCATATTCTCAAATCGGGAGTCCCGGGGCTGCCCGACCAGTTCCTACGAGTTACATTGGGCCCGTGGGAGGTGTGGGCCCCACCCACGGTGACGTTCGGGGCCTGTTTCGTGTTCTCACCCTCTAACTCCATATTTTTAAGCCTAAGTCAAGAAATATGCAATGTATCGTCGTATTTTCAAACCGGGAGTGTCGCGGATGCGCGTTCAGTTCATACGAGTTACATTGGTCCGGTGGGAGGTGTTGGCGTCACCCACGGAGCTGTTCGGGGTTGTTTTGGGTTTTCACCCTCTAACGCCATATTTTTAAGAAAAAGTATAGAAATATGCAAATTAATGTCGTATTCTCAAACTAGGAGTCCCGCGGCCGGACGACCAGTTTCTACGAGTTACATTGGTACCGTGGGAGGTGTTGGTGCCACCCACGGGGCTGTTCGGGGTTGTTTCGAGTTTTCACCAACTAACGTCATGTTTTGTTTTAGTCTAGAAATATGCAAATTACCGTCGTATTCACAAATCGAGAGTCCCGGGGCTGCCCGGTCAGTTCCTACGAGTTACATTGGTCCCGTGGGAGGTGTTGGTGCCACCCACGGGGATGGTCGGGGGCTGTTTCGTGTTCTCACCCTCTAACACAACGTTTTAAAGCCTAAGTCAAGAAATATGCAAATTATCGTCGTATTATCAAACTAGGAGTCCCTCGGAGGTTGTTTCGTGTTTTCACCCTCTAACGCCATGTTTTGCTTAAATCTAGAAATATGCACGTTATCATCGTATTCTGAAATTGGGATTCCCGCGGTTGCGGTGTAAGTTCCTATGAGTTACATTGGTCCCGTGGGAGGTGTTAGTGCCACCCACGGGGACGGTCGGGGGGTGTTTCAATTTCTTACCCTTTAACACCATGTTTTTACGTCTAGGTCAAGAAATATCCTAATTATCATCATATTATCAAACCGAGAGTCCCACGGCTGCGGGGTCTGTTCTTACGAGTCACATTGGTCCCGTAGGAGGTGTTGGTGCGACCCACGGGTTCATTCGGGGCCTGTTTTGAGTTTTCACCCTGTAATGCCTTTTTTTTAAGTCTAAATCTAGAAATATACAAATTATCATCGTATTCTCAAATCGGGAGTCCCTCTACTGCGGGGTCAGTTCCTACGAGTTACATTGGTCCCGTGGGTGGTGTTGGTGCCAGCCACGGGGCCGTTCGGGGTTTTTTTCGAGTTTTCTAGCTCCGACGCCATGTTTTGCTTAATTCTAGAAATATGCAAATTATCATCGTATTCTCAAACTAGGAGTCCCGCCATTGGGGAGCCGGTTCCTACGAGTTACATTGGTCCCGTGGGAGGTGTTGGTGCCACCAACGAGGACGGTCGGGGGCTATTTTGAGTTCTCACCCTCGAACACCATGTTATCATTCCTAAGTCAAGATATATTCAAATTATCATCCCATTCTCAAACCGAGAGTTCCGCGGCTGTGGGGTCAGCTCCTACGAGTTACATTGGTCCCGTGGGAGGTGTTGGTGCCACCCACGGGGAAGTTCGGTGGTTGTTTCGAGTTCTCACCCCCTAACGCCGTGTTTGTAAGCCTAAGTTAAGAAATATGCAAATTATCGTCATACTTTCAAACCGGGAGTCTCGCAGATGCGCGGTCAATTTCTACGAGTTTCATTTGTCCCGTTGGAGGTGTTGGTGCCACCCACGGGGCCGTTCGGGGGTTGTTTCAAGTTTTCACCATCTAACATCATCTTTTGTTTAAATCTAAAAATATGCAAATTACCATCATATTCTCAAATCGGGAGTCCCAGGGCTGCCCGACCAGTTCCTACGAGTTACATTGCTCCCGTGGGAGGTGTTGGTGCCATCCACGGGGACGGTCGGGGGCTGTTTCGAGTTCTCACCCTCTAACGCCATGTTTTAAAGCCTAAGTCAAAAAATATGAAGATTATCATCGAATTCTCAAATCGAGAGTCCCGTGGCTGCGGGGTCAGTTCCTACGAGTTACATTGGTCCCGTGGGAGGTGTTGGTGCTACCCAAAGGGCCGTTCGGGGGTTGTTTCGAGTTTTCACCCTCTAACGCCATGTTTTTCATAAATCTAGAAATATGAAAATTATCATCGTTTTCTTAAACCGAGAGTCCCACAGTTGCGGGGTCACTTCCTACGAGTTTCATTGGTCCCGCGGGAGGTGTTGATGCCACCCAGAGGGACGATCGGGGGCTGTTTCGAGTTCTCACCCTCTAACGCCATATTTTTAAGCCTAAGTCAACAAATATTCAAATTAACATCGTATTTTCAAACCAGGAGTGTCGCGGATGCGCGGTCAGTTCATACGTGTTACATTGGTCCCATGGGAGGTGTTGGCGCCACCCACGGGGCTGTTCGGGGTTATTTTGGTTATTCACCGTCTAACGCCGTGTTTTTAAGCCAAAGTCTAGAAATATGGAAATTACCACCGTATTATCAAACCGAGAGTCCCGCGGTTGCACGGCCAGTTCCTACGAGTTACATTGGTCCCGTGGGAGGTGTTGGTGCCACCCACGGGGCCGTTCGGGGGTTGTTTCGAGTTTTCACAATCTAACGCCATCTTTTGTTTAAATCCAAAAATAGGCAAATTACCATCAGATTCTCAAATCGGGAGTCCCGGGGTTGCCCGATCAGTTCTTACGAGTTACATTGCTCCCGTGGGAGGTCTTGGTGCCACCCACGGGGCCGTTCGGGGGTTGTTTCGAGTTCTCACCATCTAACGCCATCTTTTGTTTAAATCCAAAAATAGGCAAATTACCATCAGATTCTCAAATCGGGAGTCCCGGGGTTGCCCGATCAGTTCTTACGAGTTACATTGCTCCCGTGGGAGGTCTTGGTGCCATCCACGAGGACGGTCGGGGGTTGTTTCGAGTTCTCACCCATTAACGCCATGTTTTTATGCCTAAGCCAAGAAATATGCAAGTTATCGTCGTATTCTCAAACCGAGAGTCCCGCGGTTGCGGGGTCAGTTCCTATGAGTTATATTGGTCCCGTGGGAGGTGTTGGTGCACCCACGGGGCCGTTCGGGGGTTATTTCGAGTTTTCACCCTCTAGCACCATGTTTTTCTTAAATCTAGAAACATGAAAATTATCATCGTATTCTCAAACCGAGAGTCCCGCGGCTGTTGGGTCAGTTCCTACGAGTTATATTGGTCCCGTGGGAGGTGTTGGTGCCACCCACGGGGACGGTCAGGGGTTGTTTCGAGTTGTCACCCTCTAACTCCATGTTTTTAAACCTAAGTCAAGAAATATGCAAATTATCATCGTATTCTCAAACCGGGAGTCCCGCGGTTGCGGGGTAAGTTCCTACGAGTTACATTGGTCCCGTGGGAGGTATTGGTGCCACCCATGGGGACGGTCGGGGGCTGTTTTGAGTTCTCACCCTCTAACGCCATGTTTTAAAGCCTGAGTCAAGAAAGATGAAAACTGTCATCGTATTCTCAAACCGAGAGTCCCGCGGTTGCGGGGTCAGTTCTTACGAGTTACATTGGTCCCGAGGGAGGTGTTGGTGCCACCCACGGGGCCGTTCGGGGTCTATTTCGATTTTTATCCCTCTAACGCCATGTTTTGCATAATTCTAGAAATATGAAAATTATCATCGTATTCTCAAACTAGGAGTCCCACAGTTGCGGGGTCAGTTCCTACGAGTTTCATTGGTCCCGCGGGGGGTGTTGGTGCCACCCAGAGGGACGGTCGGGGGCTGTTTCGAGTTCTCACCCTCTAACGGCATATTTTTAAGCCTAAGTCAACAAATATTCAAATTAACATCGTATTTTCAAACCAGGAGTGTCGCGGATGCGCGGTCAGTTCATACGTGTTACATTGGTCCCATGGGAGGTGTTGGCGCCACCCACGGGGTTGTTCGGGGTTATTTTGGTTATTCACCGTCTAACGCCATGTTTTTAAGCCAAAGTCTAGAAATATGGAAATTACCATCGTATTATCAAACCGGGAGTCCCGCGGTTGCACGGCCAGTTTCTACGAGTTACATTGGTCCCGTGGGAGGTGTTGGTGCCACCCACGGGGCCGTTCGGGGGTTGTTTCGAGTTTTCACCATCTAACGCCATCTTTTGTTTAAATCCAAAAATAGGCAAATTACCATCAGATTATCAAATCAGGAGTCCCGGGGTTGCCCGATTAGTTCTTACAAGTTACATTGCTCCCGTGGGAGGTCTTGGTGCCACCCACGGGGCCGTTCGGGGGTTGTTTCGAGTTTTCACCATCTAACGCCATCTTTTGTTTAAATCCAAAAATAGGAAAATTACCATCAGATTCTCAAATCGGGAGTCCCGGGGTTGCCCGATCAGTTCTTACGAGTTACATTGCTCCCGTGGGAGGTCTTGGTGCCATCCACGGGGACGGTCGGGGGTTGTTTCGAGTTCTCACCCATTAACGCCATGTTTTTATGCCTAAGCCAAGAAATATGCAAGTTATCGTCGTATTCTCAAACCGAGAGTCCCGCGGTTGCGGGGTCAGTTCCTATGAGTTATATTGGTCCCTTGGGAGGTGTTGGTGCCACCCACGGGGCCGTTCGGGGGTTATTTCGAGTTTTCACCCTCTAACACCATGTTTTTCTTAAATCTAGAAATATGAAAATTATAATCGTATTCTCAAACCGAGAGTCCCGCGGCTGTGGGGTCAGTTCCTACGAGTTATATTGGTCCCGTGGGAGGTGTTGGTGCCACCCACGGGGATGGTCAGGGGTTGTTTCGAGTTGTCACCCTCTAACTCCATGTTTTTAAACCTAAGTCAAGAAATATGCAAATTATCATCGTATTCTCAAACCGGGAGTCCCGCGGTTGCGGGGTCAGTTCCTACGAGTTACATTGGTCCCGTGGGAGGTATTGGTGCCACCCACGGGGACGGTCGGGGGTTGTTTTGAGTTCTCACCCTCTAACGCCATGTTTTAAAGCCAAAGTCAAGAAAGATGAAAACTGTCATCGTATTCTCAAACCGAGAGTCCCGCGGTTGCGGGGTCAGTTCTTACGAGTTACATTGGTCCCGAGGGAGGTGTTGGTGCCACCCACAGGGCCGTTCGGGGTCTATTTCGATTTTTATCCCTCTAACGCCATGTTTTGCTTAATTCTAGAAATATGAAAATTATCATCGTATTCTCAAACTAGGAGTCCCCTCGTTGGGGGGTCAGTTATACAAGTTACATTGGTCCCGTGGGAGGTGTTGGTGCCACCCAGGGGGACGGTCGGGGGCTGTATCGAGTTCTCACCCTCGAACACCATGTTTTTAAGCCTAAGTCAAGAAATATGCAAATTATCATCGTATTCTCAAACCGAGAGTCCCGTGACTGCGTGGTCAGTTCCTACGAGTTACATTGGTCCCGTGGGAGGTGTTGGTGCCACCCACGGGGACGTTCGGTGGTTGTTTCGAGTTCTCACCCTCTAACGCCATGTTTTTAAGCCTGAGTCAAGGAATATGCAAATTATCATCGTATTTTGAAACCGAGAGTCTCACTGATGTGCGGTCTGTTCCTACGAGTTACATTGGTCCCGTGGGAGGTGTTGGGGCCACCCACGGGCCTGTTCGGGGGTTATTTTGGGTTTTCACCCCCTAACGCCATATTTTTAAGCCTAAGTCTAAAAATATGCAAATTACCATCATATGCTTAAATCGAGAGTCGTGGGGCTGCGTTACTTGTTCCTGCAAGTTACATAGGTCCCGTGGGAGGTGTGGTTGCCACCCACGGGGACGTTCGGGTGCTGTTTTGAGTTCTCACCCTCCAATGCCTTAGTTTTAAGGCTAAGTCAAGAAATATTCAAATTATCATCGTATTTTGAAACCGGGAGTGTCGCGGATGCGCGGTCAGTTCATAGGAGTTCATTGGTCCTGTGGGAGGTGTTGGCGCCACCCACGGGGCTGTTTGTGGCTGTTTTGGGTATTCACCCTCCAACGCCATGTTTTTAAGTAAAAGTCTAGAAATATGGAAATTACCGTCGTATTCTCAAACCGGGAGTCTCTCGATTGCACGACCAATTCCTACGAGTTACATTGGTCCCATGGAAGGTGTTGGCGCCACCCACGGGGCCGTTATGGGGTTGTTTCGAGTTTTCACCATCTAACGCCATCTTTTGTTTAAATCTATAAATATGCAAATTATGATCATATTCTCAAACCGGGAGTCCCACGGTTGCGGGGTCAGTTCCTATGAGTTTCATTGGTCCCGTGGGAGGTGTTGGTGCCACCCACAGGGACGGTCGGGGGCTGTTTCGAGTTCTCACCCATTAACGCCATGTTTTTACGCCTAAGCCAAGAAATATGCAAATTATCGTCGTATTCTCAAACCGAGAGTCCCGTGGCTGCGGGGTCATTTCATATGAGTTATATTGGTCCCGTGGGAGGTGTTGGGGCCACCCACGGGGCCGTTCGGGGGTTGTTTTGAGTTTTCACCCTCTAACGCCATGTTTTGCTTAAATCTAGAAATATGCAAATTATCATCATATTCTCAAACCAGGAGTCCCGCGGTTGCGGGGACCGTTCCTACGAGTTTCATTGGTCCCATGGGAAGTGTTAGTGCCACCCATAGGAACGGTCGGTGGCTGTTTTGAGTACTCACCCTCTAACGCCATGTTTTTAAACCCAAGTCAAGAAATATGCAAATTATCATCATATTCTCAAACCAGGAGTCCCGCGGTTGCGGGGTTAGTGCCTATGAGTTTCATTGGTCCCGTGGGAGGTGTTGGTGCCACCCATAGGGACGATCGGGGGCTGTTTCGAGTTCTCACCCATTAACGCCATGTTTTTACGCCTAAGCCAAGAAATATACAAATTATCGTCATATTCTCAAACCGAGAGTCCCGTGGCTGCGGGGTCAGTTCCTATGAGATATATTGGTCCCGTGGGAGGTGTTGGGGCCACCCACGGGACCGTTCGGGGGTTGTTTCGAGTTTTCACCCTCTAACGCCATGTTTTGCTTAAATCTAGAAATATGCAAATTATCATCATATTCTCAAACCGGGAGTCCCGCGGTTGCGGGGTCCGTTCCTACGAGTTTCATTGGTCCCGTGGGAGGTGTTGGTGCCACCCACAGGGACGGTCGGTGGCTGTTTCGAGTTCTCACCCTCTAACGCCATGTTTTTAAACCTAAGTCAAGAGATATGCAAATTATCATCATATTCTCAAACCGGGAGTCCCGCGGTTGCGGGGTTAGTTCCTACGAGTTACATTTGTTTCGTGGGAGGTGCGGGTGCCACCCACGGGGACTGTCGGGGGCTGTTTCGAGTTCTCACCCTCTAACGCCATGTTTTAAAGCCTAAGTCAAGAAATATGAAAACTATCATCATATTATCAAATCGAGGTTCCCGCGGTTGCGGGGCAGTTCTTACGTGTTACATTGGTCCCGTGGGAGTTATTGGCACCACCCTCTGGGATGTTCGGGGGTTGTTTTGAGTTTCCACCCCCTAATGCCATGTTTTTAAGCCCAAGTGTAGTAATATGAAAATTATCGGCATATTCTCAAATCGAGATTCTCGGGGCTACTTGAACAGTTCCTGCGAGTCACATAGGTCCCGTGGGAGGTGTGGGTGCCACCCATAGGGACGTTCGGGTGCTGTTTCGAATTCTCACCCTCTAACGGCATATTTTTAATCCTAAATCAAGAAATATTCAAATTATCATCGTATTTTCAAACCGGGAGTGTCGCGGATGCGCGGTTAGTTCATACGAGTTTCATTGGTCCCGTGGGAGGTGTTGGCGCCACCCACGGGGCTGTTCGGGGCTGTTTTCGGTATTCACCCTCTAACGCCAAGTTTTTAAGCCAAAGTCTAGAAATATGGAAATTACCGTCGTATTCTGAAACCGAGAGTCCCGCGGTTGCATGGCCAGTTCCTACAAGTTGCATTGGTCCCGTGGGAGGTGTTGGTGCCACCCACGGGGCCGTTCCGGGGTTGTTTGGAGTTTTCACCATCTAACGCCATCTTTTGTTTAATTCTAGAGATGTGAAAATTACCAACATATTTTCAAATCGGGAGTCCCGGGGCTGCCCGATCAATTCTTACGAGTTACATTGCTCCCGTGGGAGGTGTTAGTGCCATCCACGGGGACGGTCGGGGGCTGTTTCGAGTTCTCACCCATTAACGTCATGTTTTTATGCCTAAGCCATGAAATATTCAAATTATCGTCGTATTCTCAAACCGATAGTCCCGCGGCTGTGGGGTCAGTTCCTATGAGTTATATTGGTCCCGTGGGAGGTGTTGGTGCCACCCACGGGGACGTTCGTGGGTTGTTTCAAGTTTTCACCCTCTAATGCCTTGTTTTTCTTAAATCTAGAAATATGAAAATTATCGTCGTATTCTCAAATCGGGAGTCCTGCGGTTGCGGGGTCAGTTCCTACAAGTTTCATTGGTCCCGTGGGAGGTGTTGGTGCCACCCACAGGGACGGTCGGTGGTTGTTTAGAGTTCTCACTCTCTAACGCCATGTTTTTAAACCTAAGTCAAGAAATATGCAAATTATCATCGTATTCTCAAATCGGGAGTCTCGCGGTTGCGAGGTCAGTTCCTACGAGTTACACTGGTCCAGGGAGAGGTATTGGTGCCACCCACGGGAACGGTCGGGTGCTGCTTTGAGTTCTCACCCTCTAACGCCATGTTTTAAAGCCTAAGTCAAGAAATATGAAAACTATCATCGTATTCTCAAACCGAGAGTCCTGCGGTTGCGGGGTCAGTTCTTACGAGTTACATTGGTCCCGTGGACGGTGTTGGTGCCACACTCGGGGTCGTTCGGGGGCTGTTTCGAGTTCTCACCCTTGAACACCATGTTTTTAAGCCTAAGTCAAGAAATATGCAAATTATCATCGTATTCTCAAACTGAGAGTCCCACAGCTACGGGGTCAGTTCCTACGAGTTACATTGGTCCCGTGGGAGGTGTTGGTGCCACCCACGGGGACGTTCGGTGGTTGTTTTGAGTTCTCACCCTCTAAAGCCATCTTTTTAAGGCTAAGTCAATGAATATGCAAATTATCACAGTATTTTGAAACCGGGAGTCTCGCAGATGCGCGGTCTATTCCTACGAGTTACATTGGTCCCGTGGGAGGTGTTGGCGCCACCCACGGGGCTGTTCGGGGGATGATTTGGGTTTTCACCCCCTAACGCCATGTTTTTAAGCCTAAGTCAAGAAATATGCAAATTATCATCATATTTTGAAATCGGTAGTCTCGCAGATATGCGGTCAGTTCCTACGAGTTACATTGGTCCCGTGGGAAGGGCTGGCGCCACCCACGGGGCTGTTCGAGGGTTGTTTTGGGTTTTCACCCTCTAACACCATATTTTTAAGCCTAAGTCTAGAAATATGCAAATTACTATCATATTCTTAATTCGAGCATCCCGGGGCTGCTTTACCAGTTCCTGCGAGTTACATAGGTGCCGTGGGAGGTGTGGGTGCCACCCATGGGGACGTTCGGGTGCTGTTTTGAGTTCTCACCCTCCAACGCCATATTTTTAAGCCTAAGTCAAGAAATATTCAAGTTATCATCGTATTTTTAAACCGGGAGTGTCACGGATGCGCGGTCAGTTCATAGGAGTTACATTGGTCCCGTGGGAGGTGTTGGCGCGACCCACAGGGCTGTTTGGGGCTCTTTTGGATATTCACCCTCTAACGCCTTGTTTTTAAGCAAAAGTCTAGAAATATTGAAATTACCGTCGTATTCTCAGACCGGGAGACCCGTGGTTGCACGACCAATTCCTATGAGTTACATTGGTCCTGTGGGAGGTGTTGGCGCCACCCACGGGGACGTTCTGGGGTTTTTTCGAGTTTTCACCATCTAACGCCATCTTTTGTTTAAACCTATAAATATGCAAATTATCATCATATTCTCAAACCGGGAGTCCCGCGGTTGCGGGGTCAGTTCCTATGAGTTTCATTGGTCCCGTGGGAGGTGTTGGTGCCACCCATAGGGACGGTCGGGGGCTGTTTCGAGTTCTCATCCATTAACGCCATGTTTTTAAGCCTAAGCCAAGAAATATGCAAATTATCGTCGTATTCTCAAACCGAGAGTCCCGTGGCCGCGGGGTCATTTCCTATGAGTTATACTGGTCCGGTGGGAGGTGTTGGGGCCACCCACGGGGCCGTTCGGGGGTTGTTTCGAGTTTTCGCCCTCTAATGCCATGTTTTGCTTAAATCTAGAAATATGCAAATTATCATCATATTCTCAAACCGGGAGTCCCGCGGTTGCGGGGACCGTTCCTACGAGTTTCATTGGTCCCGTGGGAAGTGTTGGTGCCACCCACAAGGACGGTCGGTGGCTGTTTCGAGTACTCACCCTCTAGCGCCATGTTTTTAAACCTAAGTCAAGAAATATGCAAATTATCATCATATTCTCAAACCAGGAGTCCCGCGGTTGCGGGGTCAGTTCCTATGAGTTTCATTGGTCCCGTGGGAGGTGTTGATGCCACCCACAGGGACGATCGGGGGCTGTTTCGAGTTCTCACCCATTAACGCCATGTTTTTACGCCTAAGCCAAGAAATATGCAAATTATCGTCATATTCTCAAACCGAGAGTCCCGTGGCTGCGGGGTCAGTTCCTATGAGATATATTGGTCCCGTGGGAGGTGTTGGGCCACCCACGGGACCGTTCGAGGGTTGTTTCGAGTTTTCACCCTCTAACGCCATGTTTTGCTTAAATCTAGAAATATGCAAATTATCATCATATTCTCAAACCGGGAGTCCCGCGGTTGCGGGGTCCGTTCCTACGAGTTTCATTGGTCCCGTGGGAGGTGTTGGTGCCACCCACAGGGACGGTCGATGGCTGCTTCGAGTTCTCACCCTCTAACGCCATGTTTTTAAACCTAAGTCAAGAAATATGCAAATTATCATCATTTTCTCAAACCGGGAGTCCCGCGGTTGCGGGGTCAGTTCCTACGAGTTACATTTCTTCCGTGGGAGGTGCGGGTGCCACCCACGGGGACTGTCGGGGGCTGTTTCGAGTTCTCACCCTCTAACGCCATGTTTTAAAGCCTAAGTCAAGAAATATGAAAACTATCATCATATTCTCAAATCGAGGTTCACGCGGTTGCGGGGTCAGTTCTTACGTGTTACATTGGTCCCGTGGGAGTTGTTGGCGCCACCCACTAGGATGTTCGGGGGTTGTTTTGTGTTTTCACCCCCTAATGCCATGTTTTAAGCCCAAGTGCAGTAATATGAAAATTATCGTCATATTCTCAAATCGAGATTCTCGGGGCTACTTGACCAGTTCCTGCGATTTACATAGGTCCCTTGGGAGTTGTGGTTGCCACCCACAGGGACGTTCGGGTGCTGTTTCGAGTTCTCACCCTCTAACGGCATATTTTTAATCCTAAGTCAAGAAATATTCAAATTATCATCGTATTTTCAAACCGGGAGTGTCGCGGATGCCCAGTCAGTTCATACGAGTTACATTGGTCCCGTGGGAGGTGTTGGCGCCACCCACGGGGCTGTTTTTGGTATTCACCCTCTAACGCCAAGTTTTTAATCCAAAGTCTAGAAATATGGAAATTACCGTCGTATTCTAAAACTGAGAGTCCCTCGGTTGCATGGCCAGTTCCTACGAGTTGCATTGGTCCCGTGGGAGGTGTTGGTGCCACCCACGGGGCCGTTCCGGGGTTGTTTGGAGTTTTCACCATCTAACGCCATCTTTTGTTTAATTCTAGAGATGTGAAAATTACCAACATATTTTAAAATCGGGAGTCCCGGGGCTGCCCGATCAATTCATACGAGTTACATTGCTCCCGTGAGAGGTGTTAGTGCCAGCCACGGGGACGGTCGGGGGCTGTTTCGAGTTCTCACCCATTAACGTCATGTTTTTACGCCTAAGCCAAGAAATATTCAAATTATCGTCGTATTCTCAAACCGATAGTCCCGCGGCTGCGGGGTCAGTTCCTATTAGTTATATTGGTCCCGTGGGAGGTGTTGGTGCCACCCACGGGGCCGTTCGGGGATTGTTTCGAGTTTTCACCCTCTAACGCCTTGTTTTACTTAATTATAAAAATATGCAAATTATCATCGTATTCTCAAACTAGGAGTCCCGCCGTTGGGGTATCAGTTCCTACAAGTTTCATTGGTCCCGTGGAGGTGTTGGTTCCACCCACAGGGACAGTCGGTGGTTGTTTCGAGTTCTCTCCCTCGAACACCATGTTTTTAAACCTAAGTCAAGAAATATGCAAATTATCATCGTATTCTCA